>JAVSCE010004350.1:0-67675 GCA_032199065.1 Smutsia gigantea
GTGGTTACCAAGGGTTCAAGGGTTGCTTCTTTACTATCTAAAAATCTAACTTAACTTTCTTGTTAAGTTATTGTAAACACAGTCTGATGTTTCTTTCTTTCTCTCCTTCTTATTCCTCCTCCTCCATTCTTTCTATAATGGGTATTTTATTCTTTGCCTTTAGTTAGTATTTGAATGGTCTGCTTTCTTTGCTATGATTTTTTTTTTCCTCTGGTGACATCTTTTTAGCCTTAGGTGTGCTTCCATCTAGAGCAGTCCATTTAAGATATCCTGTGGTGGTGGTTTATGAGAGGCAAACTCTCTCAACTTTCGTTTGTCTGGAAATTGTTTAATCCCTCCATCATATTTAAATGATAATCGTGCTGGATACAATATTCTTGGTTCGAGGCCCTTCTGTTTCATTAGATTAAATATATCATGCCATTCTCTTCTGGCCTGTAAGGTTTCTGTTGAGAAGTCTGATGATAGTCTGATGGGTTTTCCTTTGTAGGTGATCTTTTTTCTCTCTCTAGCTGCCTTTAATACCCTGTCTTTATCTTTGATCTTTGCCATCTTAATTATTATGTGTCTTGGTGTTGTCTTCCTTGGGTCCCTTGTGTTGGGAGATCTATGAGCTTCGGTGGACTGCGACTACTTTCCTTCCCCAGCGAGGGAAAGTTTTCAGCAATTATTTCTTCAAAGACACTTTCTATCCCTTTTTCTCTCTCTTCTTCCTCTGGTACTCCTATAATGCGAATATTGTTCCTTTGATTGGTCACACAGTTCTCTTAATATTCTTTCATTCCTAGAAATCCTTTTATCTCTCTCTGCCTCAGCTGCTCTGTACTCCTGTTCTCTGTTTTCTATTCCATTAACAGTCTCTCGCATCTCATCCATTCTGCTGTTAAGCCCGTCGATCGCTTGTCTGATTTCTGTATTGTCTTTCCTCAGTTCCCTCACTTCCTCCCTCAGCTCTTGCACATTTCTCTGTAGGTCCATCAGCATGGTTATGACTTTTATTCTGAATTCTTTTTCAGGAGGCTGTGCATTTCCATCCCTTCAGACTCCCTCTGGGGTTGTCTGGTTGATTTTGGTCTGAACCATATTCCTCTGTCTTTTCATGGCTGTATAATTTGGTCACTGATAGTTGCCACGTATGTCAGCTGGGCTCTTTAAGACTTTAAAAAGAGAAGAAAAAAAAGAAAAAAAGAAGAAAAAACAAAAACAAAACAAAAACAAAACAAAAAAAACAAAAAAAATGCCCACTGGACGTAGATTCTGTGCGAATGCTCTAGGTGGCGCTATTGCCCCACTATTCCACAGCTGTGACTGTGCCGCTCCGCAGGGCCCTTTATCGCTCTGGCAGGGGTGAGAACGAATAGGAAGCTGTTGATCTCAGTGAGAAGTGTTAAGTATGGCTACGCTTCCTCTTCCTCAGTCGCCAGCTAAGGCGTCTGAAACTCCCCAGGACTCCCAGCCTGCTGGGCTGAGTGTGCTGGGGCGATCCAGCTCCTCTGCTGGGCTCCTGTCTCTTTAAGACCGCTGAAGAAAGCGCGCGCTTTTTTTTTTTTCCTTCCAGGAGCCGGCTGCAAGCACCCTGGCGCATTCCCCGCTCCGATCCTGCCCCTCTGTCTCTCCAATCTCCGCTGCACTGCGCAATGTGGGTCAGCGCTCCCCGCGCAGATCACCGGGGCTGGCTACTTCGCGGGGTGTGCTTCCACTCCCTCCCGGCTCTGAATCCTCTCCTCCCGCCGGTGCGCTGGGGTGGGGGAGGGTTCGGGTCCCGCCGGGTCGCGGCTCCATATCTTACCCGCCTCTTGGGGTGCCGAGTCCTCTCGGGTGTAGCTGCACGCTGTGCGCTTTCCTGTGTATTCTCGTCTCTCTTTTAGGAATAGATGTATTTTCTGTGTTTTCGTTGATAAATATAGTGTTGGGAGGAGATTTCTGCCGCCCTGCTCACACCGCCATCTTCCCGGAAGTCGCTGTGACCTGTTTTTTAATAGGCAGTTAGTGATGACACAGGCACAAACTCAAACTGTACTTTCAGGGTTGAGATTTTCCTCTTGAATGAAAAGAACATCCTCCCACTAGCTCCCACCTCATCAGCCTGGGCTACAGAACAAACTGAGCCCAACCCCAAGCCTAGAACCACACCCACAGCTGAAGGCAGAACTGCACAGATGACCACAGCCTAGGCCAGCTGACTCACTGACCCAAGTGCATGAGAATAGTTGGTTGTTATTTTAAATCCCTGAGCTTTGGGGTAGTTTCTTACTTGGCATCACTATGGCTATAGCTGACTAATACACCACCACAAACACCAGCTACAAGTTGTTTTTCAGTTTCCATGCAGATTCTTTGGCAGTATCTCACTCTTTATGTCCTGAACTGGCTGGACCACTTGACCAGTGTTAACAGTGCCATTACATGCCAGGAAAGTTCCAAGTCCTTTGCTGTTTGGCCAGTGATCATTTGGTTTGACAGGAAAGGCAAAAAATTCCAGGCACTGTGTTAAGGTAGAAATTATGCCTGATCAAAAATACCCTTCAAGAGGTGGTAAATTATCCCCAAAGTTCAAGTCCATGATTTTATGCCTACAACTCTATAATTATATGCTGATCAAAGTTTGAGAACCCTTGAAGGAAGAAACAAAAGTCTCTATGTAGATTACTAGACGTTCAAACCCTCATCACTTAACATAACTAGAAAATCTTTAGCAGCAAGTAAGGTATATGGACAAACTCTAAAATATCCCTGCTTGTTCAGAGTTTGTTTCAGTTTCCCCTCAAGACTCCCTAACATTAACCTATTTGAGGAGCTGATAGTGTGGAATCTGGATATGGGGGGCAGGTGGGACTGGAAAAGGTTAGGTCTAAATTCAGCTTGTAAATAAAATGTACACGTACTCCACTGCCACCATAATTCCTATTTTACTTGCTAACCTCATAAAAATTTCAAATGATAAGTAAAAGAATTCTCTTTTATATTCCCTATGCCTCTGCATTGTCTTCAGTGCTTCATGTCAGGTGCACTCTCCTGGAAACTAGGAATGTAGACACATTAAAAAGATACCTTGAGAGTCTTCACATTTTGCCTCAACCTACAGAAGAACAATACCTAGAAATTACATCCTGAACCCTCTGGAATGACTACCAAAATAATTTAAGTAATTAATTAACTTTCTAGCAGAAGCCACTATCCCCAGAAATATCCAGAATGGACTGGGGAAACAGATATTCCAAAGAAAATAATAAGTCCTCACATCTGCAACCCTTTCATCTGCTTTATCTCATTGGAACCTTTCCAAAAGCCAGGAGGAAGATAGGACAGAGGTTCTTAAAGATTTCCAGCTAAGGAATTAAGTCCCACCTCTGTGCCGAATTAGAATTTGAAACCAGGCCTTCTACCCCAAGTTCAAGACTCTTTCTATTAAAATGTAGTGGCATCCACTCCAGCAAACTACTGGGGCCAGCCTTTTGTGTTGGCCAAGAAGATGCTTGCCTTAATGGCGTAAGTTTCCTCCTATGTAAAAATGCACTGTTGCCTGGAATGCAACTAATAAGAATTTCATTATTTGACTTTTTGGAAGACACCCATGTCTGCCTGCCAGCATTCTGCCTCCCTATGAAAGCATAGCTCAAAAGCTCCCTCCTTCACGAAGCCTTTGGGAGTCCATCACTTCCACACAACCAGATGTAATTCATCTCTGCTTTCATGTTCTGTCAGGCTTTGTCATTTCCCTTTGGGCACATATGCACTCAATGTGTGTGCACCTGGAGCCAGTATGCAGTCACCACCAGAGGCTCTCTGCCTTTACTATATCACTCCTCTTCCCTTTTGCCGACACCTCATAATTCAGATTAGTTATAGCTTTAAAACTAAAGAGCCAAGCTTTCTCATTATGTCAGCAAAAAGAGATTATTCTGTCAATGCCGATCCAACTACATCTTCCCTCATGTAAACCCTGGAAGTCAGGGAGCCAAAAAGGTAAGGCCACCATTCCAAAGTCGCTGAGACCCTTGTTGATACTCTGTAGCATGATGAAACGAGCTGTAGATTGAGATAGACCTGGGTCTGAATCCCGATTCTTTATCATTCCGGTTACATAAATTTGGGTAAGTCACTTAAGCCCTCTTTACCTCATTTCCTCATTTATGAAAATTTCATGTGGGTTTTGTAAGGACTAAGTCAGTGTACGTGATGGACCTTGTATGGTCCCTGCCACATAGTAGGCATTCGGTGAAATGGTAGTCGCTTTTTTGGTATTGCTTCTGTTTTCGCTGCTGTTTTTGCTAATAAAATATCTGGCCCATACAACCCCCTGAGGACACATGAGCTCCTACCTACCCTGCCCTTTTACCTCACAGCCATCTTTGCCATCTCTCCTTTCCAGCCCTCTCCATGAGGCCACCAACACGTTTCCTGGTGCAACAGATAAATAGTGAATAGTGGAACCAGAGCGTTGATGTAGCCCAGTCTGTTCCAACCTTCCTACCGGCCTGCCTTCTAGATGGATGAACTGGAGCAGAAATAAGGAGGCAATGTTCTTTCTTTATATCACATACCTCAGAGAATTTTTTTTTAGTCTTTTGTGAACATTAAACTCTCCCTCAAGCTCAAAGTAACTCTCAATGAGAGAAATAATTCACGGGAAACCAGAGAAGTCTACTGAACATGAAAGCCAGACCAGACTACAGCTGCTCCTCACTACAACTCTTTCAGAAATGGAAAAGCCTATGCAGCTGAAAAACTAGAGTGGTGGGAGAGGGGGCGGGTGCGGCACGAACAGCTACTCTGACATTTAAATAACACTGACAGGTTGAAATCAAACCATCATTTCCAAGAAATTCCAACCTAAGACAAATGCTCTGCAGCAGAGGCAACTTTCATGCTTTAGACTACTCGTCATTCTCATTCAAGACCTCCGAGTCCATATTAAGAGACTTGCCTAGAACCTGGAAATGTTAAAGATGATGAATAAAGTCACCTCACAGGGAAGTCTCTGAGCCAAAGCTGGCTTTTTTTTTCTTTTTCCTGTTTAGCTTATCTGGTAGGTGTGTTAAGAATGGATTGCTGACTCTTAAATGTAGCTTATTATTTGACTGGTTATGCAGAAGTTGCTATTTTGGACTCCCTCTGAGTTTTTGGCTTTCTGATGGAAAATGTAATAGCTCATTAAATGGCATACATACTCATTTTTTTCCACTTTGTCCTGTTTTAATGTGTGTTGAGGAATTTGGAGATGTACCCTCATTTTAAAAATAATGCTGGGTGAAGAACAAAGCTCAGCTCAAACAACGGGAAAGTTTCTTTTTTAAAGCTATGAATTGAGTTCATAATAAGCATATGAGCTATCACTGAAACAGTGTTATGTAGTTCCCAAATTTCTTTCATATGCCTGATCTCATTTAATTTTCACAAGGTAGAAAAGTATTCATCCACTGAAACACAGTTTTTAGTTCCTACCATGTGCCTGGCACTGTGCTAAAATGCTGGGTCTGCAATTCTCTCTTTATTTTCAGATGAGGAACCTGGCTTAAGGAACATCAAGTGATTTTGCCAAGGTCACAAGCCAGTGAGCAGAAGTATCAGATCCTCTGGTTCCAAACTCATGTTGATTTCCGCAGCAGAAACCTATAGCTGGGTACGGTCTTGGAGATCACACAATGCCATGTTTTTATTTTATGCATGAGAAAAATAGTGTTCTGCCCAAGGTTACAATTTACAAAAAGCTGAATGGGAATGGGAGTTCAAGTCCCCCAGTACCTAGCATATCGCTCTTACCCAAAACAATAACTTAAGATTTATTGTACATTTTTAGGTCATATCTAAAATTCATGCACTTCATTGGAGGACACACTCTACAAGTCTTTCTCCAACTCACATCCCCTCAGAGGATCTGATCTTAGAATATAGAGGAAAACAAGGGAACTGATAATTAGTAATAATGGTAAACACGTACGGGAAGTACCATCTCATTATATCCCAATGCAGGTATCAGTGACTGATGAATTTGATCCACCCAAGGATATGTGTAGTTAAAGGACCTCTGTGCGAAGACGTGTCCACCAGGTCCTCACAGGGAGTCTGGCACACAAAATCATTTAATCAACACTTTAGGGGAGGATGAAGGGATGGAGGGAGGAAAGAGGCTAGGAATTTTTGTGTTTTCCTCACTTCTGTTTCAACCCCACCCCTGCAACCCCACTCAGCATATAAGAGATACTTGTAAATAGTTGTCGAATGAATGACTGAAGCATTGTGGCCATACTTGTGTCCAGGTCGAGTTCAGGTACATCAGTTAGTGCTGAAACCTCTTGAAGCGGGTGACCACGACCCAGTGACAGCAACACCTGGTGCCTGCGTCCTGCCCTCTGCCTCCCTCCTGTCAGCAGGCAGTCAGCTCCTCCAAATGCAAAAGGATGATGCACTTTCCCCCTGCACTGAGAAGGAAATGCACGCTCCCTAAGAGGTCCTACAGGGTTCTGTAACGCAAGAGCTCTCCCTCCCTTAGGTCCAGCCCCATCTTACTGCCCTCCCTCACAGCCATCTGGCCGCCCTGGCCGACCATTACTTCTGAAGATTCCAAGTTCTTTTCTGCCTCAGGACCTCAGTTCACACTATTCTCTCTTCCTACACAGGTCTTCCCATGTCTTTATCCAGCAAACCTCTCCTCGTCCTGCAGAGACTCGGGAGAAATGCCTCTCTGACCCCATCCTCACCCAGGTCCCTCTTTTTTTTTTTCCTCCCAGCCCATCTGACCTTCATGACACTCACATCAATTTTTCATCACATATTTATTTACATGATTGGCTATGTAATAAGCTCCATGGAAGTCGGGACAGTGTGTATTATTTTCACCATTGTGTCCTGGCACATGGTAGTGGCTTAATAAATGTCTATTTGATGAATACATTAATGGCCTACTAAATCCTTTAATATCCCATGTTATTAATGTATTAGTTATGACCTGCATTTAGATCTCTAGAAAGCAGGCACTTGTCTTATTTATCTTTGTTACTCCCACAGTATCTCACATGGTCCTTGACACAAAACAAATGTTCAGTAATGTTTATAGAAGAGCCATCCCACAAAGGGATACAATTCAGTATTATTACTGATACCAAGGAGTAGGTATTCAAAGAGGCTGCTAATATCCTCATTCCAATGAGAATAATTCTCTAGCTTCCTGCCTGCCTCGTTAAGCAGGCTAATGTGCCTCTATAGTTTGCTGAGTTTCCATTTGTGTTTAAAGCTGTGTTTTGTGAATGTTATTTTAATTCAGGTGTCATTAGTTTGAAAAAACTCTTACTTGGCTCTGCACAGGAGTCTCCAAAAATATCAGCAACCTAACTGATGATGGCTTCCATGGGGACTGGGTATCTTCAGAAACTTAAACATAAATCAAAGGAAAAAAGAATAAAAGTGACAGTGACACCCTTCCGGCCACCAGCCATCATTCTCTGGTTAGCAAGTACCTCACAACTGCAGTTTAAAATCTAAAATTTTAAATGGAATAGTGGAACATGAGACTAAAGGTACCATCCTGAAGGTGTCAGTGTGGTTTTTGCGTGAGGAGACTCTACCTACCTTCCCAATAATTCCTCACAAAAAGAGCTTGAGAGAGTTGGACATGCAAGGGACAAGTCGGAGAAAGCAAAAGAGCAGCTCAGCGTTAGACAGGTTTGTGCCTGAACCGGAAACAGAGCAGCTGGCAGGAGCAGCTGGAGCTCAGGGCTACCCCTGGGTGCGGTCCACAGACCCAGCCTGCGCATCACCGGGGAGCCTGTTAGTCATGTGGTATCCCTGTCCTCCCCCAAAAGCTCCTGGATTGGAATCTACATTTTAACAAGCTCCCTCCAGGGCTTGCTTGCACATTTATCTTGGAAGTAAGATACAGGCAAACAGAGAGAGAGCTACATCCATCTGTCACGTCTAAGAAAACGCATGTGCCAACCTCTCCCCCGTAGTCAGGGTCTTTAAGAAAGAGACCATTGGCTGAGCATGGCATGGGATTTGTTTGCTCTCCCACGTGGCCATCCCATGTCATGAGAGTCAGGTGAAGTCCCAATCCCAGACTGACTCAGAGAGAAAAGCTTCCACAAGGATTTTATGAACTCCAAAATGATGACAAGTAACAGGCTTGCTCCCACCCTTTCCTTCAGCCAAACACCGTGAATGCCCAAATGCCCACAATTCCGACAGAACGGGGAGAGGCCCGAGAAAGCTTATCGCTTAATATTTCAAAGAGACAAGAATAAACTCCTTGGAACCCATTAGTAAAGCTTCAAAAATACAAGTACATAGAGAGGAAACATATTTGTATTTGCCTTTTATGCCCATAACCTTGCTTAAGTGGGCTTTAACTGGTTCTCAGAACTGAAAGTGTCTGAAGAAAGGAGAAAGTCAAACATATTTATCCGGGAGAGAAGGAAAAAACAGAAAATTCATTGTATCATTGTCTGACAATTAAAAGGGATCTAATTTTGTAGACATGAGACCGATATCAAGGAAAGAATTCAAGATTTAGAAGCTTCAAAGTCTATCTTAACATTGAACTTTCTTAAGTGTTGATACTATACCTCAATACCATATGTATAACCTCTTAATCTGCAATGACTCCATCCACTAGTAAACTTGCATCCTAGAATTTGAGTGACAAAAAGGGTGACAAATAGGGCTAATAAGCTCCATATGGCATGCAAGGCTATCCTCAGGCAGGCAGACTTAAAGAGGAAAATTAATTTCAAAGACCATTGCAGAGGTGTGTGTGTGTGTGTGTATGTGTGAGAGAGAGAGAAAAAAAAAGAATTATACAAGAGACTGAGGGGTTGGGGAGGACCTACTGATTTTAGATTCCTGAAAATTCCTTCAGAGTCCTTGTCACAGCTTTAAGTCGTCTCCAAGCAAAGGGAAAATTAGTGTCTTCTAAATACATTTTCGTAGAACAGCAAACCTCTCTCATTTTCCCAATGTATTTTTTTCCACTCCTTCGAGTGAGGCGCTGCCGGAGGAAGCATCTTCTCTCCCCAAAGTATCCTTACACTTATACATAAATTCCCATTATCCTAATTAGCATAGTTTCACCTTCTACTAAGGTTTCAAGACGGCATCTTAAATGCTGACTTGGAATCTTGAGGAACAGTAATCCCATTAAACATGGAGTTGTTTTTCCTCTCAATTCACCTACGAGATATTTAAACCCTAAATAAAGGAAAACATAACCTTTGCACATTTCAATCTCATAGTATTACTAGTACATAGGTAACTTCAGAAATAAGACAATAACTTATTTAAAAGAAATGTAATTTGTGGTAGATTTAAATATCTTCTGCCCAGCTGTCTAACGGGCTCGTTGCTCAGTCCTCATTGCAGTTAAGATTGTTTTAACAAAAGGTATGGGTTTTTGTTACTTAGAAAAAAATTCACTATGCTTATATAATGATGAGACAAGATATGTTCTTATATGATTGTCAGAATCACTCTTTAAAGTAGGCAGAGAATATATAATTAATTTTGTTTACAAATAAGGAAATTGAATTTAGCGAGATTAAGTGATTGTCTGGAGTAGCATATCTAACATTAGAACCCAGATCTCCTGACACCTACGCCTGTGTTATTGCCCTTCTACCATGTTGCCTTATCATCTTTGAGGAGAATATGTCTCTGAATTCTATATCATGTGTTGCTGTGAGCCCTAACAGTCAAAAGGTTGCTCACTACATGTGGCATTTTGCAAAAGAATTACAGCTTTGTAACTTATCTTGTATATTTTACCTATACCTCCTTAATAACAAGTGAGTTTTTAGAAGAGTGTGCACAGATGTCAAAAGGGATGAGGCCAGTGGCCCACACGTAGCCAGCCAGGTTCTTAGCGGTCTGGGTGCTCTCCACGGTGCTGATCTGGGTGTGTGGTGATGACCACCAATGCACCTCTGGCTCCTATTTCTTATGGAGTATATGCATATATCCATTTTATAACCATGTTCTGGGTGTCTACCATGCATCATCACAATAAATTAGAAACGAATGTTTCTCCCAATGAGATTAAACTTGCAAGTAATTATAAGTTCCTTAGTAAATATAGGATGGCTTCAAAGAATGGAGGCATTTTATCTAGGTTTTGGAAAATAAGTGTTGTTTGGAAGGAAGGTTAAACATCCTGTGTGAAAGAACAACGTCCAGGCAAAGGCATGGAGATGAGAAATCATGTGATGACTAGAATTCAGCTAGAGAGTTAAATAGTCAAAGATGTGGGTGAGGTTTATGCAGTACCCTTTTTAAAATATTGAGCTTTCCAGTAATGCTTTTTTGGTGAGTTTTATAATGGGCTATTTTCTAGGTGATAGTGAATTTTTTGAAGTGTTATCAGGGCTGCCAGTGAAGTAGTACAGAGCAGTGGCAAAGACTTTGGTAGAGAAAGACTCAGATTCACATCTTCACTCTGCTTCTTCCAACTATTAGACTTTGAACAAGTTACCTAACTTCACTACAGCTGTTTCCTAATTGGTAAAACATAAAATAATTTAGGCAATTTATATTAACCTTCTGATGCTTGTCAAAAAATTGGGATAATATTGTCAGCTTAATAAGGTTGTGATAAGAATTATACTAGATAATGTGCCTAGTGGACCTCGCCCATACACGGCCAATCTACAAGAAATATAAGCATGTTCACTTCCCTAGGTTCCAGGACAACCTCTTACCTATGCCCCAGGACTTAAGAGATAGGAATTTCCCCTTTGCATGCTTATCCCTATTCACTTGATACCATCATTTGAGTTGTTTAAAAATTACTTTAGTTTCCAGTGTGAATTCTTTAGCCCTCCAATTTGGTTTACCAGATTTAAGCATTTTTTAATCCCAATATTCAAGAAAGCCTATTCAAGGGATGCGTGCTTGTGCATATAACAGAAAAAGATAAACATGAAACTGATATCTTAGCCTGATCCTCTCTTTTTCTACCCTGACCCCCAAATAGAACACCCTCAAGGTAGGCAAAGCTCTGGGGTTCACTCCCCTAGGCACTGGTTTGACTTATGAAAAATACTATGTTACTGACACTTTCTGAACTGTTGACTTGAGCCCCCATCTTTTCCATCCAGGGAGATCCAGAGAGATCGCATTGTTTCTTAGAGCCCTACTCTTTTTTTTTAATATAATTTATTTTATTATCATTAATTTACAATTACATGTGCAATATTACGATTATTAAACTACCCCTTCATCAGGTCCCCCCCACCAACCCCATTACAGTCACTGTCCATCAGCGTAGTGAGATGCTATAGAATCACTACTTGTCTTCTCTGAGTTGTACTGCCCTCCCCGTGCCCCCCCAACATTACATCTGCTAATCGTAATGCCCCTTTTTCCCTCTTATCCCTCCCTTCCCGCCCATTTTCCCCAGTCCCTTTCCCTTTGGTAACTATTAGTCCGTTCTTGGGTTCTGTGAGTCTGCTGCTGTTTTGTTCCTTCAGTTTTTTTCTTTGTTCTTATACTCCACATATGAGTGAAAGCATTTGATACTTGTCTTTTTCGGCTTGGCTTATTTCACTGAGCATAATACCCTCTAGCTCCATCCATGTTGTTGCAAATGGTAGGATTTGTTTTCTTCTTATGGCTGAATAATATTCCATTGTGTATATGTACCACATCTTCTTTATCCATTCATCTACTGATGGACACTTAGGTTGCTTCCATTTCTTGGCTATTGTAAATACTGCTGCAATAAACATAGGGGTGCATCTGTCCTTTTCAAATTGGGTTAGAGCCCTACTCTTATTACTGGTTCTAGTGGCAAAGAAGAAGCTACAATCTGTTCCAGAACTCAGAACTTTTAGGATATCTCCCCCTATTTCTTTCCATCCACCAACTTTTCACAAGTCCCTCCCTGTGGAAGTTCATCGGAATCTGAGGTGCTTCTCTCTCACTGAATTCCTTCCTCCTAATACTCAGACAGCAGGCAGAGAAAGCACTAATGCATTACTTATTTTATCTTAATTAGGGGGACACATTTAATAAATCACAACACTCATCTGGCTGTTTCCTACTGACCAGTACAAAGTTGTAGATTGATCGTAATATTGAGCTAAAACACTTACCTCTACCCTGCACGGGAGCACCAAGTTGGTTTACTATTCCAGATGTCAAGGTTAGATAATCACAAACAACTTGAAGAATTATCTCCTGCATGCCTCCCATCTGTCTTAAGACTGCATTCCTCTCAAGTGAGTTCTGCAGGGGTAGTCCTGGTCTTAGGCTGGGTCAATAGCATGCACCGTCAAGGTACATTTCTTTGTTCACGGAATCACCCAATGTGTGGCATAAACTGCCACTCTGTCACTCATTTAACCGACATCTAAAGGGTTATGATTCTGTGCCAGGCACTGTTTTAGGATATAGCAATACACAAAGAACATATAAAAATCTTTTCATCCAGGGAAGCAAACCTAGCTAGAGAGAGGTAAATATATCAATATCCATCATTATATTGGGTTAAGAAAAAATTTTTTTAAAGGCAGTAAGTGGAATAAGAAGGTGTTGAGGAATGAGGCTGGGAGTTGTGAATTTATATATGGTGGCCTTGGAAAGCCAAACAGAGAGAATTATTGGAATCATGACCTCAAGGACGTGGGGAGTGAGCCATGCAGATATCCAGGGAAAGAACAATACAGGAAGAGGAGCTGGGAAGTGCAAAGGTCCTGAGGTAGCATGTTTGATGAGTTTGAAAAACAGTTCAGGGGCCTGTGCTGCTGAGGAAGAATGAGTGAGTCATAGAGTAATAGAGGATAGTGAAGTCAGAGTGGGAATTCAGGGTCAGTCCATGTAGGGCTTTGAAAGTTATCAAAGGGACTGAGTTTATCTATGGGTAGTATGGAGGCCAATGAAAGGTTTTGAGCAGAGGAGTGACCTGATCAGTCTTACACGTTTAATGGTTCATTCTGGCTCCTATATGTCCATTTAACAAACACTTAGTGAGCATATACTTAGTATGAGGCTGATGTCAGGTATTGAGGATGCAAAGTTGAACAAAATCTGGTCCCTTCTTTCAATATTCAGACTCTGCAGCACTATTATACAGGTTGCTATGAAAATGAGTAAATGTCTTATTTAATTCAGTCCATGGGCCAGGACCCTGGCTTGTAAGTGAGGCTGTAATTTTATTCCAGTGCTGAGTGCCTCCACCATGACTATATATTGCCTTCTGTTTGCATCATGGCAAACACATTTTTCACAGTCTCATCCATTACTTTCCCTAATCTAACTAATAACTCCTTTCTTATGGCTGAATCAGGGATGGTATATATTCAGCTAAAAGTATGCTGTAGCAAGATGCACTTAATCAGATTTTAAAAAGCTATGTTCGCTCTGTAAAGAAAAATGCAAATTTTCCAAAGGAGCCTTACCGCTATTTGCAACTGTGGGTTGTTTTATGGAAAAGAAGCAAGAAGTGCTACAGTGGTGTCCTCTACCCACCCTCCAAATGGGCAGTTATGTCATTGCACATGAGTCCTGAGGCAGAATGAGTGTTCCCAGTCCAATTTTGGAGTAGAGGTTCTGGTACCAGAGCCCAAAACCAACCTCTCTATTATCTTCCATGAGAAAGTCACTGTCTACTGTTGCTGTGTCTATGACATCATTTTTCAGTTCCCTTTCACCAGGAGGAAAGTAAATGAGTATGTTCTTCACACCTGGTGTATTAGCCAGCTTCTGCTGCATAACAAGCTGCCACAAAAATCTCAGCAGCACACAATAAATCAGCAATTATCTCTTGTTCATGTTTTGGCAGATGGGCTGGTGTGCTTGGCTTCAGGCTGTGAGTTGGGTTCAAGTCTGTTGAGGCCCAGAGAACTGGGGCATATTCCTCTCATTGGAGAAGTCAGAAGCCCCTAGAGTGTAATGAATTGAATGGTGGCCCCCAAAATGACACATACATGTCCTAACCCTTGAACCTATGAATGTGACCTTATTTGGAAAAAGGATCTTTACTGATATTAATAAGGAGTTCGAGATGAGATCATCATTTGCAATGCACATGAGCCCTAAATGCAATGACCAAATGTCATAAGAAGCAGAAGAGAACACACAAGCGTAGAGGCAAAGGCCACGTGAGGATGAGAGAGGCTGGAGTGATGCAGCCACGAGGCAAGGACTGCCTGGAATCTGGAAATGGCAATGAAGGTTCTCCTTTAGAGACCTGAGGGGGACTGCAGCCCTGCTGACACCTTCATTTCAGACTTCTGGCCTTCAAGACAGTGAAAGAAAAAATTCTTTTGTTGAAAGCCACTCATATTGTGAGAACTTGTTATAGCAACCACACGAATACACAGAGAAAAATAGAAACACGAAATCTTACAATATAGGTTTGGAATTCACACACTGTCACATCTACCCACTATCCATTAACCAAAGCAAGTCACCAGGTCAAACACAACACTCATGGGGCAGGAAATACACTACTGCCGTGGAGTTCAGCAAGGAGGGAAGACAGTGATTTTTTTTTTTTTTTGCTAAAGAATAATTGAATCTACCACACTCTGTTTTGTTTCTTTGGTAGCATTTGTACACTAGATCTTCCTTTTAAGTCCAGGACTCGAGGAGACAACTCAGAACTTTCTTGCATATTGCTGGACAAAGCAAAAGGTGTTCTAGGATAAAGAGGACTATGAATGAATCATAGAAAATGCATTGGGTATGAGCTAGGTCCCCAAGAAGGAGAGTAAAGATTTCTATACCTCAACTAGTTTCCTACCACTGGACAGGTCTCCCACAATGTAGACACAGAAGATAAGCCATGTGAATGCATCTCTTCATTATGTCAAAATAATGAACAGGTAAATAATGTAAAGAAAGTGAACAGCAGGTCATTTGTAAGTAGGTCAAGTGTAAATAGCGTATAGGTAAGACAAAGCTATGGGAGGCCTAAGGGCCAAGCCAGAGTCTCACTGTTTCTCCAGGGTCATCTCCTGCCTGGGGGGAAATTCAAGCCATCTGCTTGGTTTGATAATAGGTCAGGTAATTTTACCTTGGTCCTTGGCAAGGGGAATTCTGGGAATTCTGAGCAAAATGAGCATGTGGCCTGGGAGAATGAGGCCTAAAGTCATTGAACTGGGGAGAGCTCCATGACTTCTCAAAGTCCCATGATTCTCAGCTGCAAAAAAAGGGGATAATAGCACTACCTAATCTTCAGGGCAGTTCAAGAGTGAAATGAGGTCAGACAGGTAATAAACTTAACCCAGTGCCAGGCATGTGGCAAGCACCCCAAAAAAGGTCAGTTGTAGCCACTTTTCATTGTTGTTTTCAGTACAGAAATGAGTCATCTGTCTACTCTGCTGTAAGCTTCAGAACAAGGCCTCTTTACCTAGGAGCCCGAGAAAGGCTTCACAGGGGGTTGTTCGGCCTGCACATATCTAGATGTCTCTAGAAAAGGGAGTGGAATGAATCCCTTCCTTCTCCCATCCCCTCTTCACCACTGAGAGGCCCAGCAGCAAGACGAAGACATAGGGGGACTGTAACTGCACAAAGCCGCTGGCTCAACCTAGCAGCTCATTGTCAATTTATCCGATTGTTACATTGAAAAAACCTTGTGTCTATTGGATCAAATATATTGTGGTATGGAAGACTAAATATTCATGAGAATATTTTAGAAAACACTAGAGTTCAGAGAAATTTTCTCACATGGAGGCTTAGGATGAAGTTCCAGTGTCCCCAGAGGGTAAAGGACAACTCACAGCTGCTGATGGGTGGCAGTGATGGGTACAAATTAGTACAAGAGTGAGAGATGCAACAGAGGTGCTTCAATTTTCTTGTGCATCAAAATTGTCTGCAACATGTGTTAAAATGTCCAGAGATTCTGATTCAGTGGGTGAGAGGTAAGACCCAAGAATCTGCATTTCTAATCAGCACACTAAAGAATTCTAATTCAGCTGGTCCAAGGCCTGTTCTAAAAAAAAAGATGGGACAAACTTGAGCCTCTGGCATCCAGTGGGGAATACTAACAGTATAGAATATGTTGGTGGTGATAAAACAATAAGGAAAATTAAGCAGGATGAAGAGAGTGGTGGGGTTGGAAGTAGCATTTTAAACAAGGTAGTCAGGGAAGGTCCCTCTGATAGAGACATTTGAGGAGAGGCCTCAAGGAAGTAGGTCAGGAACCAAGAGAATAACCAGGGGAACAAGGTTTCCAGCCAGAGACAAGAGCAAGTGCAAAGGACGAGCAATGAGGGCAAGGAGTAGATCTCAAGTAGAGCAACCAGTGACAGCGAGGGACACAGCAGATGGGATCTGAGAAGATGGGCCAGGGCGGGGTAGGTCCCACAGGCTCTTGTGTAGGTCATGGCAGGGATTCTAGATTTCATTCTCTGAGGGGAAAGCATTGGAGGGTGGAAGCAGGGGAGAGATGAGATATAACTAACCTTTGGCAAGAATCACTGAGGTGGCAGCATGGAGCATAAACTACAGAGGGTGCAGATGAAAACAGACAAACCAGTAAGAACAAGGGCTTGAACTTTTCATGTCCCTGGAAAAATGTTTCAAATGTTTGTAAGATACATAGGATTATGAAGGAGACAGTTCTTCAAAATGAAGTTAGAAAAATATTAAAAGAAAACTGTCATGGTGGAATATATATATATTTATGGAGACATTAAATAACTGAGTCTAGTGGTGAGCCTACCATAATTTCAAAGACATGACGAACACAGATTATTTCAAGGTATTTCCAACATCTCTAACATATGAAAATTTCTATAATTTTTATTGGTAGCAAATCAGATTCTACATGTAGTACCATGGTTTGCTACATACTATATAATGGAAGGAAATGCTCGATTTCAGTTAGAAGTTAAAAATGAAGATGTATTTTTTCCGTCAAGATTTTTTTCCATTAAATCCTCCACCCCCAAATCTGTACATAGACCCAGGTTAAGAACCCATGAGTTAGAAGCTACTGCATGATTACAGGTAGGAGGTGATGATGGCCTAGATTATGGTAGGCTTGCTGGGATTTGGGTAGCAATGAGAGAAATGAATCCATTCTAATGGACAATGGCTACTTTTAAAAATCAGATTCCCAGGACATGGCCTGTCTGTCCAAATACTATTTATTCCTACTGTTCACACTAAGCATCTGTGTTTTAAGGTCATGAACTAGGCACTTTACTCTAAAAAGTCCAGAGATGATAGACACAGACATAGACACAGACAGGTATTTGTGGTGTAGTAAGCTACCTGAGCTCTGGGGTAGTATCTGCTTTTTCTCTCATTATCTCCACAGTGCCCAGAACACTTGTTTAAATGATTTGAAGTAGAATTTATATCTCGTTTCCAGTCCTGACTGTTTAAAAAATTTGTTTTCCCTTCCTATAAAATGGGTGTAGTGGGGTACATTTTCAGTGATTACCAGAGCATAGACAACTAACAAAAGGTAATTATGTTTCAAACAAAGCCAGGTGTGGCTGCAAAGCAAGCTGAAATGGTGCTGCAGGGATTCATGATGTCACGGCCACAAGCGCCACATTTTCCTCATCCTAAGTCGGGCAGTTCAAGGTGTTCAGATAAGCAGGTGTTAGGAAACACTTCCTTGAGAGAATATAGGGGGTAGGTCTGAACTGTGGCAGGGGACAATAATCCCCATAAATGTGGAAAGGGTAGTGTGAGGGTGAATTTGCCCAGAATTTCATTTGTATGTTCACCTTACCTTAAGTCTTACATAAAAACATATTGCATAATTTTCCTTGATAATAAACCTTCTTGGTTTTATTTTGAGAAAAATATTTGCTTATTCCAACTCCCTTACCTCCAAAGTCTGTGTGCCTGGGGATTTAAATGTGACTGGGGAGAAGGCAATTTTCTTTGCTATCCACCAAGCCATTGGTGATTTTTATTATAAAATGTCATTCTCTCTACCAAGTTCCTGCTTGTTATAATTTCAAATGAGCAAGTGATCCACACTTGGGGAGAAAAAAAATGGCCAAGATCTATTGGAAAGCCTGACAGACCCTTAACAATAGCATTGCTACCAGACGTTAGTACTGTAGTTTATAAATAATTCATCAATCACATGGCTTTGAATAGTTCTATCAAACTCCACTAGAAGAGGTGGAAAATTATTCTCCAACACATTCATTTGTTTTCATCCATAAAGAATAGTATGCATTAATACCATGGCGAATAAGAATTGAGACTCCAGCCAGGCCATCTGTTAGAAGAGTTTCATAGATGAAAATCTGTAGCATACTTTGTGGAATTGGCCTCTCTTGGGCCATCATTGCATGGGGTCACTGTCCTTGTTAATCTTATTAATTTGTCGGTTTGGCAGTCAGCCTAAGAAATGGCTCTGAAATTCTGTACCTGGCTCAATTAATTGTTTTACCAAACACCTAGGCAAAAACATAGAATCAGAGTGTATAGAAAGTCATCCAATTGTGCCGTGGGACAAGCAGGTCTTTTATCATACTTGGTTTGGTGTATGAATCTGTTTTCTCATGTGGCCATTACAGAAATAAAAATATAATTACATGTAGATAGAGAGATGGGGGGAGGAAGGAAAGAGGGAGGGAAGGAGGAAAAAAGATACATTGACATCAACAGATGGTAGGTAGGTAGGTAGATAGATGGATAGCTAGATAGGCAGGTAGATATTAGATGAAGAAGTAATAAAGCTTGAAGGTAGAAAATGTATATATCCTTGGAATACTAACATTAAGATGCAGCATGCCAAATATCTCAAAAATTAATTTTAGTCACTTCAGTGGTCTTCTTTCTAAACAAGCATGATTCATGATATTAGAGAAAAGTCCTCCATGAGATACGCAAAAGGGATTTCCTCTTAGTCGAACCCAACACCCACACAGTTAGACACCAAATCAGTGAATGCACGTTCTGTAGGCATCACTGAGGGTGCCAATTCAGCACGATGGAAATGAATTAAAAGAAGCTGGAAAGTAACGAACTAAATAGTCAGTACTTTCTGTTCTAAGTGTCTGCCTGTACATAACTCTACCACAAATTCAAGTCAGTTTTCTATGAGTCCAGATATAAGCAATGAGTCTGTTATTTCCAGAATCCAAATCACGTTGGAAGCAGCATCATGTCATAACTGGACCATTGGTCTTAAATGAGAAAGGTCCAGGCCACAATCTCAGTCAGCTGCTGTGCAACTTCCAATGAGTCACTCTGCCTCTCTGGGCATGCATTTTGTTTTCCTGAAGTCAGGAGTTGGGGATAGAGAATCTGCTGGGCACATTTTAGCTCTGAGCACGTGGAAATCTAGAGGTTAAGAGCATGGGTGTGGCAGAATAGCCAAGACTTCCACTTAAATAGCTTTATCTGTGAAGTTCCTTAACTTCTTTAAGTCTCAGTTTTCTTATCTGAGATGGAAAGAGCTTAATAATAGTGTCCACTTTACAAGGAGATGGTTTAAACAAAGCTCCTCAAAACATAACACGTAGTTGATAAGTAATAAATGTCCTTTGGGTTGTTTTGTAATCCTGACAGGGGTTTTAATTTTTAAAACCAAAAGATGTTATGGGGGAAAAATAAAACAGGAGGCAAGTCATGAAAAGGAGGCCGTGCACCGAGGGCCCCCGTCCTGCATGTGTGGTCATGTGGCCGCGGGCCATCTTGAGAGATTGTGGAATAAACCATATCACTAATTATTGTTTGTGATACAACTTTCTGGGTTTTTAGTAATAGCAGGCAGAGAGAAGGTGGGGAAGGAGCAATAATGAAACATAGAAATCAACATTATCTCTTTTAAATTACCTCTTTTTAAATCTAAAAAGATTTAAAAATAGAGAATGGCTTAAATTTTTTTCATTCTTTGAACTTTTGAAAAACAAAACTTACATGTCTACTCTACGTGTTCGTTTCCCAATTCTGTATTCATCCATCTCTCAGGTCTTGACATGAGGAGGCAGAAATATCCCTAAATTCCACTGGAACCCAAATGCACTACATGTGGGCTTCAGAGACCTGTGCTTAAGCCAGAGGCCCCCCCAGGCACTGTCATTATTATTTCTTGACTTCAGAAGATGACTTGAATTTCTGGATAAGGAGACCAATACCAGAAAAGCAGGGAACAGGCTGTTTTCTCAAAGCAGGTTATGAAATATGAAATTGGTTTTTGGGTTCTGGTGTTATGGAATACTAAAGTCTGTGCCTTGAATTAAGGGCCTGTCACTTGTTCTATGCGGTGCTTATGTTTCCAAGAGGAGCTTTATATAGAAAATGAAATAGAGGTGAGACAGGAATGCAGGATTTTCTCAAGATGTGTTGCTTTGAAGAAAAGTGGTTTTGTTGTTTGGGCCTGCAAAAATTTGACCTCAATAGATAGAGTAAGGTTTATATCAACCACTGTGACAGATCTATCCATCCAATTTTCATGTAGTCTTAAATAGAAAATGTGCCTAAATATAAGGCAAGGTATTTTCCTCAAAATTCACCACTCAGAAAAATAGGGAACCATCTCATGACACAGTCCAAAGTTTCTCAACTCCTTTCTTTTTAACCAAGTGTAAATTAGGGAAAACCTAGCCTGAAAGAGTACAGTCAAATCTAGTTTAAGATACTTGTGGAAGCCTTATATAAAACTAATTTCTTACATTTAATTTCTGCTTGTCTTACACACAGGTTGAGTATTTTTTTCTGGAGCTATAACCCTTATAACTGCAAGGCTTCAGTGTCATAAATGGGCCTTTAAAAAATCTCTTTTGAGTAGGTGGTGGCATTGGGGACCTTACAGACGGACACAACCACTGCAGATTGAGTGGGGAAAACAGTGTCTCAGTGTCATGCAAAGAACACTTGTAGCTTGGGTTAAACCAAACACCTGGATTCACAATGGCCTGTATGCTAAAGTAAGGCACAAAGGTGATGCTCTAGAAAATTGTTAGGTGGCCCAAAATGGTTCTGAGGACAACAAAGACAGTAAGTGAAAGGTACTCACCTCCATCCCATGGGAAAGGCCAAAGCTAGAGATATGCATGTGGGAGGCAACAGCTATAGATGGTATTTAAATCCTTAGGACTAGATGAGAGCTCTCAGGGAGCAAGTAAAGAGAGAGAGAAGAGTTCCAAGGGCTGAGCCCTAACATTTAGAGGTCAGAAAGAAGAGGATTCAATAACGGAGACTAAAAAAAGCAACTGGTGAAATACAGGGAAAACCAGGTGATTTTGGTATTCTGGAAATCCAGGAAAGAGTTTCAAAGGAGAAGTGATAGTCATGACCATGGACTGAGAGATTGAGTAAGATGAGGACAGAGAGATAATCAGTACATTTGACAGCAGAGTCCTTGGCAATTTGACAAGACTGGTTCGGTGGAATGGTCTTGATAAAAAGTCTAAATGGAGTGTTTTCAAGATAGATGGGACTTAAGGAAGTGGAAAAAGAAAGAGTGAAGAATTCTTCAGTTTTGTAATAAAGGAGGAGAAAAGTGGAATTTTGGCTGGAAGGAGAAATAGGGGAGAAGGAACATATTTTAAGGAAAAGAATTTCAGTATGGTTATAAAGTGATTGATCTGATCCTGCAGAGAGTGATAAAATAGTGACAGAAGGCAAAGAGGAAGGTCACAGAAGGAAGGCCCTAGAATGGGTGAAAAGCAAGGACACCCAGCGCTTGGGCAGAGGCACCAGACAGGAGAAGGGACCGTTTACCCCAGGTCTTAAAAGGGAAAGAAAAGAAATGGGTACAGGTGGGTGGTAGATTAGGTGGGGAAATCTGAACAGCTTTCTGGCTGCTCCTGCATTCTCAGTGAAATAAGAAGCCAGGTCATCACGTGAGAGTGGGAAGCCAGAACAGGCCTCCGTAACACCAATGGCATAATCTTCCACTCCCTTGTAGTCACCCCTGCTCCGTTCCTCTCTGAATATGTACATTTGGAAATGCTTGTAACTGACCAAGTCTCGCTTTCCTTCCCTTTTCCACTCATCGTATCCCTGTGGTTCCATGTCAGGGTCTCCATGATTCCTTTTGTGTTGTTCAGTTTCTACAATGAGCTCACCCTCTTGGCAACGTGGCACGACTCACAATCACGCCATCTCTTCACACCTGAGTTAGTGTCTCTTCAGTTCTCACGGCCCATTGATTCAGGTCCTTCTTCCATTTGCTGGGGCGGATTTTCTTCTTATGCTTTTGTCAGGCTGTATTTGTCACTAACCAATGTGTGCCTCCCGGTTCAACCTTTTGCAGAAAAGCAAGAGACATTGATTCCAAATGGGATTATTTAGATAGACAAGTAATTTGTCCAGCCCTTTTAATATGTCTGTATCACTGGAGGCCATTGATAATGGCTCAGGTAGTTTCCTAAGACTACTGAGCTGCTTGCATCCTGAAATACTCTCAGCAGTACAGCATCTGTTCACTGACTGGCCTGCAGTCATTTTCAATGGAACATTCACCCTATGAGTCCTCTGCTCAAAAAAGGATCCTGCCATCACCACGGGAGGCCTTAGACCTCCCCAGTGTTCCCTACATGCCAGGATAGCCTAGGCTTTGGACTCATATCATGGATTGGAAAGTTTTGAAATTTTGCTGACTACAGATCATTTGAGATGCGCCGATATGGCTAACAGGCTGTGAGTGGTGACAAATGGAAAAAAAAAGCTTGTCATCTCCCATTTCTCCCTAGTTATTTACATAGACCCTATTCACCAATCCAAATCTTGGCTCTGTTAACCTTAAAAATGAAACTGTCAGTTATTTTACCAATAAACGTGGGTTTATTTGAAAAAAACAGAATTACACAGGACATGCAAGCTATGGCAAAACCATAGACAATTCCAACAAACCAAGCAGAGGAACATTATGTTATGGAGAGGAAGGAGTAGGCAGGGGTGGGGAGTAGGTTTTGAATGAAAGTCCACTAGAGAAAAGTAAAAGTTCAGGGTGTTTCTCACTGCTGATTTGCCAGGAGTGGACAGTTTCTTCTAGGAGATGCAATGTACATCTTTTCCCTGTTGTGGCCTGTAATTGATGATTCCTTCCTGAAGATGATTCATTCGTTGGGGTCTGTATTTGGCAATTCTTCCTGTGATTGTCTTTGAGTGTGTGGCTCCCCTCCCAGCCTCCCAGCTGTACTTCCATGAGGTTTCCCTTTACCCATTTTCACAGTTACTGAACAAAGAGTTCTTGTTTCTGCTAATTTTTCCAGCTAACTCAAAAATCTCTCTTTCCTCTTGAATACAATCTAAAATAAACTTTTGGTAAAACCTTCCAGAGAACAGAGTTTTTTCATTGTTTGCAGACAACTTTGCAATTCTGTAGACGTGGGCTACTTGTGTTTCAGGATACAAACCATATCAATTAGGAGCATTTTAAATGCTTTTGGTGACATAAAAGAAGGTGTTCTTCTAACAATGAAATATGGAGTTCATTTTATCTCTTTGTTACTTCTGCCTACTGAACACATTTGCTACTGATGACTCTGTATTTTTCTGCACTTCCAACTTCTACTTCCAAATTTTTGCGAATTAGAGCAAAGATATTAACTCTACAAGGAAACTGTCACTTCGGAAAACTGCTTTTTACGCAGAAAAACATACTATTTAATTCATAATGAGTTATTAGTTTGAGAAAAGAAAAGGAACACCATCAAATTTTAATACTAGATTGCCTTTTGGACATTGTTGTATATTGGACTCAAGTCTGGATAACAATTTTTGTTTGCTTTGTTGTCCTTTTATCTTCGTTCTGTTTAGCTTTTTAATAAAAATAATATTTTCACTAAACATTAGCTACATATAAATATATACCTCAAACTTTACCAAATGATATTATCATTAAAGATATTAACGCTTCTATTCCATGCCCCGAATCCCCCAACTTTATTGCCAGTGGCAATCTCTGTAATCAGTTTGTTAGATGTCCTTTCAGAAAGAGTCTCTAGGCTCTTCTGTATGAATAGGTATGTAGGTGAATCCATAAAACCAAAACAAATGGTAGTGTAGTATGCCTACCATTCATTCCCTTCTTGCTAAGAGTTTATCTTGGAGGTGATTTCATACCATGTAGTGGCACTCATCCAAGATGACCCCTAGTTTCCCCCTCTTATTGTGTAGCCCCCTCCCACACTGAATAGGCTGACCTGTGTTCTAGTAAGATATTGCAGAAATGATGGAGTATGACTTCTGAGGCTAGGTCATGAAAAGCATGTGGTTTCCTCCTTGCTTTTTCTAGGAGAAGCCAACTGCCATACTGGAGGGCACTCAAGTAGCCCTAAGGAGAGGCAAGGAACTGAGGCCTCCTGATGATAGCTGTGTGAGTTAAGTCATTTTGGAAATAGATTCTGGTTTCCATAACGCTTTCAAATAACAGCAGCCCCTGTCAACATTTTATCTGCAACCTCATGAAAGACTTTGTATCAAAACCTTCCAGCTAAGCAGCTCCCAAATTTCTGACCACTATGAGAGAGTAAATGTTTGTTGCTTTTACCTATTAAATTTGGGGGTAATTTTAGATAACTAGTATGTACCATCATATGCCATTTTTGTTAGTTATTGCAAAGGCTAACAACAAAGAACAACAATCCTAAAATGCAATGACCTAAATAAGAAAATTGTTTCACTCCTATAAAGAGGCTTGGAGATGTAAGGCCCAGGCTAGTAGGGAAGTTCTGCTCCACACAGTCTTTCAGGGACCCAGGTTTCTCCTGTCTTGTTCTGCTATCCCCTAGGGTACTGTCATCATCTGTAAGATCAAAGCCTTATCTATATCCCAGCTCTCAGAAAGGAAAAAACAAGGAAGTCCAAGGCAAGCAATTTTCTTAAAAATAAAATAAAATGAAAGCTGCATCCATCTCATCTGGGGAGAATATACATAGTCACCCCTAACTGCAAAGAATTCTAGGAAATTATGTATCTAATAGGCCAGCCATATAGCCAATAAAAAGTAGAAAATAGATTTTAGAAGGACCACCATTCTTCCCCAGCTTTTGTTAACCTTAAAAATAAATTTTTCAGTATCTTACCAGCAAAAATAGGTGTATTTGGGAACAACAGAGATTCGGGATAGGCAAGCTATGGCAAAACCATAGGCAAGCCTACAAGCAAAGGAGAGGAATATTATTTTATGGAGAAGAAGGAAGAAGTTGGGAAGAGCTGTTTTGAATGAAAATCCATTGGAGAAAAGCAAGAGTTCAATGATGGGAACGATGACATTTCCTATTGGCTGAGTTGACAGGGGTAATCAATTTCTCACAGGTGACACAAGGTGCATCTTTCCCTGTTGGAGTCTGTAATTGACACTTCTTTCTGTAATTGGTGCTGAGTGGTAGGGCTCCCCATTCTAGCCCCCCAACTCCACTTTAGTGAGGTTTCCCTATAATATCACACTTCGTAGTATTCCTTTGTTTAAATGTATGCACTTTTATCGAGTCAGTTACTGAATGATGGCCACCAGATATAGGTAGGACTCCGTAGACCTTTGTAGCAAATTACTCTGAGAATGAATAATCAGGGGAAGAGAAGTCCACATCACACTATAGCTGGGGGGAATCTGCAAGTAGAGCATGACTTGAATGCTTGTGCTCTGGGAAGTGAGAGAGAAGATGACACAGACCTAGGCACAAAGTTGGGATCCTACACCTGGAGTGTAAAGGGTAAAAATCAGAGCAGCATGCACCACAGTCTCTCAGTGGATATCCTTTGGGCCCCAAATTTGTTAAGTATGTCAATTCCAGAGTCTGTCTAAGATCATGGCTCTTGGGAAACACCATCAGCAACCCCTGCAGACCTTAGAAATACAGATTCTTAGGCCCCATCCAAGACCTACATGATCAGAGACTCTGGAGATGGGGCCCTGCCATCTGTATTTTAACAAATCCTCCAGGGGAACTTATTGTTTGCTCAAGCTTGCAAACCACCAATCTAAGACCAAAAGCAGCATATACCACTTACTAGCTATGTGATGCTAGGCAAGTAACCTAATTTCTTTGCCTTCAATTTCGCATCTGGGAAAACAGGGATAATAAAAGTATTTACCACATTGCTATGATGAGCTTTGAAAGAGGTAAAACACACAAAGTGCTTTGAAAAATGCCTTGTATATAGCGAGCACTCAAAAAAATACTAAATATTGTTGTCTTGGCTGTTGTCATTACCTCTGTTTTACTGTCTTGTAATTTTACCAGTTTGTGGTCCCAAAATGAGGTCATGACTTTTAATATGCAAGTGAAATGACTCTGAGATTCAATGCTTCCTGCTGAAAGAATGTCTTCCTCCTCCTTACAATCACTTACAATTTCCACCTCTTTACAATCACTCCAAGGCTCTAAGAATGCTTTCTAGGGTCTGGTAGTCAGTGACCCCCAGCAGCAGCCAGAAAGACTGACTGAACACTTTATGTATAGAAATGTATGAATAATAAGCCTACCAGGGTATCAGCCAGAAACCCAAGTCAAATGGTTACACATTCAAGAGTCTTTCATTTTGAACTCTCACTTTGGTCAGGCAGTATGTTAGGTGCTGGGGAATCAGGGGCAATTATTAAGAATTCCCAGCACTGACATGGGTCAGCCTAAGAGACTTAGAAACTGGGCAAGGTACAGGACAGGAGTGCTCTGACCCTCTGTAAGGGGCCAACTATATAAGGGCCATCAGCCTGAGCGTTGCCATAGGGCCACCCCCCTTGAAGGACTGACCGCAGGTGCCGTGAGCAGAGGAGGTGGCGTGCAAGCCTTTCCTTTACCCACGCACTGTGTGAAGTGCAGCATTTTTCCTCCTTGCTTTGACTGTGGGTGAGAGGTCTGTGGGTCCTCCTGAGCTGCAGGTAAGGATGCCTATTGCCTAAATAATTACCTAGAATTTTAAAATGGGTTTTCTTTACAGCCAGTCATCGTCAGAGTTCAATGGCTACTGCATTAAAACAGAGACTTCTTGCAGGCTTAATGATTAGTCCCACTGTGGGTTTCTAAGCTCTTTTTTTTTTGTTTGAGATATAACATATTCATTTTATGTGTTCAACATACTGATTTAATACATGCATATGGTGCAAAATGATTACCAGTATGTGTAGTTCACATCCATCGCCACTCAGTTATTTTTTCTTTTTACTTGTGACGAGAACTTTCAAGATCTACTTTTTTTAACAGCATTCATACATACCATACAATATTGTTAACTGTAGTCACCATGCTGTACATTACAGCCCCAGGACTTATCTTATAACTGGAAGTCTGTACCTTCTGACCACAGGTGTTTTCTTTCTTAGTGCCATGGAGTCATGTAAGCAGAAGAAATAACATTTATCTTGAGCACATGATATCCACTTAGTAACAGAACCCCACATGAGCACAGCTAGTATTCTGGGAGGAGTCAGGCATGTCTCCTGAAGGGAAGTCCTATTCTGAAATAGCCCTGTATAAAAGAGCTAACTCTGGCTTCAATACTGGCTTTATCCAGGTTTCCCATTATACCACAAAACTGTGGGAATATATTGTTTCTCTCTCCAATATCAGTCCCCACTCCACCCCATCAAAACCAGGTCCCTGGTTTTGAGAGGAGGAATTCATCCCTCAGCCGTTCTCAGCCAGGTGGTTCAGGTGGGGTTCACCTCACACCTTTATTTCCAGAGTCTCTGACTGGTTGAAGTCAAGACCCTTTCCCAAGGGATTGAAGCAAGGATGAGAACCTGCCCAGATCAGAGCCAGTAAGAAACAAGAAACATGGAGGAAGATGGAGTGTTTGCAGGAACGGGCACCCCTTGCTTTCCCCACCCCGGAAAAGTGAGGTGTGAGGCCATGGAATCTAGCACTGCCGCAGAAATGCAGCAGCCCCAGCAGAGAGCGAGCCGCTGCTAAAGGCGAATGCAGAGCCCCGGCTGGAGGAACTTCTGCAGAGGGCAGACCAGAGCAGAGCCGTGTGGGTGCTGGTGATGCTGTGTCTGCCTTGGAAGGAAGGCTCACCCGAAATACAGACTACAGTCCCCAGACCCGTGGTCTCCAGTGTGTGGTCCCCGGACTGGCAGGATGAGAATTAGGTGGAAACTTGTTAGAAATGCAAGCTGTTGAGTCCCCACTCCAGGCGTCCTGAATCAGAACCTGTGCAGGGGGCCCTCACTGCAGTTTAATAAGCCCACTGGGTGATGGGAATGCACACTAAAGTTTGAGAAGCACTGATGTTGACTGATACAGAAAGCTGATGGAAAATTAGCTTGTATAACTCAAGTACAATTATTCTAGAGTTTTTAATACTACCAGCCAATCGACACCTTTCTCAGTAAAGCTGGCCTGAATTTGGTTTTTGTATTCCTTATCCCAGTTTTAATCTTTTTGTTCTAAAAGTTGGAAAATCAGATGAGTTACCTTAATTAGAATCTTTCCTTACAATTTCAAAGCATATTGACTTATATGATGATATCTGTTCCCCAGGGCATCTCTATGGAGGACAGAGCCTAAAGAATGAAATTTTGTATACGAACTCCTCATCACAGGAATGAGAAAACCAAAGTGCCATCCTTTAAACCTCCTGACTAGCTAAAATTCTTCTGATCTGTTTTTTTCTACCATACTTGGCTGCCCATATGGCTGAGTAGTTAGACCGACGGGTAGTAGAGCCAGGCCAACCTGGGGTTGAATCCTCACTGGGCTACATGGGAACATTCAAGCTTTGCTGCCTCAGTTTCCTCATATGTGAAATGGTACAGTTACTTTCTATACATGTTGGTGTGAAGATTAGGTGAGAATTAGTGTGGAAAGGGCCAAGCACTTGGTAAACACTCAGTATATGGTGTCCATTGAGAACATTATTGCCAAACCCATTACTGCCGCTGCACTATAAATGCAGTGGCTACGTGCATAGCAGATTGCACAAGCTGAGGAAGTTTGTCTAGGAGAAGCTGTGCTTGGCTTGTGCTTTGAGTAATCCAGCCAGCTGATTTCCAGGGGCTCTCTGACTCTCTCAGCCAGTCACCCTACTACCTGAAGCAGCTCCAGCCAGCATTACACTGTAATCTCTCCCTTCAGCTTCATATCAGAAGCTGTGTTCCTAAACCATGTCTCCTTTAAGACCGTCTTTCTTCAGGGAGTGAAGATGCTGCTGATTAGGAGTTGTTGAAATTGCCATCAAAACATCTGGAAAGTTTCATCATTCTTACTAAAGAAAGGTCAGCTTGACTCAGTGGCTGTCTCACTCATTTCCATGGATGTTTAATTGGTGGCTGTTTTGCACCACGTGAGCCGGTTTATTAAGGAATTTGACTTCCTACCTTCTGTGGGCCGTCCAAATGGAATGCTGCCCTGGAAGGGGAGGGATGGCCCTAAACCCAGTGATACTTTTGCAATCTCACTTGGCTTGTTAGGCTCTAGATAATTTAACTGCCTTTCACCATGAGCATGACAGGTGACTCACTAGGGGCAGTTTTGTGTTAGATCTTAGATGGAGCAGAATCTTGTAGCCTACTGAATAAAATGGATCTCTGTTTAATAACTGCCTGTGTTCTAATCCCAGTTTTGTCACTTAGCCATTTGTTGCCTCAGTTTATCCATCTTTGAAATGGAACCTACACATAGGATAATGATAAAGTAAGTTAATGTTTCTAAAACCCTTCAATAAGTTAAAATGAATAGTAAATAATATTTGCCTTTTGCTACAGATCTACTTTGTGTCACTCTTTATAGTAAGCCCTTTACACTTAACAGATAAATTTGTCACAATAGGTCAATGAAGTATAGTAGCATGCTAGAAATAAAAAATGATAATGATATTAATAATAATGTACACACTAGGCACTATACTACTATATCTGATCTCCCCAGACTGAAATAAATATTGAGGTTCTATTATAACCTCCATTTTGCACATGGGTAAATGGATACAGAAAGTGTAAGGATCTTGCCAAAGGCACACAACTAGTAAGTGGCAAAGTTGAAATTCAAATTCCATCCTCCCTGACTCCAAATCCTAAGCTCTCAATTTCCTACCAACTCAAAACCAAATAAATATTACATCATAAAATGAAGATGACAGTGTTCAAATTTTCTAGAAGCCTGGGTGGACCAAAAATGTCAATACCACTTTTCTCTCTAGTCAAAATAATACTAAATGGGAGGCGGGTAAACGGAATGGAGAGTTATAAAAGCTCCCAGCTGGCTCTATGGCTAGCCCAGTGCGCTCCATGGAAATGAGAGATTGTTTCCAGAGTAGAAAAGGACTCCATTTAGTAATAGGTTTTAAAAACTATAGAGTCAGCACCTTCCAGAAGATACTTAGTTGGGTAATAAACCAAAGAAGTGAAGTGGAGGCTTTTATAACATCCAATTATGTGACAAGTGAGTTACATTTAAAGGTATTGAAAAAAATCCAAATGTGACCTGAGGAGGGTGAGCAGTTGTAACTGATCCACATATTAAGCTCTTTTAAAACCCATGGGGGAGTGAAGAAGCCATAAAGAATTTAGCGTGCAAGCTGACTTAAACTTGGTAAGTCTGCATGTAATCAGTGTCTACTAGTGCCCAGAGACATAAGGGAAGGGTGAGGCTTGTAGCCATCATTTATCTGTTATATGCCAGCTCCTCTGGCAAGTCCTTCCCAACATTTTTTCTGGTGCATAGTAAAGTGTTTTTGTTAGAACGTTTATCAACCCCATCTTACAAATGAGGAGATTTGGGAAATCATGAGTGACTTGCCCAAGGTCTTATTCCCTAGTAGGGAATCCATACTAGTAAGGGTCCACACTGAGGTCTGTGTATTTGAGAGGCAGTGCGCTTTCCACCATGTCACACTGTCTTTCTAAAAAGAGGCCATAAGAGAAATTACAGGGGAAATGAAATGATTTTATTTTTTTTGCACAATGTCATGTTTAGGTAGAGATGTAAATTTTTTTAGAGGTAGGGACAAACCAAAGCCTTGCTATTATGGAAATACCTATGGAAACACAGCCTAATGAGAAAGATTAGGGAAAATCCCTTCAAAGTATTAAGTTCAAGAGAAGCATTTGTGTATTTTTCTTTATATCTTAGTGTTTATGCCAAGCTGGTATAGAGTACCTGCTCCATAAACAATTACTCGGTTGGCTTGAGTTTTGTTCCAGTTCCCCTGTCCATTAGGTGGAGGCAAGTAAATTTTAAGTTCCTTGAACCCTGAGAGAACATCTGGCATTTCTTCTGTACCCACTTTCTCCTCTAAAGCACAGTGGCAGCATGTAGGTGCTTAAATCAATGCAATTGGTAAGGACCCCACAGGGAATTCTGTTACAGTAGGCTTCAAGTTTAGCATCTGCATTTTGAGAGGCTTTGAAGGACTGAGTTGGACATTGACACCAACCTAGATCAAAATAGTAGCTGTGTCCTTGGAAATTTTGATTAAGCAAGATTGAGAGAATAAAGACTGCTAGGCATGTAAATTTTAAAAATAAGACTCTGCTTACTGCGAATCTATATACAGAAAGGAGAAATGATGGAGACCTAAAAGAATGGTTCAACTCTCCTATCTTCTTGGAATTTTGAAATTATAATCTTTGTTAGTTCACCTTTGTGTTGAATTGGGTTAGTAGCTTAAACAAGTGTCCAGAAACTTGAGAATCATCTTTTTGTGTGCTTAAGATGTTGTTTTGATTTGCTTTTTGAGAACTTCTTTTTATTTTTCTCTGGTTAAAGGAGTCGAGTAATGCAGGAAAGTTTGGGGCCTCGGCGTTCCAGGACTCAGGAGTAGTCTACAGATCCCAGCAGCATAGGAAGGGGACAGTGGTAGGCAAAATAACAGTTCAGTTCCCCCGAAGATACCCAGGTGCTAATCCCCCAAACCTGTGAATATGTTACCTGGATATGGCAAAAGGGATTTCACAGATGTGATCAAGGTAAGAGTCTTGAGATGGGGACATTTTCCTGGATTACCCAGATGGACTCAGTGTAATCCCAGGGATCCTTCTAAGGTGGAGAGAGTTGGAGGAGATGAGGCAGGGGAGCCGAGGTCCAGGAGATGAGGTCGCTCAGCTTGAGGATGGAAAGAGCCACAGTCAAGGAATGCAGGCAGCCTCTAGCTCCTGAGAAAGGCAGGGGACACCTTCTTCCTTGGAGCTTCCAGAAGCGACACCGTGAGACTGCTGCGCTCCAGGGTGCGGCCTCGTGCGTTTGTGTTAACTGAGCCGCCTAGCTTGTGGTCATCGGTCACAGCAGCCGTAGGAGGATGACGCGGTGAGTGGTAAGTTCCTCACCCACAGCCTCTGCCAAAGAGAGGGCCATTTCCTGCTGTGGACTTAAGAAAATATTCTATCCGACTGGAAGCTCAAGTATCCTCTTTGGCTTCTTACGATTTACTTCAAGGTTTCTTAGCCTCAGCACTGTTGACCTTTTGTCCAGATACTACCTTGCTGTGGGGCTGTCCTGTGCACTGTAGGTCGCTGAACAGCAACCGGGGCCGTCCGCTCTTTCACCACTAGCACCCCTCCCTGAACTGGGACAATCACAAATGCCTCCAGACATTGCCGAAGGCCCCCCCGGGGGGAGAAAGGGCAGCCAGATCATCCCCGGGCTGAGAACCCCTGCTCTAGCTTAATCACATGCTCCTTGACGATAAAGCTTCTGATGACAGTGAACAAGCCATCTTTCTCCCACAATCCCAATTCATAAATTAGCCAAACCTTGAGACACACAAGCTATGCTTTAGTCAGAGTCATTTTGCTGCTCGATTACAAGGCAAAAAAAATCCTCGCCTCTAGACCAGATGGAATAATCTCAGTGCTTGTACCGAGAGATCAGACAGGATTTACTTGTGGATGAAACTCGGCTGATAACCCAAAGCAAGTTATTAATCTACTCAGCCTAGCCAGCTAACACATTAAGCCTGTTATTCTCAGTAGATACCAAATAAAGTGTTTTATCAAATCGAGCAGGGTACCTCTTTGCCCTTCCTCTTAATTTGAGGCAGTTAATTGGGAATCCAACTCATAATTATTATTGGTTCGAAAATCCCAAGATGGTTTTGGGATGAAATATGGTAAAGTCTATGTTAAGTGTTAAAAAATATATATGCTCATGTTATTGGACATGGAAGTCATGCAGCCTCTACAAAGCCAGTCCCCCCCTTCTCTGAGTTAACCTGTGTGCCAAAGGATGCCTGAATTCAAGAGACAGAGATGGAGAGAGACTGACTTCAGTTCATTTTTTTTTAAAAAAAGGGCCTATTATGGAATAGGGAGGTTTGGCAAAGAGGGAGGAGGCAGGCAGTCGGAAGGACGGAAAGAGAGTGTAAATGAACATGAATCAGTGTCAGTGAGGATGGGAGCGTAGGGTGATGTTAGAGCCTGAATGTTTGTATCCCCACAAAAAGTCATGTGTTGAAGGCCTAAGCCCCAGGGTGATGGTGTTTGGAGATGAGGCCTTTGACAGGCAATTAGGTTTAGATGAGGTCATAAAAATGTGGCCACTTGATGGGATTTTCCTTAAAAGAAGAAGAACAGAGCAGAGCTCCCTCTCCGGCATTCAAGGACACGGCAAAAAGGCAGCTATGGACAAGCGAGGAAGAGAGCCCCCATCAAGAACCTGACCGCTGGCAACCGGATCTAGGAACTGTGAGAAATAAACGTCTGCTGTTTACACTGCCCAGGCAATGGTGTGTTTTATAGCAGCCTGGGCAGACTAAGACAGACGAGCCACCAAACCACAGAACTTTTATTAAGAGCTAGAAACATAACAACACCTTTGAGTCTCTGGGAGTGACCGCCAGCATCAACAGCAAGCACAAGACCTCTGGCTTCTTGATTCGTGTTTTGAATTATGTAAAAATGAAAATAATGTGCTAGGTCGAAGACAAGAGCTATTCTCACTAGCTGTCTGATCATGGACAGGTCTGTTTGTCGCTTTACATTTTCGGGTCCCTTACTAAAGTGGAAATAATATCACCTGCCTTGAAAGAGCATCACGAGAAGAGCACGAACTCCTGGAACTGAGAGTCCTGGTCTGTGGCCGGCCTTCAGTAAGGCAAGCCAGCTCCCCTCCCACTCGCCTCAATCTGCTCGCTTTAAAACAGGTCCAGCCTAAACGATCCAGACCTAGCTAGCCTGTGAGTGTGAATGAGGGTATGTGGTATTTATGCCTGTTGTGGATAGTTACCAGCCCTCATGTACTCAAGCATGAAGGGCAGTCCTTATAGGGTCTCCTCATGGTAAATGCAGTTGCCTTTGAACAACAGGGATTTGAATTGCATGGATCCACTTATACACAGCATGTTTTTTTTTCTATAAATATATTGGAAAATTTTTTAGAGATTTGCAACAATTTGAAAAAACATTTTCTTTTCTCTAACTTCCTGTATTGTTCAGATACAGTAGGTAATACATACAACATACCAAATAGGTGTTAATCAGCTGCTTATGTTATTGGAAAGGCTTCCGGTCAGCATTGGGCTATTAGTAGTTAAGTTTGGGGGGAGTCAGAAGTCATATGTGGATTTTCCACTGCTCGGGGCCTGGGGCCCCTAGCCCTCATGTTGTGGAAGAGTCTGCAAACCCTGATTTTGTAAACCCATCTTCTAGCTCCCATTCTTCTGGTAATTCCACCTTGGTTCTCCATTAAGAAGTCACCTTTTTCTCACTGTTAGTCTGGGGGTTTCAGTGGGAGCTGCCCAGATACTGTCCCCTACACACACACACACACACACACACACACACACACACACACACACCCCTGACTCCAGGAAAGAACACTTCCTTGGGTCTCGCCAATAAGTTACCAGTAACCATTACCCAAACCAGACCAGAGGGAATCAATCTCAGGAATAGTGTTAGCACTATTAGGAAAGGGAAAGACCTCTTTCTACTGGGACTGCTGGTTGTTAAGTGTAGTGTAAGCCTGGAGCTGTCAGGGGCTGTCATGATGACAAGGCCTATATAAAACTAAAAGTCACTGCAGAAGAAAGAGGGCTGAGAGATGGAGAGACACTGAGAGCAACAGGTTCCCTGGATCCAGCTGTTCCTGAAGCTCCTTGGCCCCTTGATTTCCCAGGGGTCTGAGCCAATTTATGTTTAAACCAGAATGAATTTGATATTTCTCACTTAATACAGAAAGCCTCCTGATGAATATACCCTCCCACAAGTATTTCAGGGTTTCACCTTGAGGTGGCTGTACCTGTGTTCATAATGTAGTTTTCCCAGCCAGAGAGCGCACAGCTGCTATTCAGATGCTGTCGGAACCATCGCAGGGCTAGTTGGTTAGGAACGTGTACTGATGGCCACGCCTCCACCACCACTTCCAAATGACTAAGAACCAGACCACATCCACCATCGCAGTGCCAGTCATAAAGAAGTTCACACCAGCCAAACAATGCCCCGGTCCCCTTGAAACTATTAATGCTAAATCATCCCTTTTTAATACCCAAGGAGAATTCTCCTTCCTTCCATGTGACACTGAGTGAGGGATTCGGGGGTGATGATTTTATCTAGAAAAAAGTTCCAATTGTTAGTTGCTGCCTGACATCCCCAAACATGAAACATTAGCAGCTACTTTTCTGCCTTCTGCCCCAATTCTGTGTTCTCTTCCAGAGGCCCAGCCAGTACTTGGACTAAAATAGCATTTGAGAGGTTTTTCTAATCAGGGAGGTGAAAGAAACAGGTAACAAAAAAATAAAGAAAGAAAGCAGGGGGAGCTGAAGTGTAAGGTCCGAATGGTGGGCTGTCATGATTTGTGATGAATACGGCAACGTAGCATTTAGAAAGGAGAGTGACTAATGACAGGTTTCATTTTATTCACAAATTTTTCCTGATGCAAAAAATATAACTTTATCTTGCTTCTTAACTGCCAAACAAACTTTGAAAAGCATGTCCATAGGAATAATGAATCACTTGGATACTGACATCAAAATGAGGGTAGATACTTGGGAACTAGCAAAATCTGTGTACATGATTGACATGTCAAGCTAGCCTTTTGTGCCTGCAATCACTGTCTGCCTTTCTGAGAGCAGATATCCTTCTTTATTATTTATGTAAGGTGGATCCTTCTGAGCTGTTTTGGCAATATTTCATACTTTTGTTATACTTTTCATAACTTCAGTTAATTTCTTTACATTTCAAGTCATTGGGTCTTCTCAGAATCAGAATGCTCAGCAGGAGGGTGGGGGCAGGCTCCCCCATGGCAGGGTCCTTGGGGCGCCTAGTCCCCTCTCAGCCCCTCCCCCATGTGCAACCTCTCACTGAGTCCCTCCTAACTCCCTACTTATGCAGGGCTAGCCCCAGTTCAGAGGTTTTGGGGTTCAGGGTGCTGTGTTTCCCCTCGCCTGAGCCCGGGTCACTCCAAACCCTTCTGTTAGTTATTAGGGCTGTGGGAAAGGGCCTCTTTTTCTTGGAACCCACCCCTGTTCTTCACACTGCTCCGTATGCCTCAGCCTCATGCAGATGTGCCCTTACAGAGGACATGGGTGGAGCAGAGAGGGCTCCCCAAGGCAGTGGGCAGAGGAGACACTGCCCCCCCCTTTTCTGCTCCCTCCTCATCTGTAATAAAGACTTGTTTGTGACAGAAAAAAGAAAATTTTCCAGGGGGAAACACCATGTTGGGGTGTCCTGAATGAGTGACTATCGTTTTAAAAGGTCTAGACAAGAAGAAAGAAAAAATTTAAAGATGGGCAAGACTAAGAAGCTGTAGTGATTCTCTGCTGAAATAATCCCAGCAATGTTATTTCTCTTTCACTTTTGTACCAGTGAGAACTCAGAGAGTTTGGAATACTACTTTTTGAAATAAAGATATAAGGTGGATTCAACAATTAGATATGCTCTCTTGTCTTAACAGTGACTCATTTCGAAATCATTAAGCTGGTAAGGCATCTGCCATGTGTCTGGAAACCAGAGACTGCACTTTCCAAATGTACTGGACCCCTTTCTCCTAGATTCTTTTCTGCTTTTTTTAGGGCTTTTTCCAAAGACGTCAATGCTCTGTTCCTTCCTCTGAGTTAATAGGAAATGTAAGACTGAGGTCTTCATCAGCCTGTCTCTTGAAATGTCTATGTCCCAAGTTCAAGGGAAAAAAAAAAACAGAAACGTATTAGAATACCTCTGTGTCTCATCTCCAAATCCCAAGAGAATCTGATGGCCAGAATTGAGCCAGCTATCCACCTCTGGGTCCAATCAACTCATGCAGACTGACACCATGAAATACAAACATTGTCATTAATAGCCACAGGGTTATTTGGGGTGTAAGTCAGAATCACAAATGATAGTTTTTAAAAAACCATACCTGTCATTCCAAATCCAAACCAAAGCCCCTTCCTTTATCTGCTATGCTCCCTTGCCATCATTCGCTAATTACAGCTGCCGAGCCTGCCCTCTGAATCTTAGCCTGGAGAAAGCTCATTTTCCTTTAAGTGGAGCTTAGCCAACAGTTGCTTTTTCCCATGCAAATTTCATACAAATAAGGCCTTGAAACTTAAAAGGAATCTTTAAACCCCATTAAATAACACAGTGCCTTAGCAGGAGTATCTCCTGGGAAGAGATGTCTTCTATTCAAATGCAATGTTATGACAAGCATGACAGACTTGATGGGGATCTGTTCTGACTCATGACATTGCTTAAATTAGGTTAGGTGGGATGTGTGTAGGCATTCTAAGAAAAGCTCCTCAGGGCCCCAGCCTGATTATTTTTTGTTAATAGCTCTGAATTATGACTGTCTTCTCCTAGGGACAATAAACCCTGTTTCCACACTGGGTACATCGTGGAATGTAATCATGTAATACATGATTCCTTACCAGCAGAGCCAGTTGGCCTGCACACATTAAATACTAATTTACTGTTGTATTTCTTCTCCTCTCTCTCTTCCTCCACTAGGCTAGAGTTGGCTTGCCTCACCACCCAAACTTTAATTCCTCAGAAATGTTACAAGGACCCCTCCTGTTTCCATTGTAAACTTCTCCAAAGGGAAGTGTCCTCGGAATGACTTATAATCCCCATCAAACTACATTCACACTCCACATTTCTTTGGGGGCAAAGTCTCAACTTGCATCTGATCATTATTGGTTATTATCAGAGGTGTAAAAAATCAGCTCTTCAGTTTAGTGCATCCTGTCAATTTTTAGCTGTAGACTAATTATACCTTTTTATTTTTGATGCAATCATTTTGATGCAAGGACTAGTTGCAAATCATTAGGACTCAGTTTCTGTCTGTCTCTTGGTTCTGCTTTCCTGTCAACTGCCTGGCAGCTGCAATATCACATGCTCCCAGCTCTAAGCCAGAAGAGGGCAAGATCCCATTTTCCATTAGAACCAACAAAAATCCCAAAACTTTTGTTTGCTTAGTTTCAGTCACTGTAGTTAATGGACAAGCCTAGTCCTTAAGCCTGCCCTGGGGGCGAGAGGGTGAGGTCCACCCTTCCTGAGCTACAGGGGGTGACATAAGAGTTGAGGTGTTTATCCAAAGGAAAACCCAAGGCAGGGCATGAGAAGAAAGGGGGGGATGATGCTGGGCAGCATGAACGCAGAGTCCACATACAACCTGTATTAGTTCTCTGTCTTTGCTGTAACAGAATCCCACAGACTGGGTGGCCTAAAGAACAGAAATCTGTTTTGACTTTCTCACAGTTCTAGAGGCTGGAAGTCCAAGACAAGGTGCTGGCTGGGTTGTTTCCCAGGGAGGGCCCTCACTGCAAGAGGCTTGCAGGGGCCACTTTCTACATTCTCACATGGCCTGTCCTTTGTGCTTACACACTAAGGGGGTCTCTTCCTCTTCTTATGAGTATAGCACCCTTATGGCTTCATTTTACCTTAACAACCTCTTAAAGACTCTGTCTTCAAACACAGTCACACTGAGGGTTAAGGCACCAACAGATGACCTTGGAGGGGGGCACAGTTCAGTCCATAAGGTGATGCCAAAAGAGTGAGAAAATCAAGATCATACAGTCAAAGGCAGGGCTGGGACTGGAAGTCAGCATGATTGCTCCTCAGACAATGTTCTCTTTGCTGATTACCTTTTGGTCTCTCTCTGAATGTCTTTGCCAAGCTTCGTGCTTGGAGATAAGGATCAGAAGTTGTCCAAGAGCCCAGGGTAGGAAACCAGCTTGTCCGAGGTCAGTCTCACCACTGTGAGCATTTTGAGCCCAGATAATTCTTGATGCTGGGGCTGTCCTGTGCACTGCAGGATGTCCACCAGCATTCCTAGCCTCGACTCACTAGATGCCAGCAGCATCCTTCCCACCCCCGTGTCTGAGCAAGTGAAAATGTCTCCAGATATGGCTAAATGTCCCCTGGGGGACAAAATCACCCCTGGTCCAGAATCTTTGGTCTAGTCGAGCCTTTTGAGTAGCCGACCTCTCCCTGGTTTACTACAAAATGGCCGTTCAGCATTCTGAGTGGTCCCTTGACCTTAGAAGCAACACAGAGAGGAATCACTGTGCATAGGAATCAGCTAGATTCACAGGGCCCACATCCAGAGGCCATAAGTGTCCATATATGGAGCCAAGGGTTTTGCATTTTTTCATAAGTACTTTGACAGCCAGTTCCATGGAGTACTGTTGGTCATTTTGCCTCTAGTTGCTTCATTTAAGATCTATTTAGTGAGCATGTACTATGCCAGCAATCGTTCTAAAGGCTGGAATAAAAATGTCAGTTCATTCAAGGAGCTTTCATTGTAGTGGAAGAGACAGGCAATGTAGTAATAAAAATATGGCAAGAGATAGGGGGAAAATCAAATCTAATGGCAGGAGGGTAGTAGAGAGGAAGACCCAGGACTTAAAGTATGTGTGTAAGTAGAGGTGACAGGGTGACCTTGATGAGAGAGTAATATTTGAGCAGCATCCAGAAGATTTGAGGAAGTATGCCAGCACACAAGTAAGGAAAGAGCATATCAGAGAGAAAATACCCCGTGCAAAGGCCCTGAGGTCAGTGTCTGGCCTACTCAAGGAGTGACCAAGGAGATGACGTGGCTGAGGCAGAGGAGCCAGAGGAAGGATTAGCAGGGGGTAGGGCTTGAGAGCTAGTTGGGGGAGGGAGGGAAATATCACATAGAACTTTTTATAAATGTATAAGGACTTCATAGAATGAGAAGCCATGACCCTGTTTTGAGCAGGGTGGTAATACAAATTAACTTATGTCTTGTTGCCAGGCTTCAAATACCATATGGCAGGCAGAGATGGGAAAACAAAGACTAGTTAGGAGGTTATTAGAAGTGGCTACAAGGGATCCATTGGTGACATTACTGAGTGTTCTCCATGCAGTGATCTGGATGACAGCCTGGAAAAACTGCTGGAATAAGTTCAGGGGGAAAGAGAAGACCGTTGGCAAAAATAATTCTTAAAGGAGGCTTGCCAACGGAGAGCAGGAACAAAAGCTGTAGGAGGAAGGAGAAATGGAACCAAGGGAGATTGTTTTAAAGTGGGAGAGACATCAGCGGTTTCACACAGCTGGGAACAATTACTAGAGAAGGACGGCCTGATGACGTAAAAGGAAGCGGGCCGGACTGCACGCACAGCGTTCCCGAGCAGGAGACAGAGGACTCGCGCCCGTGCCCGGGGAAGGTGTCGCCTTTGGAGAGGAGCAGGCGGTTTGCCACAGTGACCAGGAGGACAGAGCATGTGGACAGGTGAGTCAATGTGGAGTTGGGAGTTTACAGATGTTCTCTTGTTAGTGTTTTAAATTCCTCAAAGGGGGAGACAGCAAGGTGGCCAGCCAAGAACACTGAGCAGGAGATGCTAGCAGTTTGAGCAGTGTCAGGAGGGGACTGTGTGGTCCCCGTGCTGGGCCGCCCGTGTAACACTGGAAGATGGGTCTCGGAAGAAGAAAATGGCCAAGTCTCTTCCTTCTGTGTTGTGTGGAGAGGAGCTACGGGGATGGCCCCGGCCATTGTTCTGAGGGGTGTGCTCAGGACAGACCGAGGAATTCAGTGGGTCTTGGCAGCCTTAGAGAATGGTGCAGACGGCAGGCTGAATTGGAATTGTGAGGTCCCTGAGCAAAACGTCTTGCTCTACGGTTGTGTCTAAGTCTGATGTCAGCCCTGGCTGGTTCTTAATCCTCTGGCAAAAAAGCTTTTTTTTTTCTTCTCGGCTTCATGCTACCAGTCGCTGAACCTCTTTGGAGAACAGCTGCTGTAAATCACCTCGTGGTGTTCTGACATTAATGCCAGCTGGGCTGGGGAAACGTGTCTTCTAAGGTGAAGATCCTTGTAATCAAGTGGTCAATATGTGTTGAATAATAGGTGACAATCCCCCAAGCAAATAAAATTAGGTGGAAATGCATTTTTCTGAAGTTATGATTTCCAGAACAGGACTGAGCCAGCTGCTCTTCACATCCCAGCATAAACAAAGGCCCGACAGACTCAATTAAGCTCACTTGTTGACTCATCCTAATAAAATGCCTCCCGGTCTCTAGGAAAAGATGAGCCCAAAATGCACTATACTCAAAAAACTGGTGGATGGAAATGGATCAGCGAGCCAAATGGAGTCTGAGAGGCAAGATTAGAGATTGGAAGAACTTAATTTGAAAGTCATATAAAACTTCGGTGAAAAGGGGGCTATGTCTTTCCATGTGTTCACTGATATGCTATAAACTGCTCCTGACCTCACGGCCTGTAATGTGTGTGTCCAAATAAGGAGTTGCCTTTAAAGCTTAGTACTTATTCTCATGATGCAAACATGAGCTGCTGTCTTAACCTAGGGGACATCCTTCTGCCCCTTCCAGCATGAATACATCCCCTTCTAGGGGGATTTGACTTTAACCAGAAGCTACCAGGTGTTTAGAATCAAAGCTAACCAATGTCATGGCTGACTAGAGAGGAGATTTCTGTTTTTAAATAGAAGAGGCCTGTTCTTCTAATATGGCATGTACAGTAACCTATAAACAACTTGCCAAGTGGAGAGTCTTGCCACTAGAATATAATGGTACACTCTTCTACATCTAGATTCCCCCTAATTCGAAATAGCTTTATATAATTTTTTCTGCTTATTAACATTGGTACAGGCAAAAAAGCAGGATCAAGTTGAAACATACCTGTGATTTGTATTTTTGTGTGTAGCTTTTAAAAATAGTCCTTGTTCATTTAGAGTTTGAAATGAGGAATTTTCTTTTGTAAATGGGATGATGATGATTTATCTTGTCATTTGCATGAGTATCATTCCATGTCAAATGTAGAATTAGACATCATTTCAAACGCTGCATGGTTTTTGGTTGTAGAGAGGGGTCATAATTTATTTAGCCAGCCCCTCCTGATGGATATATAAGTGGCATCCAGTTTTTTGCTATTATAAACCACACTGCTAGTAACATTCACATTCTGTTATTTACAAACAGGCCTGAACTTGTCCTTCCTATTCTCTAATCCTCCCTCAGGCTTTCTTTTTGAGGGAAGATGTTTTTGAAGGATGTCTAACTTGAGGGGTTTTCATAGTCATCATTTTTTGAACCTCAAAGTTCAAATAAAAATGGTTGACTTCAAGACCAGCCTTGGTGTGGATGCTGGGGGTCCCGATCTCAACCTTGTCCTATTGGCCAGAACAGGACAAATTCAATTATCACTCGCTGGCTTGAGTCACAGCTCTAGCCAGTTGTCCCCATGGCAACCGAGGACATGTTTGAACACTGAGAATATACATCACAGTGCAATGCCATGCTGCTCTGGGCTCACCCAACACGGTGATGCAGTTGGTCTGAGAAGGAATAGAGGTAACTGCTTTTAGTTTATCTAAACCCTCCTCTGCATCCTATTAATGAGATGACCAGGTTCCAGGGTGGTGCGTTTCTCTGGCATATCCCTGAACTGTGGGTCCAGCATCACACCTTGCATGGGCTCCCTGGGACCCTTATGAATAGTGTTCTGTGACCATATCAGTCAACCACTAAGCCTCAGTTTTGGAAAATGTGGAATTACAATACCCACGTCCCAGGATTGTTTACAGCCCATGGACTATAGTGGGTTCTCAATGCAGTGGTTTCCCCAGCGGAGGGCAGAGAGCTGGAGTCGTGGTAGGAGGCTTGTTCCTGTCGTCCTTGCAGTAGTCACGAGGCTTTCTGGGCTTGTGCAGTAATCGCAGTTGCACAGAAGTTTGTATTGCGAGCAGTCGTTCTTGTCCTAGAGACAGGTGGTCTTTTGCGGCTTTGTGGCTGGTGATGTCACAGTTGCTGTTGACAATGTTACTGCTATAGCACTGGCTGCTGTGGGGGGGAAATCTGGGCAGAGGTCGGGCAAGATTCCCAACTGAGTATTTCTTTCACTTTACCTATATACTAAAATCCCCATACCTTATTTTGTCCCCCATTCCTTATTTTGAACCCCAAGTAAAAAGTAGAATCCTGTCTGAGATGCTTACCCATGTGTGCTCACATGAGGATACCAATCCTTGGTTTTTCCAATGGTGGCCGCAGAGCACAAAGTCACACCTGGTTGTAGTTCCTGTCGCAGCCTCCATCGTCAGGTGCCCCTGACCCCAGGGAAACACAAATGTTAGGTGGAAGCTATAGGGGTGGATGTAGGTTTAAAGAGAGAAGTGAAAATGGAGTTTATGACACTAATCTTTTACATTTCATTTTTCTATTTGCTTTCTTGACAAAGTGAGTCCCCTTTGCAAAGTGTGTATGGCTTAAAATTTTTTAAGTAGGGAGAGGAGAAAAAACGTGTCCATCTGCAGGCAATCCATTACGATTCTCATGAATATAACAAGTGGATTGATCTCAGGTTACATTTTCAAGTCCTGTGTATGGATTTATTCGTCGACTCCCCGCTGACTTAATAGGAATCACACTGATAAATTACGACACATAACATTTTTTAAAAATTAGGGCCAGATATCTACTGGAGATGTGCAAAATCAAATTAATTTTTTCTTATGACCATACTCAGATAACCATTCTGGAGGAGAAAATAATTGCGAGAAGGCTTGAAGAAAAACCACACAAGACTTTGACTCAAAATCGTCAAGTCTGAGCTTCCCCCAATTCATCGGTGGTGATCCAACATCCGAAACGGTGTTAAGCAATAGCCCAGGGTTTATTTAATGCTTATTACGTGCCATAGATTGTGGTAGGAATTTTCCGTCGTGCTGGTGCCTCAGGCTAGAGCAGTCCTTTCAAGCTGGGCATGATTGGCCCTCAGGAGATAGGTGGTAATGGCTGCTGACATGTTTGGTCGTCACAACTGGAGGGAAGGCTATGGGCATCTGATGGACAGAGGCCAGGGATACTCCTACACAGCCTGCCATGCTCAGGACAGCACCACAACGGAGAATGATTCGGCCCTTACAATTCCTGATTATCTTCTTTAGAGGGTACAATTCAAGGAAAGGCTCAGAGTTGGGTCTAAATGTGGGAAGGCATATAAATAACTGAGCAAGTGAGCACAAGTCTATGTATGATACATTCTCAGATGATTCTAATACTCACCAAGTTTGGGCTTTCTCCAGAAGGAAAGAAAAAAGGTAGTGAGGCAAACTATGGTGTAAGCAGCCAAACATTAAAATAGGTAGATAAATAAAATAACCATCTAAATTCTACTTAGCTTTCAAGGCTTACTTCCTTCCACTCTATGAAATACTTTTTGGCTTCCCAAAAATGCAAGGATCTTCTAAAATATTCATTGAACATAATTTTTTCTGAGTATAAGGTTTTTTCCTTTTCCATCTAGATGGAACCTCTTTGAGGATCATGGTTTTATATTCTCCAGAGTAACTATGCTAGTCTACTGAAGACTCAGTCAGCCAGTAATTCTAGGCTAATTGACTATTGAATGGAATAGATTTTATGCTTCTGTCACTGTACAGTGGGGAAAAATCAGGATAGAATCTAATTGAAGCAAAAAAAAATGTATTTCTGAAGAATAGGTTGGAGTCCATCTAAAATATGAGTCCACCTGGCCCACTCCTCTCAAAGCAATTAACCCAATCCTAGTATTTAAAAAGTCCTTTTAGTAGGGTGGACTTTTTTCTCCCTTTGAGCGTTTGCCAAGGTGAAAATAACAGAATCAATCACCAATTCCTCCAGTAGGAGATTTATTACCATCTGTCACGGTGAAGATCCCAGATGCTCAGAGCTCACCCTCTCTGTCACTGTCTTTTGTGGTCCAGTGACCCTTCCTGAGTTGCTCCTGAGAAGCAGAGGGGCCCTGCTCTCTAGGGCCACATTAGCGCCTGCCCCAGGTAACGCCAGTCAGTTTCTTTGTGTAAGTCAGCTGTGGGGAATTGGCTCTGGTGCTCATAATAGATCCTGAACCCCCAGCTTCCTTCCCCCAACCTTCTACAATGAGTGGGTCTGGGAGGTGGCAGTGCAGTCTCTTCTTCACCCACCTGTGAGTGAGGGAGTGATGGCGAAGTTACCCACAGAGGAGCCTGAGACATTGGTGGTGGCTCAGGGTGACTCCAGCCCTTGAAAGATTTGCTGACAGGATGGTCAGTATAGAAACCTAAGGAGGTGTCTTGCGTTTGAGTTCAAGGAACAGAGGCCACAGGGGAACACGCACATGTCCTGACACCCTCCTCCATACTCATTTGGGATGTATCAGAGGTACCAGTGTTACAGGTCCACTTGTTAATGCACAAGGCGAAGCGAATTCTTCATGCTGGGCCTTCAGGATAGTTAATGCCAACGCTCATGTTTGGATATAGGTGTATTCATTATTTTAGCAGACTTCAAGGCCTGGCTCACATAGGAGATAGGGTAGATATCAAGATGATTGTCTGCCATCCCACAGAGAACTCTTTGTCAAGAAAAGGAAACTGTCCCTTGTGTTAAGTGACAGTTGTACAGGTCCCTGTGGCTCCTACTTCTCTGACACAGGAGAAAAAAAAATAAGTAGTTCAGAGTCACCACCATGATTTGCAAGGTCAGTTTCACCTTGATCAATTTTGTTTTTCATACAAGCACTTCGTATTGGCAATTAGGCAATGAGTTTGTGAACTGGTCCATACAGGGAAGTACACTCAATGCAGCCCTAGAATGAATTTTGGGAGGTAGAATATAAATACCACTGATATCAGAAGAGGGCATGTATATCACAAGAAAAAAATGTGTTACTGTGGTGACAGATGTGAACTAGAATTGTGTAGTGATCCTTTCAAAACATATAGAAAAATCATATCGTACACTTGAAACTAATATGTTATATGCAGTTATAGCTCAATAAAAAGACAGGGTATCAATCATTTTAGAAAAATTCAACATTTTTCAATGTTTTAGTTTTTTACCCATTATACAAGCAACCTCAACTTAACTTTCAAACTACATTGGAACAACTTCTTCCCCCATCAACCCCAGTCCCTTCTCCCCTCCCAGTGCCCATGGGCAAGAGTTGGGCACAAAGTGTACACGTTCAGTGCAAATGAACAATTGTGTGGCACACCCCCAAATAAGGAATCTGACCAGTTTCCATTTTATGAACTAGCTACAGCTCTCAGAACTGATGAGATCTTCAGACATTACTACGCTTTTTCTCATAATAATGAGGTGGTAAAATGCAAAGCAATACAAAAGTTAAGCTTTTACTACAGATTTCTTTCCTCCCGTCAGGTCAGGTTTAAAAATGTTTTACTGAAGCCGGAGTCTGTGATTTAGAAAAGGGTGGATCATCTTCCAAAACATACAGATGTCACTTTTCCCCTTCCTTGCCCACCGCAGCACCCAAATACGAACACTTTTATCAGTACGTGGCTGGTGAATCCAACAGGACTGACAAACTGAGAAAATTATTCCCTTGGGTATTTTCTTATTGGTAGTGATCCACAGCATCAAATACAGGGGTGGTGGAAAGAATAATTCTTTAGATGGCTGAAATAAATGTTAACCTGAGAGAGGCCATGGCATATGATACGTCAGGCAAAGTACGAAAGAGAAATCTACCTGGGCCTTATCCAGAGCCTCTAGACATGCTCCCAAAATAAGCGTTTTGCTAGGAATGAGATAACATTAAAAAGAAATGTAGTACTTAAAGGCAAATTTCGTGCTTTGTTGACAAATGTTTATTTCATTTTCCCAAGCACTGCCCAGATGCCCGTGTTGCTATATTGGGTAAAACTTTGCTCAATACTCTCAGGCAGACATGTATACACCTATACCTTCTTGAGGTTCGTTCTAGGCCAGTGAGAGTTCAAGCTGATGTAACCAAGCCGCAGGAGAAGGGCTTGGAGTGGCTCCAGGCCTTTCAACTCAGCGAGGAAGATTTACCGATTTCTCTCAAGCATATAAAGAAAACTTCCCTCACTTCAGAACTCTGACTTCCTGAGATTTCTCAGTTTTATCACATTTCCTTATTTGCTCTTTCTACTCATGAGATTCTAGGCAGTTGCGTGAGAGGAGATGAAACCCTGAAAATTGCCATCCAGGGGCTGAAATATAAAAATGGTATTTCTGAGCAAAATATGCAAAACTTTCAGACAGATGGACCATTGGTTTTTATCAATGCAATCAAGATCAAAGTGAGGAAAGACGATATCTTTGAAATAATGGTATTTGTGATGTATTCTCATCTCCTATATTTCAAGCTAATTATCTTTGTTAGAGATAAAAACTCAAAAGACTTCATCTGTTTTTGAAGTCCAGCCTCATCAAATTAGTCAGAATATATATGTAGCTTCTTGCTGGAAGAACTAGGATCCAGCAATTATTTAAAAATTAATAGCAACTGCTTCTGTAATATCTTACTTTTTGACAAACTTAGAGGCTTATAATTGTTCTAACTCTCAAGAACCAGTTTGCTTGCCACTGAACTGGTCACCTCAATTTAAGATCAGGAAAGAAAAATTGAAACTTTATTCTTAAACTATGTCATTTTTAGGTAAAATGTGTAATGTATGCAAAATGTCCTACCTATATAGATGATTATTAAGGCGTTAGATAGCAGTGGCTAAAGTTGAGCTCTGGAATAAGTCAGGCATGGATGTAATAGAAGCTCTGACTTTCTATTTATTATCTGAGCAAGTTTCTTTTCCCTCCAGCTGATCAACACAATGGGAATGATAAAACATTTCTATGAAATTATTGTACATAATAATTAAGTGCCTAGCACACAATAATTATTACCATTGGTCTCTTGTTTCAAGCATATTTTCCTTCTGATAAAGAAGGAGAAAGAGACTAAATTACTGAACGCTTAACTTTCAGACTGTGTAAGGTATAGTGTATTATCTGTTTATTCCATGTGTACCGATAATGTAGGGGTTATGGCCTTCTTTGCAGAAGGAAACAGTGAAAAGCAAAGAGATCAAGTCTGTGACTGCCCAGAGTCCCCCAGCTACTCTGTGGGTAAATCAGGATTTGAACTAAAGTTGTTGGACACCAGATCCCCATGGCTCTCACCCAGTACCGTGCACTGATAAGGGCTTAGTAGCTCTCTGGGGAGTGTTTGCAAAGCAGACACTGACAGGGATTGAGGAAACCAGGGCCCTGGAAGGCTAGTTAACTTTCACAGGACCACCCAGCATCAGCACTGAGATGGAGGCCAGCCTTCTGGCCACCCGTGAGGCTCTAGGTGTCCTAGGCCAGGGCTTAGAGCAGTTCCCTTAGTGATGGAGTTTTCAGGTTCAGCTGCCTCAGAATAAATACCCGCTTCTCATTTATATGTGGCTCCTCCCACATTCATCATTTCTATAATTGGGAATAATCTTACTCTTTAAAGGATAAGCCATGATTTTTTTTTATTCAAGTATAGTTGATAAATAATCTTATATTAGTTTCAAGTATACAACACAGTGGTTCACCAGTTAGCCACGTTATTAAGTCTTCACCCCAACTAGTGCAGTTACTATCCACCAACATAGGAAGATGTTACAGAATCATTGGCTGTATGCTCCATGCTGCACTACCATCCCTGTGACCAACTTATAGTATGATTGAGAATTTTTGTGCCCCTATATCCTTCTCACCCTACCCACACACCCACCCCAGCCTCTCCCCCATGGTAACCAGCAGTCGCTTCTTGGTGTCTATGAGTCTACTGCTATTTTGTTCATTCTGTTTTGTTTTGTTTTTAGATTCCACAAATAAGTGAAATCATTTGGCATTTGTCTTTCTACTCCTGGGTTTATTTCACTGAGCAAAATACCCTCCTGATCCATCCATGTTGTCACACATGGCAGTATTTCTTTCTTTTTATGGCTAAATAATATTCCATTGTATATATGTACCACTTCTTTATCCATTCATCTATTGATGGACACAAAACTTTAGTTTTGCTTCCATATCTTGGCTATTGTAAATAACACCACAATAAACATAGGGTTGCATATATCGTTTCCAATCGGGTTTTGTTTTCTTCCATAAATTCCTAGAAGTGGAATTACTGGGTCATATGGTATTTTTAGTTTTAGTTTTCCGAGGAACCTCCCAATTGCTTTCCACAATGGCTGCACCAATTCACATTCCCACCCACAGTGCAGAGAAGTTTCCATTTCTCTATATCCTCACCAACACTTATTTCTTATCTTATGGATAGTGGCCATTCTAACTGGTGTAAGATGATATTTTATTGTGGTTTCAATTTGCATTTTCCTGATGATTAATGATGTGGAGCATCTTTTCAGGTGCCTGTTGGCCATCTGTGTTTCCTTGGAGAAATGTCTGTCCAAGTCCTCCACACATTTTTTAATTGGGTTATTTGTTTTTTTTGGTGTTGAATCATGTGAGTTCTTTATATATTTTGGATGTTAACCCCTTATTGGATAAATCATTTATGAATATATTTTCCCATACTGTAGGCTGCCTTTTTGTTCTGCTGACGGTATCCTTTGCTGTACAGAATCTTTTAAGTTTGATGTAGTCCCACTTGTTCATTTTTATTTTGTTTCTTGCCCAGGGAGATGTGTCCAGAAAAAAATTGCTCATGCTTATATGTTCAAGAGATTTTTGCCTGTTTTCTTCTAAGAGTTTTATGGTCTCATGTCTTACATTTAGGTCTTCAATCCATTTTGAGTTTACTTTTGTGTATGGAGTTGGACAGTACTCCAGTTTCATGCTCTTGCATGTACATGTAGCTATCCAGTTTTCCCAACACTAGTTACTGAAGAGACTGTCTTTTCCCCATTGAATACTCATGGCTCCTTTATCACATATTAATTGACTATATATGTGTTGGTTTATATCTGGGCTCTCTATTCTGTTCCATTGATCTATGGGTCTGTTCTGTGCCAGTAACATACTGTTTTGAAAACTATGTAAGCCATGCTTTTCTAAGTGATGCTCTCTTCTATACAGACTCATTATAACAACTTTTTTTTTATTAAGGTATCATTCATATACAATCTTATAAAGGTTTCACCTGAGCAGCATTGTGGTTACTACATTCACCCATATGATCAAGTCCCCCCACACACATCCCAATGCAGTCACTAACCATCAATGTAGTAAAATGCTATAGAGTCACTACTTGTCTTCTCCATGATCTACCTATATTGTAATTGCAGATTATAGTGCCCCATAATCCCCTTCTCCCTCCCTCCCCACTCCCATCCCTTTAGTAACCGCTAGTCCTGTCTTGGAGTCTGTGAGTCTGCTGCATAACCGCTATATATTTTTTAAAAATATCAGATGTCTGCATCTACAGAGATTGAAACTGCTTCCTCTCAAAGAGCTGTCTTGAGAAACACAAGAAATCGAGGACAGTTGTCTGAAAATTCATCCCTGAATCTAGCCATTGCAAAACACCTGTGGTCTCAACAGTCTGAGAGAACAAGTCCCATCCAGAGATCCTCTTCATTTATGGCTGTATTAAATGTATAATTCTGGGTGTCAGCCTACTGTACAGGTGTACACTGGACACACATTTATGTGGGTTGACCTTGGAAGAAAAAAGGACTGTCATCTAACCAACTCTCCCAATCCTGGCATCAACTTCTTTTTTTCCTTTTATCCCAGAGCCTTCTCACTGGTAATTAACCATGACTGAATGTTTATTTCCACCCTTTATGATCAGTAAAAATCCCTATACTTTCAACCCACTTAATAAATCTTCTAGAAAAACAATAGGGCACAATACATAATCTATTCTAATTACCAGTGGGAACAGAAATATAAACATTCATCCCTTTGGGTGGGTTAAATATGTTGTATAGTCACAGGGGTTTAGAAAACTTCTAGAAAATGACAGACATTTTCTTTATCTTAAGACATAATGTGAATTCCTCTTCTTCCTGCTGCCTAATGGTTACTTTTAACATAAAAAAAAACTCCTGTTATGAATCTTTCAGTATTGAAAATGAAAAATATCTGGTTCTAGTAGATGAGTCCCTAACCATACTTTTATATCTTCTCTTTACCCACTGCCAAGTTTTATCTTAGACCTTAAACTGGGTTGATTTTTGAAATATTGTTTCTTCTTTCAAGATTAAAAAAAATTTTGCCATGTTTTGTCACCACATTAACAATAGGTAGGGCTCCTGTTTTGTTTATTTCAGTGCTAATTGCTCATATACCATCATTAACTCATTTCAAGGTGTTATATATGTAAATGTTACACATATATCTAATTTTAAATGTATATACATATTTAAAATGTGTATGCATATATATATATGCAATTGTTCTCAGGTACACTTTCAGTGTGGTATACTTTCTGAGCTATTAAATATCCAAAATCAACCTGTTACTGTCTTCAGAGATGAAAAATTAGTTAGCCAAAGGCAGATATTCTGATTTAAATGTTTTCCTCAAATACATGTGATTCACTTACTTTCGAGGTTTAGTATTAGAGACTACGTACAACTGGAGTTTTATTCCTTTGCCAGTGACATTTTTCCTGGTTATTTATAAGATGCTTCTTAAATCCATAAAATTCAAAAGGTGTCACAGGAAAAGCCTAGACATTAGCTCTTTTTACTGTTTTTTTCAGGCCTTTCTTAAAGACAGAAGAATTGCCTGCTATTATTTCCTTTGTTACTCATTCTGCTCCAACAATTCTGTCGTCTTTCAGGTATTCCTTGTACGTATTCATGTGTCTAACCTTTTCTCCCATTACTTGTACCTGTTTGCTGTGCCTGAAATCTGGGGGTATTTAGCAAGTTTGCTGCACACCACAGTAATTGATTTCCTAGGTATTTTATCATCTGTTAATTGTCCTTACTCTTTACCACATTTGTATGTAAAATAAATTTTAAAATGCCATATATACCATTAAGGAACTATGAGAAAATATAAGAAAAAATGAAACAATGCAATGTGCATAGAGATCCTTGCTATTATTGCTATTTATTTTCCAAGTCCAAATATTTCTTCTATGTGAGGCATGTCCCCTTTCAGACTTTGTACATATGTGTAATCCTGCATGTAACATTTATGTTTCATAAGTGTGCTTAGGCTGCTTAACTGCTTTTCTCACTTAACATGGAGAGAAAAATGTTTCCCAATAATGTATATAGAATGCATCATTGTTAATAGCTTCATATTAATCCAATTATATGAATGTTCGATAATGTAATTGCCCATATTATTCACAGTGTTGTAGTATAAATAACTTTACATAGCTCCTCAGAGTTATATAGTTGATCCTTAAGATAATTTATAGATGTGAAATTTGTAAATCAACTACATATTTATAATCCTTGCCATCATGATCTCAGGAAAGGCTGTACTGACTTAAATGCCCACCAGCAGAGCAGTCTGTGACACCTCCCATCTCCTCTACCTTCCCTGTTCCTACGTGACTGCCAGACTAATTTTTTTTTCCAACTGATAGGAAAAGCAAACTCATTACTTAATTTGCATTTCTTTCATTATTAGGGAGCTTAAATATGTTTCCATAGGTGACTGCTTGTGTTCCCCCTCTTATAACTTCTCATCTCCTACCTTTGCCCAGTTTGTTATTGGGAGGTCATTCTTCATTTCAATTATTTATTGTTCTTTATGTCTTTGAGAATGTAAACACATTGTAAGATACATTGCAAACATTTCTCTCAGTTGTTTCTCTTTTAACTTGCTGTTATTCCCATTTGCTACGTCAGAAAATTTTAATTTACATATAATCCAACTAAAAATCCTTTTTCTTACAATTTCTGGGCTTATTTTTATTCCAAGAAAGAGATTATATCTACGAGCATATTCTTATATATTTTCTCCCAGAAATGATTTAATCTTTAATTCTTAACTCAAGAGTTACTCATTTTCTTTTTTTTCTTCTTGACACAGCACAGATTTATTAATCATACAGTTCTGTGGGTGAAAAATGGACATGGCCCCCATCAGGCTAAAACCAAGTTGCTGTCAGGACTCTGGGGGACACATCTATTTCCTTGCTCACTGTGGGCCGAGTTCAGTTCCTTGAGATTGCAAGACTGAAGTCCCAGTATCCTTTCTGACTGTCAGCTCACGACGATTCTGGTCTTCTAGAGGTCACCCCAGACCCTGGCTCAGGACCTGCATCCTCTGCCTTCAAAGCCAGCAGTAGTGCATCAGTTGTCTCTCCGACTTCAGATCTCCTGCCCATGCTTCTGCGGTAGGGTTAACGAGATTGTTTTTTTTTTTTTCCCAGACAGTAGTCTAAACTTGGAACACCTACTGTACATTACACTAAGGCATCAAATATATGTGACTTTTTCAATTATTTCTTCTGTTTTATTAAGATTCTTTTATTTACTGGCTACATAACAGATTCTATTATTATGCTTGAATACATTCTTTCCAGTAATACTATCATTGTGCTATTTAATGACAAGCATTCTATTTAGATTCCCAGGAGTGATGTAGGAGCCACATGCTCCCTTCCTGTTGCCTCTCAGACATCGTCTCTTACCCTCCTGCTCCTTACTTACTCATTCTACTCAGCCAGGCTGCCCACTGCTCCTGCCACAGTTCCTTATTCTAATTCTTATTCATGCCTTAGAGCCTTGGCACTAACTGGTCCTTCTACCTGGCATGTTCATTCCATCAGACATCAAAATGACTCCCTCACCTGCTCCAGACTTTTGCTTAATTAAATGTGCCTCTTCACTAAAGGCACATCTAACCGCCCCCAGCCCCCATTTAAAATTGCAAACCACCAGTCCCCTTACAGCTCCTAAACTGTTGAACTCCCTTCCCTTGCTTTATCTAAAATATGTTATTTATCTGGCTTCTGTTTATGGTCTACCTTGCCTGACTAGAGAGAATGTAATCTCCATAAGGACAGGAATTTTTACCTATTTTATTCTTTAATGAACCCAAGTACCTAGAAGAATGACTGGAGTAATCATTTGATGAATGAAGGAATGAATGATTTTCCTAGTTCAAAAGCATGCTTTTGTGATTTTATTGGAGATGAAATATTTCAAGAGCCAACATTTGCATTCTGGAAAACTGGATAGATTTCCCTTCATTAATGGCTTCTTTGCATTCAGTGATATTCAGTAGCTTCAAGAGTTCATTCTTTATTAGCTTACCTGAAGGATGCAGCCAACTCTCATCCCTAACAGTGGCTCACAAAAGCTGTGTCTCCCAACATAATCGTGCAGGGTGCACAAATGTTGAGAATAATATTGTTTGGGAGTCCTTTTACTTCAATATGTACCAAAAAGAACACTATTCATTTTTTTGTATTTATTTTTTATCCAAACACCCAATTCAAACCCATCTGTTCTAATAATTTTTCAGTTGACTTTCTTATACTTCAGGACAGAAAATTTTATTGCCTCAAAGTCATCTTCCCTGCTAGAATATTTATCTGTTCCTTTTTGGTCTTATTGCTTTGACCAAACACCCAGCACAAAATTGAGTAATAGCAATAATACCAGACATCAATAACCTTTTTCCTGACTTGAATGGTTGTACATCTTGTGTTTCCCTATAAAAGGTGACTAGTTCCTTCCCTTTTTAAATTTTTTATTGAAATATACTTGATAAACAAGGTTATATTGGTTACAAGTATACAGTGTAGTGATTCTACAGTTATCTACATTATTAAATGCTCACCCCAACAAGCATAGTTACTCTGTGTCAGCACTGAAAGATATTACAATGCTATTGACTATATTCTCTATGCTGTACTTTCATCCCCATGACTAATTCATAATTGAGATATTGTGCTTCTTTATCTCCTTCACCTATTTCACAAGGCGACTGGTTTCTGGTACACTATTTACATTTGTGAAAGTGATTTCATTTTTTACTAATATTTCTATGTATAGTATTATAGTTAAACCTCATCAAATCCTTTTTAGCATCTAGATTTTTTTTTTGTCTCTTGGCCTAGAGAGCAGCAAAACCCACTGCTTGTCTTTATAAACACTTTTATTGGCACGCAGCCCCACCCATTCACTTACATACTGTCTATGGATGGTCCTGTGCTGCATTGGCAGAGTTGAGTATTTGCACAGAGACTAGTTTTCCCACAAAGTCTAAACGATTTGGTGTTCTTTTACAGAAAAAGTTTTCTGACTCCTGTTTTAGCCTATCCATAAACATTAGATTAATAAAATTACCAGTGTTTAACCATGCTTACGTTACTTTAGCATTAACACTACAAAGTCATAGTTGAATACTTTGCTGAATTCACTTAGTAATATTGCCTTTAGGCTTTTTTAAACCTTTAAGGAGATTGGATCTATCAGTTTTTGGTACAATAGCCTGTCTGGTTTTAGAGTCAGTATTATGTTATTTTGTAAAACTGAATTGGAAAGGTTTCCATCTATATTAGCTTGGGCTGCCAAAACAAAGTACCACAAATTGGGTGGCTAAAACAACAAAAATATATTTCTTACAGTTCTGATGGCCAAGATCAAGGTGCAGACCTCTTAGGTTTCTGGTGAAGGACTTTCTTCCTGGCCTTCTCACTGTGTCTTCCCATGGCCTGCAGAAAGAGCCAGAGAGAGCTCCTTGGTGTCTCTTCTTGTAGGGCCATCAGTCCTATCAGATTAGGGCTTTCACCTATGACCTCACTTAACCTTAGTTACCCCCTAAAAACTCTATTTCCAAACACTGTCACATTGGAGGGTAGGGCTTTAACATCAATTAAAGGGACAAAATTTAGGGGAAAAAAGTTAGACCATAGCACCCTCTTTTTTTGTGCTTGGAAAAATACTGAATAATTCTACAGACTCACCACCAAATTATTTTTCTCCTGCTTCCTCGTAGGAAACAGATCTTTTGTATCTTTTACAAATGAATTTATGGATATGCTGATTTTAAATAAATTTTAAGTGCTAGTTCTCTAAATCATTCCTATAACAAAGTTTTTAAATAGACATAAACTTTGCACACCATTTTTCAAATAATATTTAAAAATTTGTCCAGATGTGGCTATTAGCTCTTTGTTATTCCAATGTTGTCTTTTCTTTTTTCTTTTTGTTTTAAATCAAACTAGTGAAAATCACATCTATTTTATATTGGTCCTTTTACATATCTAGCTCTTGAAGATTTCTCTCAAGTCTTCTTTCTGCTTTCTAATTGATTAATTTCTGCTTTAATCTTAATTATTTCAAATGTTTTGTTGGTGATTTTATTATTTTTATATTATTGATCTGAATGGGAGTTTTTTTTGATGCTTTTTTCTTCTGAGTGGAACTATTGACTAGGTTTTTTTTTTTGAGGTTTTCCTTTTTTACCTGCCTCCTATACAGTATAATAAGTACAATTCTCATTGACAATACTTTCCAAAGGTCTGTAATTTCACTGTTGATTTCCTCTTGACCTAAGAATCATTAAAGGGTTAAGTTTCCAATTTGTTAAATTTTTTATTATGTTGTCCTTAGATATGCTTTGTTTTGCTTCTACTTCAGGAACAGTTTTGAGATTTTCTATTGACTTTTTATCCTAGAGTCCCACTTTTTCTCTGGGAAGACTCAAGGCTCAGGTTTATATATGCTGCAATAAGATTTCCCATCCCTCAGTCCAAGTACCTTCTTGCAGTGATGGCTATTAGTAGAATTGTGACAGAATAGCTTTACAGCTGCATAGTTTCTCTCTCTTGTGACTGAATCAGTGAGGAAAACAGGAATACGAAATACCCGGAAATATTCAAGCACATAGTCTCAATGGAATTCGTCCATAAACTCAAGTTCTTCCTGTGTTTGAAGCCCTAAGGCCTCCACAACTCATCCCAAGGTGTGACCATGCATGGATCACTCCACCTCCAATCACTGGCAATAACTTTTGGCAGTAGGAATGTGGTTCATGCTGATTTTGATTTCTTTTCTACCTAACTTGCCTATGACTTTTCTTTCTACCATATCACTATCATAAAGTTTGGGCCATTTTGTTACCAGCTGCAAATGCTGCTGTTTTTCCCAGGATCATGTCTCAGAGGCAGTGAAGAATGAAGCCAGCAGACAAGAGTATGGAGCAGCCAGCAAAGCTCTTTTAATGAGTGAAAAGAGAAAGCTCCTGCTACTCGGGCGGGGCTCCAAGGGATGATACTATAAGGGCTGTGGGGTCTGAGGTTTATGTTGCCTCCTGAGAGGAGGAAGTCCCAGCCTGAACTAATGACATCACAACCTACTCCTGATTGGCTGAAAGTACAATGCTTCATTTGCACAAGGCATAACCATTCAGTTCACATAGGGCATACCAGTCAGAGCTAGGTCTAAGTGTTATTTGGTCAAACTGCAGCTGGGCTCCTGACCTCTCTCTTTCCCACCACTGAAAATATTTTGCAATTGTCTTGGCCTTATGTCCCTATTTTCTTTTCTTCTCCTTGACATCTTTTTTTTTTAATTGCCTCTGATTTTAAATTGACCTTTTTATTGGGGATAATTGTAGATTCACATGCAGTCATAACAGAGGTCCAGTGTACTTTTTAACCCAATTTTTTCAAGGGTAACCTCTTGCCAACTCATTTTTCTCTACTAAAAATTGGCCTTCTTCCAAAAGGGGAATAAATTTACATTCTTGATCAGTATTTCACACGTAATACTCATCATTTATACATTTCTCACCTTATATTCCATTTTCTGTAAGTCTATTTTTACATTAATATTAGCCATTATTTTTCTCTCACAATAAATAATATAAAATTTCATTTAAAAATTTCACCGAGTTAATTATAGATTCACATGTAGACATAAGACTTAATACAGAGATTTCACATACCCTGGAGCCATTTTTCCCCAAAGGAAACATTTTGCAAAACTATAGTGTAATTCCATGATACAGCACATCAACACTGATACAAGCCACTTAATGTATTCAGATTTCCCTAGCTTTACATGTAATTATTTGTGTGTGCATAGGTGTGTTTAGTTCTGTAGAATTTTATCAAATGTATAGGTTTATGTATCCACCCCCACAGTCAAGATGACGAACACCACAAGGATCACCCATGTTGCCCTTTCACGACAGCACCCACCTCCTTCCCCTGCCACCGTCCCTAAAATCAGGAAACCTGTAATCTGTTCTCCAATTCTAAAATTTGTCATTAAAATATAGAAATAGAATCATACAGTATGTGACCTTTTGAAATTGTCTTTTTTGACTCAGCATAATTCAGTCCAATTGCATGTATCAATAGCTTGTTCCTTTTTGTTGCTGAATAGTATTCCATAGTCTTTCATAACATGCTTTGTTTAATCATTCTCCAGTTGAAGGTCATCTGTGCTGTTTCTAGCTTGCAGATCTTGTGAAAAAAAGCTGTAAACATTCATCTACAGCTCTTTGAACCTACATTTCATTTCTCTGGGATAAATTCCCACATCTGCAGGTGCTGGGTCACAGGATAATTGCATGTTTGGTTTCATAAGAAACTACATAAATTTTTCATAATGTGGCTGTACCATTTTGCATTCTTACCAGCATGTATGAGTAATCTAGTTTCTCTGCAGTCTCACCAACATTTGGTATAATCACTATTTTTTATCTATTCTGATAGACATGCAATAATAGCTTGTTGTGGTTTTAATTTACATTTCCCTGATAGCTAATAATGTTGAACATCTTGTCATGTGCTCATTCACTGAATATCTTCTTTAGTGAAATTTTTCTTTGTTTTTTGTCCATGATCTAATTAATGTGTTTGGTTTTTTTGTGGAGTTTTGAGAGTATATATATATTCATATATATATAAATATATGTATGTATATTCTGAAGTCTAGTCCCTTGTCATATATACGGTTTGCAAATATTGTCTCCCAGTCTGTAGCTTGCCTTTTTTATCCTTTTCACAGGGCTTTCACAGAGAAAAAGTTTTTAATTTTGATGAAAGAAGTCCAATGTATCTATTTTTCCTTTTACGAATCATGCCTTTTATGTCGAGTTTAAGGGTTCTTTGCATAGCCTTGCATACCAAACACTTTTCTCCTGTTTTAAAAAATGCTTTGCAGTTTTACATTTTACATTTAAGTCTGTGCTCCACCTTGAGTTAATTTTTGTATAATGTGTAAAGTTTAAATTGAGTTTCATTTTTTTTTGCCTATTGATGTCCAGTTGCTCCAGCACTGTTTGTTGAAAAGACTTCCTCCATTGAATTGCTTTTGAACCTTTGTCAAAACCAGTTGTCTCTACTTATATGCAGCTATTTTTGGGGGTACTCTTTTTTATTCCAGTGACGTATATGTCTATCCCTCTGTGAAACCACATTGTTTTAATTACTGTTACTATATACTGAGTCATAATATCAGTGATTCTCCCACATTATGCTCCTTTGCAGAACTGTTTAACAATTCTTGTTTATTTTTCTGCATAAATTTCAGAATAATGTCTCTACAAAAATCTTTGCTGAGATTTTGATTGGAACTGGATTAAAGGCATAGATCAATTTCAGGAGTGAAGGTATATTTAATGTGTTGCATCTCCCATTCCATTAACATGATATGTCTCTCCATTTATTTAGGTTTTCTTAATTTATTTCATCAACATTTTGTAATCTCCAATATAGAAATCCTGTATATGCTTTCTTAGATTTGTACCTACGTATTTCTTTTTTCTTTTGCTTCTTAATGGTATTGTATTTTTAATTGTATTTTCTGCATTCATTTTTAGTGTTACAAAATGCAACTGACTTTTGTTTGTTGATCTTATATACCATATCCTTGCTTAACCCACTTATTAATACAACCAGCTTTCTTTTTGCATATTCCTTGTTTTCTACATAGACAATTATGCCATCAGCAGTAGGAATAATTTTCTATCTTCCTTTCCGATGTTTATGTCTTTTACTTCTTTTTCTTGTCTGTTTCAGCAGCTAGAATTTCCAGTACTATGTTGAATAAGAATGGTGATAGCATAACCCTTGCCTTATTCTTGATATTAGGAAGACAAGGTGGACAGAATTAAGTATGATTCTAGTTGTAGGTTTATGGAGATATACTTTATCAAGTTAAAGTAATTCCTTTCTATGCCTAACTTGCTCAGAGTTTTTGTCATAACTGGTTTTGTGTTTGTTAAAAGAAATTTTCTTCAATTGATATTATGTGGATTTTCTTCTTTAGCTTGTTGATATGGTAGATTATATTGATTAAAAAAATTTTTTTGAACCATCCTTGCATACCTAAAGTAGCTCTCATTTAGCCATGATATATAATTCTTAATATAAGATGTTGGGGTAAGTTTGTTGATATTTGCTTAGGAATTATTGCATCTAAATTCTTGAGAGAGATTGGTATGCATGTTTCTGTATTCAGTACTGTGTTTGTCTAGTTTTACTATTAGGATAATGCTGGCCTCATAAAATGAGTTGGGGAGTGTTCCCTCCCCTTCTGTTATCTTGAGGAGACTGTATAAAACTTTTAACTCTTCTGATCTCTGGATAAATTCTTTAGGGAGACAATATAGGTATGGAAATTTTACTTGGGGGCATTTTTAAATTATAAATTCAGTTTATTTAGTGTTTACAGAATTCTTCAGAATATCTGTTGTATCTTGGTTGAGTTTGAGTACTTTGTGGTTTTTGAGATATTGAGCCATTTCTTCTAAATTGTCAAATTTATGAGCATAAAGTTCATAATATTCCTCTATTATCTTTTTAATGGATATAAAATCTGTAGTGATATCACCTATTTCTTTTCTGATACTTTTTGTGTCTTCTCTCCTTTTACTTTTGTCAACCTTACTAGAATCTTATCAATTATATTGAATTTTCTTTGAAAGAAACAGCTTGTTGTTACGTTAATTTATTTTATATTGTTTTCCTATCTTCTATGTCACTGATTTCTATTCTATTATTTTCTTCCTTCTGCTTACTTTGAGTTTATTTTGCTCTTCATTTTATAGTTTTTTTGAGTCATGAAATTAGATTATTGATTTGAGAACTTTGTTCATTTCTTTTGTAAGCACTTAGAGCTATAAATTTCCCCCTCAGCACTACTTTGGCTATATCCCACATGTTTTGATTTGTTGTATTTTCATCTTCAGTTTTATGTCATTTTTATTTCCTTTGTGACTTCCTGTTTGATCCACATATCATTTAAAAGTGTGATTGATTTCTACATATTTAGAGGTTTTACTATTGTCTTTCTGTTAATTGATTTCTTGTATGATCTTAGGGTGTCAAAAAGCACATTCTATATTCTTTCTTTATTTTTTTATTAAGGTATTATTGATATACACTCTTATGAAGGTTTCACATGAAAAAAACAGTGTGGTTACTACAGTTACCCATATTATCAAGTCCCCCCTCATACCCCAATTCAGTCACTGTCCATCAGTTTAGTAAGATGACACAGATTCACTGTTTGCCTTCTCTGTGCTACACTGTTTTCCCCGTGACCCCCCCATACCATGTGTTATATTATTTCAACATTTTCAATAATGTAGAGATTATTTTATGGCTCAGGACATGGTCTGTGTTGGTGAATGCTCCATGACACTTGAAGAAAATATGTGTTCTGCCGATGTTGGGTGGAATATTCTATTTATAAATGTCATTAGATCATATTGGTTATTATGTTGATTTTGTGTCTAGTAGTTCATCAGTTGCTGAAAGAGGAGTGTTGAAGTATACAACTATAAGATGAGTTTGTTTTTCTCTCCTTCAGTCCAATCAGTTTTTGCTTCAGGTATTTTGAGGCTTTGTTGTTAGTTTTATACACATTTAGGGTCATGATATTCTGGTGGAGTAATCCTTTATCATATTACAATATCCCTCTGTGTCTCTAATAATTCTCTTTAACATCCACATTATCAGATATTAATACAGCCACACATACTTTGTGTTAAAGTTTGAACGTTATGTCTTTTTCCATCCCTTTACTTTCAACCTACCTATGCCATTGAATTTGAAGTGACTTTCTTGTAAGCAATATATAGTTCAATCATGTATTTTTAAAGTGCATTCTGCCATGCTCTGTGATTGCTATATTTAGACCATTTACATTTAAGGTATTTATTGATGTGGCAGCACTTAAGTCTGCCATTCTGTTATTTGTTTTATATTTGTCTCCTCTGCTTTCATTCCTCTTTCTGTTTCCCTGCCTTCCTCTGGGTAACTTGAACACTTTTTTAGAATAACATCTTGGTACATTTATAGTATTTTTGAGTATATCCCCTTGTATATTTTTTGTAGTGGTTGAGCTGGGTATTACAATTTCAATATATGAGTTACCAAGGTCTACTGATAAGAACATTTTACCACTTCAAGTGAATTGTGGAAAACTCACTTCCATTTGATTTCTAATTATTCCATTTCTAATTATTGTCGTGAGTTTCAGATGGCATTATAATTTTGTTTCAGTCTTCACATATGTTTTATACAACTCATGAGGAAAAGAACAGTGTGTTGTATGTGCCTATATTTACACTCTTTTCATTGTTATTCTTCATTCCTGATTTCCTAGGATCCTTTTCTGTTTGTTTTCTGTTCTTTTTTAAGAACTTTTTCTAGTCAGTCCTGAAAGACACTTACTGTGGTAGAATCTTCCTTGCCTGTGGGGGATGCAGAGGGCTTCCCAAGCTGAATGCTGCAGCGGCTGAATTCCTCTTGCCAGCCTACCTTGGTACCTCTTAGCAGGGGGAGGAGGTATCTAGTCTAGTGGAAAAGAAGAGCACAGAGGAAAACAGAAGGAACAAAACAGCATTAGACTCATAGACACTGAGAACTGATTAGTGGTGTCCAAGGAGGGCAGTTGGGGCAAGTGCAGGGAGAGGGTATGAAAGGGCACAGTCAGTTTCAGTCACCGTATAAGCTGATCACCGGGACTGCTGAACCACTGTGATGTACATTTGAAACCAACATAAGATTGTATATTAACAATACTTTAATAAATTAGAAAGTTAATCACTGTTCTGGAAAAAGAAAAGAAAAGAAAAGCAATCCCCCCCTGGCCACTTATTAGTAGAGATCCCAATCGGTCTACCTTACCAGTGGTATTGGGATCTCCTGATGTTGTCAGAGGGATTTCTTTTTGATTCGAGAGACAATGAGTCTACCTGGCTGACTCTTTTGCTACATTGGTTGTCACACGAGATTCCGGTGCTTCCAAAAGCAGGCACACACACCGCAGTTTTCACCATTGACCAAAACAGTGCCAGACATTGGGAGCCACTGGGTTTATAGCCCTTGCTGCTACTGCCTCTCAGTACCAGTTTCTGCACTATTTTGGCTTCTCATATGGCTAATTTCTAATTTGAAATGGGAAAAGTGTGGTTAGGGTATTTGTACGCTGAGCCAAACCTAGGCCATATTCCTATGCTTGAGCCACAGAATGAGAATCTTCTACAGAAGTAAAGAAGCTCTATTTTATGTGACAGAATTTACCGAACTTAGGAAAGGGGTACATTCATTTGTGACCAAAATGACTCACAACTGCCTGTTACAGCAATATCTTACTCTGGAATACAGTAAAAAAAAAAATTTCAGCTGTTTTTACACAATTTATTGAAGTAAATTTATGTACAATACAATGCACTATTTTAAGTGCATGCTTTGATGAAAGTTGACAACTGGATTAACTGAGTAACCACCACCGTGATCAAGATAAAACTGTTTCTTTGACCTCAAAATACCCCTTTGCGCCTCTTCGCAGTCTACTGTACCACCTCAAGCAAACATTACCAGTTTTTTTGTCACCATTAAATTTACATTCTCAGGAATTTTCACACAAAAAATTCCCATACATATCAAATGTTGGCAAAAATACAAAACAGAATTTTGAAATACTTCTGATAGGAAGGCAAAATGGTAAAACTAATTTGGGATATAGTTTAGCACTGTCTTATGAAGATATACACTACTCTATGGTGTAGCAATTCCATTCCTAGTTTTTTACTCAAGGAAAATGAAAACACACAGTCACACAGACACTTATACATTAATAATCATAGCAGTTTTATTCACTACTGCCCGCAAAACTTGAGATAACCCAGATGTCTAATAGCAAAAGAATGGATGAAAATTGTGGGATTAATGGATAGACATGTATGCATGCACATACACACAAACAGTGGAATATTGCTTAGCAATTGAAAGTACAAAGTATCAACACATGACTATTAAATGGAGGAATCTGACAAACATTGCACTGAGTAAAAGAATCTAGACTCAAAGGAGTGTATTTTGATTGACATTGACTAAATCTATTGATCTGTTTAAAAATTGGTATCTTAAAGTTCTGAGTCTTCTAATTCAGGAACATGGGTTATATCTATGATTATTTAGGTCTTCTTTAACTTCTCCCAGGAGAACTTTGTTGTTTTCAGTGTAGAGATTCTGTACAAATTTTAATAAACATCTCTCTGTATTTCACGATTTTTTGATATTACAGCTAATTATATTTTTTAAATTTTTATATTTTAATTATTTATAGCTACTGTATTAAAATACAATTTATCTTTATACACTGACCTTGGATCTTGTGATCTTGTTAAATTTGCTTATTCTAGTAGCTTTTATTTAGATCCCTTAGGATTTTTCTACATACTCAACCATATAATCTGCTAATATACATTTTTAACTTGTTCCATTTTAATATCTCTGGCCTTTATCCTATTTTCTAGTTTCATGGTACTGCCTAGGATCTCCACTACAGTATGTAATAAAATGGTGATAAGAGATATTCCTTTCTGTCCCCAAATTTAGGAGAGAGCATTCAGTCTTTCACCTTTAGACGTGATGATTTGCTAAGGCTTTTAATTTACAATTTCTTATATTGTGGTAAAATATAATACAAAATTTATCATTTTAACCATTTATGTGTGTAAAAAAACAGTGGCATTAAGTGTATTCACTGTGCTGTATAATCATCACCACCATCTATACCCAGAGCATTTTCATCATCCCAAACAGAAACTCTGTATTTATAAAATAATCCCTTATCAGATATGATTTGCAAGCATTTTCTCCCATTCCTTTCATTACCTTACCTCAAGCAAACAAATTTCCTGTGAGTGTCCTTTGCTGCACAGAAGTGCTTAATTTTGATGAAGTCCAATTTATTCTTTTGTTGCTATTTATCTCTGTATTTTGGTGTCATATCTAAAATGGTAATGCCAAATTTTATGTCATGAATATTTTCTCCTATGTTTTATTCTAAGAGTTGCATAGTTTTGGTTAATATATTTAGGTCTTTGACTCATTTTCAGTTAATTTTTGTAAATGGTATAAGGTAAAGGTCCCACTTCATTCTTGTACATGTGGATATCCAGTTTTCTAGTACCATTTGTTGAAAATACTGTCCTTTTTCCACTGAATGGTGTTGGCACTTTTGTCAAAAATCAATTGACCATATCTGTGAGGATTTATTTATGGGCTGTCTAGTCTATTCCATCGGTCTCAGTTCTTATTCCACTGCACACTGTTCAGATAATTAGAGCTTTGTACTAAGTTTTGAAATCAGAAAATATGAGTCCTTCAATTCTGTTCTTTTTCAAGAGTATTTTGGCTATTTGGAGTCTCCTGAGATTCTATAAGAATTTTAGAATGAGTTTTTCCTTTTCTGCCAGACAAAAACAAACGAGAAGAACAACAACTCTATTGAGATTTTGATAGGGATTGAATTAAATTGGTAGATTGCTTTGTGTAGAATTATCTTAGCTATATTAAGTCTTCTAAACAATGGACATAGGATGTCTTCCCATTTATTTACATCTTTTACTTCTTTTAGTAATGTTTTATAATTTTCAGGATACAAGTTTTTTATCCTCTTTGTTAAAGTTATTCCTAAGTTTTTATTCTTTTTGATGGTATTTTAAAGGAATTGTTAATACCCTGTTTGGATTATTTATTGCTAGTGTATAAAAATACAACAGATTTTGTGTGTTGACTTTACATCCTGCAAGTGTGTTCAATTTATTTATTAGCTCTAACAGGCTGTGTGCATGTGATATTTGGGATTTTTCTACAAGTAATCATGTCATCTGAGCATAAAGATAATTTTACTTTTTCCTTCCTAATGCTTTTTCTTTTTTGTGCTTAATTACTGTGGCAAGAACTCTTTGTACTATGCTGAATAGAAATGGGAAAATCAGGCACCTTCTCTTGTTTCTGATCTTGGAGGGAAAGCTTTGAGTTTTCCTGTTACCAGAAGTTGAAGTCCCTAGTAGTTTTTCCCCTTGAGAGAGCCCTTGTCTCAAAGGCGTCTGTGGCCCTTTCATTGCCTTCTTTTCATATCCAAGCAGAACCTTGATTATTGTGCTAATTTCAGGACACTTATGTTGAATTCACTCTTTTGTGTCCCACATGTTTATTTTACTCCTTTTTATATTTGTATATCCTGAGAGACTATAAGTAAAAACTCGAATTGTTTTTTTGATGCTCAACATTATAAGTCTTAAACATTTTTCTTTAAAGAATAAAGAAAAAGTGCCTACATCTCTTCAGCCTAACGATAGCTGTAATGAATATATTAGCGCATTTCCTGCCAACAGTTTTCTCATACAAATAGACAGATGGGCTGACCAACTGACTATGTTTAGTGGGAATCATACTATTTTACCTGCACTGCCTAGCATGGTATCCACTGGCCATGTGTGGCTACTGAGTATTTGAAATGTGGACAGCCTTTTTTTCAAATACGTTCTAGGAAGAGGATATATCCCATATTTAAAAGGTTAAGAAAAATATATAAAATACGTCATTTATAAGTTTTTGCTGATAACATGATTGAAATGATATTTTGGCTATACTCAATTAAATCAAATAAATTCTTAAAATTTACTTCACCCACTTTTTAAAACTTTTTTTATTAAACATGGCTTCCAACATATTTAAAATTAACTTATGTGTCTTTCTATTGGATGGAACTCCAGCAGACTATATACTATCGTCTGTTCTTTTTTCACTTAACATTATAGCACAGGCATTTTTGCTTGCTGTAAAGAATTTTTCAAGAATATCATTTGTAATAGCAATTCAATATTTTATCACTTGAATACTATATACTATAAAAATACTTTTTCTTGTACATTTTTGTGATTCTTAATTTTTTTGCATGGAAGAAGATTCCACTACTCTTAGTGGAATCTTAGCGAAACTTAGATTCCACTCTTCAGCTACTTAATGAACATTTAATGATTACTTGTTTCTTGTTTATTTCTTCCTTTTTTTCATTCTTTCATTTTTTTTCTTCCTCTTCTTTCTCATATTCATATACCAAACCTTGTTGAGGTCCTCGATAGGCAGTGTAATGTAATGATTAAGAGTAGTTGCCTCTGGGTCCAGACTGCTTGTGTTCAAATCTAAGCCCTGGCAGTCAACAGCAGGATTACTTTAGGGAACTTTCTCCGGCATCAGGTTTCTCAATTATAACTTGAAGATTATCATTCTATTTACCTCATATTATTGTTGTGAGGACTAAATGGGATATAATAAATTTTAAAAACCATTTTGAGCAATGCCTGGCAATTTCTAAGTACCATAAAGTATAAGTTGTTATTAAGAATGCCAGCCACCTAGTAACAGCCTATCAGGGAGGACAGGCAATAAACAAGTTGCTCTAATTATACTAAGTGTTATGAAAAGACATTCTCTGAGGAAAAAAAACAATGAATAAC
>JAVSCE010004351.1:0-24054 GCA_032199065.1 Smutsia gigantea
AATTCTATTCAAAAGACTTTTAAATTATTGATATATATTTTTATAAATATGTCTTAGATTTAAAATTAGTTGCCCTTCTATTTCCAAAACAAAATATGAGGGAGGAAAATACCCATAGTGTAAGCCAGAAGGAAGTTTTCACTCTGTGGCAAGTTGAGGAATATCATTTTCAAAACTGTGATGCTTTTAAATAAAAGTAAGAATGCTGGATATATTAATGACCTTAACTGTAGTAACCATTCTACCATGTATATATACATCAATATATCATGTTGTACCCCTTAAATATATACATTTTTATTTTAAAAAGCAAAATTGCTGATTCTTGGAGAGGGGGTGGGGATTGTGAAAAATGTGATGATTTTAAATAGAATTAAGAATCATGCTATTGGGAAACAGGCAAGGCATTGTGTATGATAAATCAAATGGGTACCCACGGTAGTAAAACATGCTCTTTGAAATAAAATACACATCATGTATCTTTAAAAGGTGGGCTACTTTTAAGACTATGTAAGAGTAAGTTTATGACTGCCATTTCAAAAATAGCACTGATTTATTTTATTGATAATGTTAGCATCATATAGAAAGTGGGATCTCCTTGAATAATTTTTTAAAATGAGTGGAGAATTACTGAGCAAAAGAGTTGGCCTTATTATTTTCTCCACGTACTTGGATAAAAAAATTTGGCTTGATTAAGTGTACTACTATGATGTACACAGGCTGAGTCTGTTAATAAACATTGTCAGAAGATGGAGTATTTGCCATGTATTAATATTTATTAGTGTTACAAGAATTTAGAAATCCTACTATATAAATGTTTTGATAGTTAGATGATTTAAATTAATAAAATACATCTATGATGGGATATAATCCCCAAAGTCTGGGATGGATAAAATTAAGAACAATTCTCTTTTAGTGCTATTGGAATACAGCAAAATATCTGAATCGATGTGTTGATCAGCCTCAGGAAGTCAGTTCATATGTCATGAGAACAGAAAATAGCTCTAAGATATGAAGTCACTTGAATTAAAAAAAAGATTATAATAGAGCTGTCTTATAATGGTAAGGGGACTTTTTAGAGATGGGAGGAATCAATTGGGAGTTTGTGCTTTTCTGTGAATAGAAGCCCAAAAGAAACCTGAAGATTCCAACCACACAAATGATGCAAATTCTATTTTTCCCCCTGGTGTGGGTGGAGGAGGAATCGGATAAATAGCTGACACTTACTGAGTAGCCACTCTCTGTCAGACACTATAGAGTTATTTTACATGCAGTGCTTTATTTAAAGTTTCTGGAGCAGGTGTGACCTGCTTCTTTAACTTGAAATCAAATCAGATACTCAAGTCCTCAAATATTTATGTTGGCAGGAACCTAATTTCTGGTTTTTGAGTTGAACAGCCCTTCTCCTGATAGAGTCTAGATCTTCAATTCCTTTACCTGTTTTTACAACGCTTGATCTTGTGCTGGCCTTTTCTTCCCAACAATCTTATCTGGAACTATCACAAACCATCACTGTATTTCTAAAAATGTTTGGCCTCCAAAGCGATGTTGCATGAGTTTTACCCCTTTCCAGTCATGTGACTCATTGGCTCTCAGGCACTTTTATCCATCTCCTCCCCAGTAAACAGGATCTGCAACCAAGGGATATTGAGAGGCGCCTTCTTTGCTAGGCTAATTATACTGCAGATGTATACATCTCACAAGATTATGGGTACCTCCTTTCTTCATATTTGCAAAATGGAGGTGGGACATGTAAAAAGAAGGGGAAGGTGAAGAAAAAGAAGAGATAAAAAAGGAGAAGTAAAAGGAGGAGGAAGAACTCAAAGATGAATTGCTTTATAGAAGGAGTTTGCAAGTTTTTTCTTAAAAATGAGGAATTCAGTATACTGTAAATGTAATATCCCTGCAAATTGGATCATATTCTCTCAGTTTCCAATATTCTTAAAGCTACACATAAGGATATACAGTGAAGAAAAGTGTTATGTCCCATGGCATTAGGCATTATGTCCTTTTAGTAATGGTAGGAGTGGTAGCTAGTGAATTCTCAAAATCATTTTATTTCTGTACCTCTAAAATGTATGCTGTTTTTGTTCATATGCTATTGATTTAAAAATAGATGGTATATGAGGTATGAGAGAGATCAAGGAGATGGAAAATTATTTTTTTCTGTAGTAATAGAAACACACAGAACCACATCATATCTAGGCAAGAATGAGACTGATTTAGATAACAAATAAAAATACTGCAAGAAAATATGTATTAGTCATAATTAATTAAAAAAACCAAAGTGCCTTTCTATTAAAGAGAGATCAAAGTCTAATACACCAATTGGAATGGTTGGTACAGTGTAGATGAGGAGAAAGAAAAGTTAGAATTACTACCACCGGGGTAGAAATTGTAGGCATAACCATCAACTATACCATGCTCAACTGACTGATTTTCAAGAGAACACTTGGTCAGATGATTTGGGGACTATTTGAGATCTGCACAATCTCTTCACAGCATTATCTAAATTCGTGTTTTATTGAGTAACTGGGAGAAAGCATGTGTATAACAGGGGATGAGAATCTTGGGGAGACAGCTTAGTATTCTGTCTGTCACAATGCCTATCGCCTGTATGTCAATAATTTTTTTCCTAAAGGAGCTCTTAAAAATGTGCCCCAAAACACTTGTAGAAAAATGTTTATAAAAATGGACAAAATGGAACAACCTTAGTGTATTTATTAACAAGGTAATTTATATAGAAAATGGGTTATTTTCATAAAATGTGAAAGATGAAATTAAGCTACATGTTTCAATATGGATGAATCAGAGGCAAAATGTTGAAAAAATTGTCAGTTATAGAAGAATTCATGGAGTATAATATATACAACATATTATGTGAAAAATACATAACATATGTATGTTAGGGATACCAAAACAATAACTCCTATAAATCATTAATAAAAACCTAATACAAATAAGAATATGGACAGGAATTTCAAAGAGTAGGAAACTCAAATATAACATAAAAATATATTTTCACTAGGAATTTAGAAAATGCAAATTAATACGACTGGATGCTGCTACAGGTTTTATTTAGCATGGTAATTACACAGTGGCCAGCATACTGGACACTGAGGTGGTTCAGATGAGACAGAGGGGAGCAATGATCATTGTCTCTACCAAATACTTACAATACCTTACAAAATACTGATGATATAAACCAAGAAGACTTCAATAAATGGTGATACATAGTGTCTTCATGGTTTGTAAGACTCAATATAGTAAAGATTTGAGTTCTACCCAAATTGACTGATAGGTTAATGTAATTATTATCAAATTCCCAGTAAGGTTTTCTTTAGACATAGAAAAGCTTATTCTAAAATTTATGTGGAAAAGCATAATATGCCATAGAATAGCTAAAACAATGTAAAAGAATAAAGTGAAAGATATTTTTCTACCCAATATTAAGGCCTACTATATAATTACAGTAACCAAGAATATGTTGTATTAGCAAAGGAACAGAATAGAGAACCCAGTGACAGGCCTACATAATATGCCCAACTTATTTTTTACAAAGGTACAAAAGCAATTGAATAGGGGAAGCATAACCTTTTCAACAAATAGTGCTACAGCAACTGGACACCACTTGGCAAACAACAACATTTACAAAGAATCTTGACCTAAACCTCATACCTTATACAAAAATTCTTAGAAACAGAGTACATACTTAAATGCTAAATGAAAACTATAAAACTTTTTATAAAAAGATAGGAGAAGATCCTTTGTAATCTAGGGCTAGACAAACAGTTCTTAAATTTTAGACCAAACCATGATCCATAAAAGATAAGATTGATATATTGAATCTCATTAAAATTAAAATATTTTGCTCTGTGAAAGATCCTTTTAAGAGGGTGAGAAGACAAGCTATCCAACAAAGGACTAGTATCTACAATATATAATACACTCAATATTCAACAATAAAATCAATTGATCCAATCAGAAAATAGGAAAAGATATGAAGCGACATTTCACTGAGGATGATGGATGGCAAATAATCACATGAAAAGATGTTCAACTTCATTAGCCATCAGGGGGATGCAAATTAAAACCACAATGATATATCACTACACAACTACCAGAATGGCTAAAATAAAAAATAATGACATTGCCAAATGCTGCTGAGGATTTGGAGAAACTAGCTCACCCCTACATTGCTGGTGAGGATGCAAAATGGTGCTAGCTATTCTGGAAAACAGTTTAATAGTTTCTTATAAATCAAAACATGCAATTACTGTAAAACCCAGCAACTGTACTCTTACTGAATATATCCAAGAGAAGTGAAAACTTAACATTTACACAAAACCCTGTGCACTGATTGACTGTTCACAGTGGCCTTATTTGTAATAGCCAAAACTAGAAACAACCCAGATGTCCCTCAGTGGGTGAATTGTTAAGCAAACTGTCATTTGGAATCTCTGGTTTGGAATATCTCCAGCGTAAAAAAGAATGAAATATTTCTGTGCAAAAAGAACTGGATGATCTCCAGGGAATTATGCTGATTGACAAAAAACCCAACCCCAAAAGATTACAAACTGTATTGTTCCTGTTATGTGATGTTCTTGAAATGGCAAAAATTTTAAAATGAAGATGAGGCTAGTGTTTTCCGTGGGACAGGGACAAGAGGGTGGTAGCTACAAAGGGCAACATGACAGCTTGGTGGTGAAGAAATTATTCTGTACCTTGACTATATATTTCGCTATCCAGTTTGATATATAGCCGTAATGTTTTACAAGTGTTACCATGGGAGAAACTGGGAAAAGCATACACAGGATCTCTCTGCATTGTTTCTTACAGCTGCATGTGCATTTATAATTATCTCAAAATAAAAATTTAAATTTTAAAAATTAATGTAATTCATCATTAAAATTTCGGACTCCAGAGACAGACCATCTGGGATCAAATCCTACATCTATATACTATCATCTTGGGTAAGTGTATTTATCCTTTCTATACCTTAATTTCCTCATCTTTAAAATAGTAATAATATAATTTACTTCATAAGTAGTTTCACTGGTGAAATAAATTAATGCATGTAAAGTATATATATAGAACAGTGCTTCTCCCAGATTTATGCTCAGTAAATGTCAGCTTTATTTACTCTGATTATTATGGTTGTATGTATGTTCATGCTTATGAAAAAGTTTTGAAGTTCCATGTGATGGATACATACCAATTGCAATATAAGTAGTACTTTTGGAGGTAGAAATGGGAATTAAATGAAGGTAAGAATTCAGTTGTGTACATATTATATCTTAAAAACATAATAGATATAAAGCAAATAAGATAAGTATTCAGTAGAAAAATGTGTGCTTTACTTTGTTATGTGGTTATATGATTTACAAATTTAAATTTTATTCTTAAAAAGCAGATGAATATAGTTTGTTTTACATATTTTATGTGTCTATTTAAATTGTTTTATATATTTTATATTTGATTTTGAAGGACATTATCATTTAATTTAGAAATAATATGTTCTTTGATGAACTCATTGCATAATTAAGTCTTCAATATTTTCTAAAAATTAACTTTTTTCAGTGCATGCTCTTGATTTTCAATTACACTTTAACAGATTACACTAAACCTAATTTTACTTTTATTAATGACTAGGAAAATAATATGAAGTTGATTTATTTTATTATGCTAGAAATCAATAATATTCCCTGGCATTATTAAATTTTTTCAGTTTAAATTAGTCTCTAAACTAAGTGTAATGTTTTTTGACGTAGTTGTTGACATCTCTGCTTTCTCCATTCTTGTCAACTGTCATTCCCAGTTGGAGGCTTTTCTCATTTCTCTTTCATCCGTACTTGTAATGTTCTCCTTATTATAGAAAGATAATGTTTGATAGAAAATAAACAGATCAACAATAGTATTTAATATTTCAGACATCATTCTAAAATGGTGTCATTGTCCCTGCATATACCTTGTCCTCACTCCCAGAAAATTGTTCATATAGATTAATTACACTTATTCTCTCACCTCTTAGACACTGATGTCACTAATCTACCATGTTTAGGTAGCTAATCAATACCTGATCAGTATTATTAAATTTTTTTGCAAATCTAATTAAGTTATAGTGTACCATTTGCTAAAATATGTTTTAGTCTTTAATATTTGTTTTTTCAGGTAATTAAATCAGAATTCAAACCTTAAATGAATGGTGATCTACTCATACTAGCCCATATATAATGTGTTTATTTATTAGGGATATCCTTGTCCTTTTTGATGCAATTCATTCTTGTTCATAAAGTATTTATGGAGTGTACAATACAGTCTAGGCATTTTTCTAGGTACTGAATATACCTAGATGTACCTTACAGAATCCTGAAATTCAGATGGTTACCATTTTAGGCATTAAGTGTTATAAGCTTTGCTTATTTTAAGCTGATAATTAAAGAAATGGAAAATTTGACTTAAAATGCTGGAATTGTTACTTCATATCTCCTTAAAGGTAAGGAAGTAAATTTTAGACAATATATTCTGTTTAACTCAGAATGCTGTAAAGAAAGGACTAGGTGAGAAAAAAATCTACATAAGGTGAAATTATGCATAATCTATTGTCTTAGTTATAAGAATCTCTCCTTATGCCTAATAAATGGTAAAAAAAGAAAGATTTATAAATATAAGTTTATCCATGCAATCTTGTAAATCATATTTTTCATATGAAATATTATTTGCTTATTATTAAATATTTCTTTTAGAAACGTAAATTTATCACTTGGCATACAAAATAACCCACTGGACTTGCATAAATTTGATATAACACTATTTCTATCTAGATCTGTCTATTCTCTCTGTCACTCAACTTCTTTTGCTATTCAGAACACTTCAGTCCTCTGAGTCTGTTTGTTGCATTTGTAGACTTGCAAGCTACAAGTAAATAGAGCATGCATCCATTAGATTTCTATTCAAAAACAATGTGAAGATTTTGTTCTTACACACTGTCTTAGGTTAGTCTGCTATATCAAAAATACCATAAACTGGTTGTCTTGAACAACAGACATTTGTTTCTCACAGACCTGGGAAAGAGAAATATTAGGCTGGGGTGCCAAAACAGTCAGGTTCTGGTAAGGACCATTTTCCATGTTGCAGACTCCTGACTTCTTGTTTTATATTCACATGGTGGAAAGAAAGCTAGAGAGTTCACTGAAATCTATTTTAGAAGGGCAATAATTCATGAGGGATCCACCCTCATAATCAAGTCACCTCCCAAAGGCGTCATCTTCTAATACTGTCATCTTGGAGGTTAGGATTTCAGTATATGAATTTTAGGGGTATGCAAACAGTCATTCCATTGCTCACACACAGTAGTTGGATAAACAGATGCTTAAAAAAAGTTTATGATGTGATAAGTGCTGTGATAGAGGGATTTAAATAGTCATATAGGTTAGCAAATGTAGTATATTTAATCAGAACTCCAGTAGTTATGGAAGCTTGTTTACCTGGAGAAAATGATTCTTGAGTTAGGTCTTAGAAGCAGACAATGAATTAGTCAGGAAAACGATGACAGAGGGTTTGTAAGAAGAGGAAACTAAGGAGAAATGACACAGAGGTATATAGTTGCTGGGATTATAGGTCTAAAAACGTCCAGTATTTCTATTGTATGAAATGAGTGCTGAGGAGTAGAAATAAGGCTGGAGGAGAAAATAAAAGGTTTCATGTTACCTAAGACTTTTTACATCATGGCAAGTACTTTATATTAATGAAGAAGCAGCAGCATTGGAGGTTCTGAAGTATAAAAGTGGAATGATTAGGCTGAGCAAGATGGCGGCATGAGAGGTGAGATGGAGAGCTCCTCCCAAACCACAAATTGTACAAAAATATAGTTAATTAAAACAACTAACCTTAAAACAGCAACAAGAAAGAAGGCTTGAACCAGACTGCAAACAGACCTCACGAACAGAGCAGACCTCCTGAAACAGGGTAACATAGGAAACCCTTAATCGGCAGGACCTAAGCCCTTCCCCCACCCCAGCTCCCCGGCAGGAGGAAGAGAAACAGAGTGTGGGAGGGGGTGAAAGCCTGGGACTGCTGAACACTCAGCCCTGGAGGTCTACTTTGGAGCACAAACCTACATTGTGGGGTGCTCTGGAGGTTGGTAAGCTCAGACAGGCAGAGTGCTTGAGAAATTGGCATGGTAGCCATTTGTGGAGGACGGGATCCACACCACGACCCTCTGTCAGAGGAAGGGCAGGCAGTATGAGAGACTTCTAGCAGCCAGAGGGCTGCGGAAGGGGCAGGGTTTGCACGAAGCTTGCTGTGTGGGAGAAGGGAGAGCTGGACAAGGTTGCCTGGGTGTGCTCTACCCAGCTGGTTGGGAACTTTGGGGAGCTTTAGGTGCTCCATCCACCTGGCTGCCTACTCAGCTCTGAGGCCCCCCACTGTGACACACAGCCGGCCTAGCCTTCCTACTGGCCTGCAGGAACCTGCTCGCAAACCCCCAGTCACTGCATGGATGTGAGGCCAGCCAGAGGGAGGCCCCGCCTATAACAGCGAGAGACGCAAAGCACAGAAGTTTACCCATGTGTGCTTGGCCCACTGGCTCTGACACTGGAGACAGGCACCACAGACGGGAATCAGGAAACAGATCTCTCCTCCCACCAGGCACCAGCTCCGCTCCCCTACAACCCCCAACCTCACTCTAGAGGCTGAGCAGCTCCACGGACTGGAGTTCCTGTGCACTAGTGGGCACCACACAGAAATATGAAACAAAAAAAGAGCATGGTACGGACCAAAATCTCACAAAACTCAGAAAGAGGGCCAAATGAAACTGAACTCAACAATCTTCCTGAAAGAGAGTTCAAAATAAAAATTATAAACATGCTTATGGAGGTACACAAAAATATTCAAGAACTCAGGAATGGATTTAAGTTGGAGATTCATTCATTAAGAAATTCCACATCTGAAATGCAACATACAATGGAGGGATATAAAAGCACGTTAGATGTAGTAGAAGAGACAGTAAATGGAAGAGAAATTAGAGAAGAGGAATACAAAGAAGCTGAGGCACAGAAAGAAAAAAGGATCTCTAAGAATGAAAGAATATTGAGAAAACTGTGTGACCAATCCAAACACAACAATATTCGCATTATAGGGGTACCAGAAGAAGAAGAGAGAGAAAAAGGGATAGAAAGTGTCATTGAGGAGGTAATTGCTGAAAACTTCCCCAATTTGGGAAGCAGATAGTCTCTCAAGCCATGGAGGTGCACAGATCTCCCAACACAAGGGGCCCAAGGAAGACAACATCAACACATATAATAATTAAAATGGCAAAGATCAAGGATAAAGACAGACTTCCAAAAGCAGGTAGAGAGAGAAAAAACATCACATACAAAGGGAAACCCATCAGGCTATCATCAGACTTCTCAACAGAAACCTTACAGGCCAGAAGGGAGTGGCATGATATATTTAATGCAATGAAGCAGAAGGGCCTTGAACCAAGAATACTCTACCCGGCAAGGTTATCATTTAAACTTGAAGGAGGGATTAAACAATTTACAGATAAGCAAAAGCTGAGAGAACTTACCTCCCAAAACCACCTCTACAGTGCATTTTGGAGGGACACCTATAGATGGAAATATTCCTAAGGCTAAAATGATGTCACCCAAGGGAAGAAAAAGAGTACAGAATATGATTCATAATACACAAAGAATGGAAGAGGGAGAAAAAGGAGTAAAAAAAAAAGAACCTTTAGGTTGTCTTTGTAATAGTATACAAAGTAAGTTAAATTAGACTGTTAGATAGTAAGGGAATTGCCCTTGAACATTTGGTAACCATGAATCTAAAGCCTGCAATGGCAATAAGTACATACCTATCGATAATCACCCTAAATGTAAATGGTCTGAATGCACAAATGAAAAGACATAGAGTTACTGAATGGATAAAAAAACAAGACCCATCTCTATGCTGCGTACAAGAGACTCACTTCAAACCCAAAGACATTCACAGACTGAAAGTGAAAGGATGGAAAAAGACATTTCATGCAACTAATAGGGAGAAAAAAGCAGGAGTTGCAGTACTTGTATCAGACAAAATAGACGTCAAAACAAATAAAGTCAAAAGAGACAAAGAAGGACAGTACATAATGATAAAAGGGTCAGTCCAACAAGAAGATATAACTATTATAAATATCTGCACCCAACACAGGATCACCTACATATGTGAAACAAATACTAACAGAATTAAAAGGAGAAAGAGAATGCAATGCATTCATTTTAGGAGACTTCAACACACCACTCACTCCAAAGGACATATCAACCAGACAGAAAATAAATAAAGAGAGAGAAGCACTGAAAAATGTATTAGAACACATAGACCTAATGGACATCTACAGAACACTCCATTCAAAAGCAACAGGATACACATTCTTCTCAAGTGCACATGGAACATTTTCAAGAATAGATCGTATACTAGGCCACAAAAAGAACCTCAGTAAATTCAAAAAGATTGAAATTGTACCAACCACCTTCTCAGATTGCAAAGGTATGAAACTACAAATATATTATTCAAAAGAAAATGAAAAAGCTCACAAACACATGGAGCTTAACAACATGCTCCTAAATAATCAATGGATCAATGACCAAATAAAAACAGATCAAGCAATATATGGAGACAAATGACAACAGTAATTCAGCATGGCAAAATCTGTGGGATGCAGCGAAGGCCATGCTAAGAGGGCAATATATTGCAATATAGGCCTACCTCAGGAAAGAAGAACAATCCCAAATGAACAGTCTAAACTCACAATTAATGAAACTAGAAAAGGAAGAATAAATGAGGCCCAAAGTCAGTAGAAGGAGGGACATAATAAAGATTAAAGGAGAAATAAATAAAATTGAGAAGAATAAACAATAGAAAGAATCAATGAAAGCAGGAGCTGGTTCTTTGATAAAATAAACAAAATAGATAAACCCCTAGATGGACTTATCAAGAAAAAAAGAGAGTCTACACACATAAACAGAATCAGAAATGAGAAAAGAAAAATCTCTGTGCACACCACATAAATACAAAGAATTATGAGAGAATACAATGAAGAATTATATGGTAACAAACTGGATAACCTAGAAGAAATGGACAACTTTCTAGAAAAATACAACCTTCCAAGGCTGACCCAGGAAGAAACAGAAAATCTGAATAGACCAATTACCAGCAAAGAAATTGAATTGGTAATCAAAAAACTACCTAAGAGCAAAACCCCATGACCAGATGGTTTTACTGTGGAATTGTATCAAACATTTAGTGAAGACCTAATACCCATCCTCATTAAAGTTTCCCAAACAGTAGAAGAGGGGGGAATACTCCCAAAATCATTCTATGAGGCCAACATCACTCTAATACCACAACCAGGCAAAGACACCACAAAAAAAGAAAATTACAGACCAATATACCTGATGAACATAGATGCAAAAATACTCAACAAAATATTAGCAAATCAAATTCAAAAATACATCAAAAAGATCATCCATCAATGATCAAGAGGGATTCATCCCAGGGATGCAAAGATGTTACAATATTCGAAAATCCATCAACATCATCCACCACATCAACAAAAAGAAGGACAAAAACCACATGATCATCTCCATAGATGCTGAAAAAGCATTCAACAAAATTCAACAATCATTCATGATAAAAACTCTCAACAAAATGGGTATAGAGGGAAACTACCTCAACATAATAAAGGCCATATATGACAAACCCACAGCCAACATCATACTTAACAGCGAGAAGCTGACAGCTTTTCCTTTACGATAGGGAACAAGACAAGGATTCCCACTCTCCCCACTTCTATTCAACAGAGTACTGGAGGTCCTAGCCCAGCAATCAGACAGCACAAAGAAATAAGGGGCATCCAGATTGGCAAGAAGAAGTCAAACTCTCCCTGTTTGCAGATGACATGATATTGTACATAAAAAACCCTAAAGAATCCACTCCAAAACTACTAGATCTAATATCTGAATTCAGCAAAGTTGTGGGATACAAAATTAATACGCAGAAATCTGTTGCATTCCTATACACTAATGATGAACTAGCAGAAAGAGAAATCAGGAAAACAATTCCATTCACAATTGCATCCAAAAGAATAAAATACCTAGGAATAAACCTAACCAAGGAAGTGAAAGACCTATACCCTCAAAACTATAAGACACTCTTAAGAGAAATTAAAGAGGACACTAATAAATGGAAATTCATCCCATGCTGTTGGCTAGGGAAAATTAATATTGTCAAAATGGCCATCCTGCCTAAAGCAATCTACAGATTCAATGCAATCCCTATCAAAATACCGACAGCATTCTTCAATGAACTAGAGTAAATAGTTCTAAAATTCATATGGAACCACAAAAGACCCCAAATAGCCAAAGCAATCCTGAGAAGGAAGAATAAAGCCGGGGGAATTATGCTCCCTGACTTCAAGCTCTACTACAAAGCTATAGTAATCAAGACAATTTGGTACTGGCCCAAGAACAGACCCATAGACCAGTGGAACAGAACACAGAGCCCAGATATAAACCCAAGCATATATGGTCAATTAATATATGATAAAGGAGTCATGGATATACAATGGGGAAATGACAGCCTCTTCAACAGCTGGTGTTGCCAAAACTGGACAGCTACATGTAAGAGAATGAAACTGTATTACTGTCTAACCCCAGACACAAAAGTAAACTCAAAATGGATCAAAGGCCTGAGTGTAAGTCATGAAACCATAAAACTCTTAGAAAAAAATATAGGCATAAGTCTCGTGGACATAAACATGAGCAACTTCTTCATGAACATACCTCCTCGGGCAAGGAAACAAAAGCAAAAATGAGCAAGTGGGACTATATCAAATTAAAAGCTTCTGTGCAGCAAAGGATACCATCCATAGAACAAAAAGATCCTACAGTATGGGAGAATATATTCATAAATGACATATCCAATAAGGGGTTGACATCCAAATTAGATAAAGAGCTCCCACACCTCAACAAACAAAAAGCAAATAAGCCAATTAAAAAATGGGCAGAGAAGCTGAACAGACACTTCTCCAAAGAAGAAATTCAGATGGCCAACAGGCACATGAAAAGATGCTCCACATCACTAATCATCAGAGAAATGCAGATTAAAACCACAATGAGATATCACCTCACACCAGTTAGGATGGCTGCCATCCAAAAGACAAACAACAACAAATGTTGGTGAGGATGTGGAGAAAGGGGAACTGCCCACACTGCTGGTGGGCATGTAAATTAGTACAACCATTGTGGAAAGCTGTTTGGAGGATCCTCAAAAAACTAAAAATAGAAATACCATTTGACCCAGGAATTCCACTCCTAGGAATTTACCCTAAAAATGCAGCAGCCCAGTTTCAAAAAGACAGATGCACCCCTATGTTTATCACAGCACTATTTAGAGTAGCCAAGAAATGGAAGCAACCTAAGTGTTCATTGGTACATGAATGGAAAAAGAAGTAGTGGTATATATACACAATGGAATATTATTCAGCCATAAGAAGAAAACAAATCCTTCCATTTGCAACAGCAAGGATGGAGCTAGAGTGTATTATGCTCAGTGAAATAAGCCAGGCAGAGAAAGACATGTATCAAATTATTTCACTCATCTGTGGAGTATAAGAGCAAAGAAAAAACTGAAGGAACAAAACAACAGCCGACTCACAGAACCCAAGAATGGACTAACAGTTACCAAAGGGAAAGGGACTGGGAAAGATGGGTGGGAAGGGAGGGATAAGGGGGAAAAAGGGCTATTAAAATTAGCACACATAATGTAGCTCAGGTGGGGGGATACGGGGAAGGCAGTATATATAACACAGAGAAGACAAGTAGTGATTATATAACATCCTACTACGCTGATGGACAGTGACTGCAATGGGGTATGTGGTGGGGAGTTGATAATAGGGGGAGTCTAGTAACCATAATGTTGCTCATGTAATTGTGTATTAATAATAGCAAAAAAAAAAGTGGAATGATTAGTATAAATTGTACATAAATCCCTTGGAAAGTGGCACGGGGAATGGATTTGAAAACCACCACACTAGAAGAGATCATTTAAAGAACTAAATGCAAGCCAGAGTTGATAAGGGCCGAACTAGAACAATAGAATTTTAGACTGAAAGAATGGATTCCAGAAATATTTGAGCAATATTGATAGAACTCTGACTAGTAAGGAATAAGACAGAGTTGCTGTACTGGTTATGCATTGCTGTGTAGCTACTATCCCAAAACTTAGTGGCTAGAAACAACAATAAATATGTATTATTGTGTGGGTCAGGATTCTGGAGCAGCTTAACAACATGGTTCTGGTGTGGGTCTTCTCATGTGGTTGCAGTCAGGATGTCAACTAGTGCTGCATGTGAGCTGGCGTGACTGGAGTTGAATGATCTGCTTCCAAGATAGCTCACTCACATGCTGTTGGCAGGAGGCCTGTTTCTTGCTGACTGTAGCAGGAGGACTAATTTCCTTGCCAGTGAACATCTCCGTAGGGTTACTTGAGTGTACTCATGAAATGGCAGTTGGCTTTCTCTCCAACCACTTATCCATGAAAAAGGCAAAAGTATAAGCTGTAAACCTGTTTATAATCTAGATTTCAAGTCATTTGTGCAATATCCTGTTGGCTACATAGGTGGGAGATGACTACACATGGGCATGAATAACAGGAGGCAAGATTCATTGCCGATGCAGTGGTCAATAATAGATTCCACGTTTTCTTTCTTTGGTGTTCAGCTGAATTATGGTGACATCTACAAGATAAGCAATAGAAGAGGAGCAGGATTATTATGGTTTGTTTGGGGTGTGTGTGTGTTTCCAGAAAGTAGAATGTAATAGGTTCAGTTTTGGAAATTATCTAGCAGGTGGGAGCTAATATGCTTCTGAAGTGCAATATGTTTAGTGATAGAGAAATAGATTTGAGGACCATCAGCATTTAAATGGAACATTAAATCTTAAAATGAGAAAGGTTCATCCAAGTAGAACATAAAAATGAGATGAAAGGAAACAGCATTGTTTTTTAAAAAACCGAGCAAAAAGGTAGAAGGGCATGGAAGAGATCAAGCAAGATGATCAGAGAGGTAGAAATAATAAATATTAGCACCGTAGAAATAAAGAACATAAATAGTTTAAGAAAATGAATAGTCAGCAATGTCAGATGAAGCAGAAGTATCCAGTGAACTACTAAATGCCCATTGTATTTAGCAATATTTATGTTACTACTGATGTTGTCAGAGCAACTTCAAGTGTGGGAGGATGGGAGCAGAAAACATACAACAGGCAAATTATTAAAACTGTGTTTAAGTATGAATCAGTTATGTTCCATTCTGGAAAGAGAAACGCTTCAGAACATTTAAGACAGGGAATTTGGAAATGATTACATAGGTGATGGAATTGCTGAAAAGCCACACAGGAGATGATGAGGTTGAGTTCACAGATCAAGAACATCAAAAGCTGCTGCAGTGCTGTTGCTGAAGGGATGAAGGAAGGAGGTGGGGTTACTGAAGCCCAGAATCCAGGGTCTCCTGGAGAAAGCTGGAATCAGTTCTTGTAACTGGAGCCACAGAGGAGAAGCAATTGCTGCTGAAAATGGCCCACTGGCAGGCAGAAGAGTAAGAAATACCCTTTATTCTCCTTCCTTCTGAAAATGCTTCCCTCTGGCAGACTACAGCTGAAGCTAGCTGACCCAGGAATATGGGAAAAATTGTTCCCTTGGGGTCAGCCCAGTGTGCTATAAAATGGAAAAAGGAGAGGAATGTATTTGAGAACAAACAGGAATAACTGACACAGTTTTTTTAACTTGCCAACCTTGGAAAGACAAACAAAATTAGAAACTCCACGTGAGAAACTTCATAGAACTTTAATGCATAATGAAAAGTGAACTTCACTTAAAATATTCCAAAGACTGAGGCCTGTGCTCTAGGTAAAGTCCCCATAAATTGAAGAGCTTTCATCTCAGCACTTTTAAAGTAGAAAGATTTAGCCTGACTTGAAATTATTGGGTTTCACATTATTTCTCATAATACAGAAAATCATCAAGAATTCCTTGCACAGAACACACTCATGAAAGATTTAGAATTCATTTTACTTCTAATTAAATATTTCCTCTTTAATTCTGTGTTTGTCATTTTTTAAAGATATGAAATAGTAATAAAATGAGATGTATTTAGAAATTCACCATAGCCATACACAGAACAGCATGGAAAATATAATCTTACACTCAAGTTATTGTAGATACTTGTCCATCAAAATGTTAAATATTATCAATCTAGTCAAATATACAGAAGTGCACAATTGCAGTGGGCATTGTTGAGGTTCTCACAACATCCATTCCCCTCTCCCTGAATGCTGACAGAATCAGAATGTGTGATTTAGGTCGCACATTCATTACTCTCATTCCGTGACCCTCAGAGGAATCTGACCCCACAAATATCATTGGTGTGAAAGCCTGATTGGCTTAAACTAATTAGCACATATGAAACTGGACAGAAGTGAGCAAGTGACCTAAATGTGTAACTAGTGGGAGAGATAAAAAGGTCTCTTATCTTCTGCAAATTGTTACATGCTGTGGTGGAGTCTGGAACTGCGGAAGCTGTGCTGATACTAGACTAAAGACAAAGAAGGGGGTTGGCTAATGTAAAGATTATTTCAAGAAAATGGAGCAAAAGTTATTGGCATAAGCCAAACCTGAAGCCTGACTTACAGTTTCACGGCCAGTTACATGGAAAATAATATTCTTTATTTTTTAGGTCACTTTAACTTGTGTTCTCTTTCATTGGCTACCCAAACTATCTTAAATCAATGTACAAAGTGTGTGGGTATATAAATATGCATATATAAATATACCTATATATATTAGTTCCTAACCTTACTATATTTCAGTTCATTATTTTAATTTAATTTTTATTTTGCTATCATTAATGTACAATTACATGAACAACATTATGGTTACTAGACTCCCCCCATTATCAAGTCTCCACCCCATTACAGACACTGTCCATCAGCGTAGTAAGATGCTATAGAATCACTACTTGTCTTCTCTGTGTTACACTGCCTTCCCCGTATCCCCCCCAGATTATACGTGCTAATCATAATGCCACTTTTTCACCCTTATCCCTTCGTTCCCACCAATCCTCCCCAATCCCTTTCCCTTTGGTAACTGTTAGTCCTTTCTTGAGTTCTGTGAGTCGCCTGTTGTTTTGCTCTTTCAGTTTTTTCTTTGTTCTTATACTCCACAGATGAGTGAAATTATTTGATACCTGTCCTTCCCCGCCTGGCTTATTTCACTGAGCATAATACACTCTAGCTCCATCCATGTTGTTGCAAATGGTAGGATTTGTTTTCTTCTTATGGCTGAATAATATTCCATTGTGTATATGTACCACTTCTTCTTTGGCCATTCATCTACTGATGGACACTTAGGTTGCTTCCATTTCTTGGCTATCGTAAATAGTGCTGCAATAAACATAGGGGTGCATCTGTCTTTTTGAAACTGGGCTGCTGCATTCTTAGGGTAAATTCCTAGGAGTGGAATTCCAGGGTCAAATGGTATTTCTATTTTTAGTTTTTTGAGGAACCTCCATACTGCTTTCCACAAAGGTTGAAACAATTTACATTCCCACCAGCAGTGTAGGAGGGTTCCCCTTTCTCCACATCCTCACCAACATTTGTTGTTGTTTGTGTTTTGGATGTTGGCCATCCTTACTGGTGTGAGGTGATATCTCATTGTAGTTTTAATTTGCATTTCTCTGATGACTAGTGATGTGGAGCATCTTTTCATGTGCCTGTTGGCCATCTGAATTTCTTCTTTGGAGAAGTGTCTATTCTTGTCCTCTACCCATTTTTTAATTGGATTATTTGCTTTTTGTTTGTTGAGGTGCGGGAGCTCTTTATATATTTTGTATGTCAACCCTTTGTCAGATACGTCATTTATGAATATATTCTCCCATACTGTAGGATGTCTTTTTGTTCTATGGATGGTGTCTCTTGCTGTGCAGAAGGGGGTGTTTTCAGCAATTACCTCCTCAGAGACACTTTCTATCCCTTTTTCTCTGTCTTCTTCTTCTGATACCCCTATAATGCGAATATTGTTCCCTTTGGATTGGTCACACAGTTCTCTCAATATTCTTTCATTCTTAGAGATCCTTTTTCTCTCTGTGCCTCAGCTTCTTTGTATTCCTCTTCTCTAATTTATATTCCATTTACCATCTCTTCTACTACAGCTAATCTGTTTTTAAATCCCTCCATTGAATGTTTCATTTTAGATTTCGAATTTCTTAATGATTGGATCTCCATCTTAAATTTGACCCTGAGTTCTTGAATTTTTTTCTGTTCCTCCATGAGCACGTTAATGATTTGTATTTAAACTCTCTTTCAGGAAGATTGGAGAGTTCAGTTTCATTTGGCCCTTTTTCTGGGATTTTTGAGATTTTGGTCTAAACCAGATTTCTTTGATGTTTTGTAATTCTATGTGGTTCCCTCTATTGCCCAGAAGCTCCAGTTTCTGGAGCTGCTCAGTCCCTAGAGTGAGGTTGGGGGTCATAGGGGTCCAGTGCTGGTGCCTGGGGGGAGGAGAGAGCTGTTTCCTGATTCCCGGCTACAGTGCCTGTCTCCAGTGTCAGAGCCAGTTGGCTGAGCACACAGGTGTAAGCCTCTGTGCTTGGCATCTCTAGCTGTTGTAGGTGGGGCCTCCCTCTGGCTGGCCTGATGCCAGCGCAGTGACTGCCAGCTTGCAACCAGGTGCTCCCAGGCCAGGAGGAAGATGCAGCACCCTGCATGTCACAGTGGTGGGCCTCTGAGCTGAGTAGGCCGCCAGGGGTATAGAGCGCCTGAAGCTCCTCAAAGATCCCAAACTGCTTGGCAGAGTTCACCCAGACAACCTTGTCCCCCTATCCCTTCTCCCGCGCAGCACACTCTGTGCAAACCCCTCCGCTTCAGCAGCCCTCTCACTGCTAGGAAGCCTCTTAGACCGCCTGCCTTTTCTTTATCCCAGAGCGGCTAGATGTGGATCCCTGTCCTTCACAAATGGCCAGAATCTCAGTCTCTGAAGCACTCTGCCTGTCCCAGCTCTCCAACCCTACCAACCTCCAGAGCACCCCACAATGTAGGTTTGTGCTCCAAAGCAGACCTCCAGGGCTGAGTGTTCAGCAGTCCCAGGCTTTTACCCCCTCCCCCCTCCATTTCTCTTCCTCTCGCTGGTGAGTTGGGGTGGGAGAAGGGCTCGGGTCCCGCTGGATCAAGGCTTTCATACATTACCCTGTTTCCTGAGGTCTGCTCGGTTCATGAGGTCTGTATGCAGCCTTCTTTCCTGTTGCTGTTTTACGGATAGTTGTATTAACTATATTTTTACACATAGTGTGGTTTTGTGAGGAATTCTCTGTCTCACCTCTAACGCCACCATCTTGATTTTCAACATTCATTCTTACATGTATTCTATGTATAAATATAATTTTAAATATTTAAAATAGTAATAGGTATTTAAAAAATCTTAACATAACAATCTATATGCTATATTTATTGTCTCATAAAAACTATCTAATGCATTAATATCTTGGAAATAAATTATTTTAATTCAGTGGAAGTATTTACCCTTTTCCACTTTATGTTTTATTTATTTATTTTATTTTTTATATAATTTATTTTGGTATCATTAACCTACAGTTACATGTGCAATATTATGGTTATTAAACTACCCCTTCATCAGGTCCCCCCCACCAACCCCATTACAGTCACTGTCCATCAGCATAGTGAGATGTTACAGAATCACTACTTGTCTTCTCTGAGTTGTACAGCCCTCCCCGTGCCCCCCCAACATTACGTCTGCTAATCGCAATGCCCCTTTTCCCCTCTTATCCCTCCCGTCCCACCCATCCTCCCAGTCCCTTTCCCTTTGGTAACTATTAGTCCATTCTTGGGTTCTGTGAGTCTGCTGCTGTTTAGTTCCTTCAGTATTTTTTTTTATACTCCACATAGGAGTGAAATTATTTGATACTTGTCTTTTTCGGCTTGGCTTATTTCACTGAGCATAATACCCTCTAGCTCCATCCATGTTGTTGCAAATGGTAGGATTTGTTTTCTTCTTATGGCTGAATAATATTCCATTGTGTATATGTACCACATCTTCTTAATCCATTCATCTACTGATGGACACTTAAGCTGCTTCCATTTCTTGGCTATTGTAAAAAGTGCTACGATAAACATAGGGGTGAATCTGTCTTTTTCAAATAGGGCTGCTGAATTCTTAGGGTAAATTCCTAGGAGTGGAATTCCAGGGTCAAATGGTATTTCTATTTTGAGTTTTTTGAGGAACCTCCATACTGCTTTCACAATGGTTGAACTAATTTGCAGTCCCACCAGCAGTGTAGGAGGGTTCCCTTTTCTCCACATCCTCGCCAACATTTGTTGTTGTTTGTGTTTTGGATGTTGGCCATCCTCACTGGTGTGAGGTGATATCTCATTGTGGTTTTAATCTGCATTTCTCTGATGATTAGCGATGTGGAGCATCTTTTCATGTGCCTGTTGGCCATCTGAATTTCCTCTTTAGAGAAGTGTCTATTCATGTCCTCTGCCCATTTCTTAATTGGATTATTTGCTTTCTGTTTGTTAAGGTGCGTGAGTTCTTTATATATTTTGGATGTCAACGCCTTAGCAGATACGTCATTTATGAATATATTCTCCCATACTGTAGGATCTCTTTTTGTTCTACTGATGGTGTCCTTTGCTGTACAGAAGCTTTTCAGCTTAATATAGTCCCACTTGTTCATTTTTGCTTTTGTTTCCCTTTTCCAGGGAGATATGTTCATGAAGAAGTTGCTCATGTTTATGTCCAAGAGATTTTTGCCTATGTTTTTTTCTAAGAGTTTTATGGTGTCATGACTTACATTCAGGTCTTTGATCCACCTTGAGTTTACCTTTGTGTTTGTGGCTAGACAGTAGTCCAGTTTCATTCTCTTACATGTAGCTGTCCAGTTTTTCCAACACCAGCTGCTAAAGAGGCTGTCATCTCCCCATTGTATATCCAAGGCTCCTTTACGAAATATTAATTGACTGTATATGTGTGGGTTAATGTTTGGATTTTTGATTCTGTTCCACTGGTCTATGGGTCTGTTTTGGTGCCAATACCAAATTGTCTTGATTACTGTGGCTTTCTAGTAGAGCGTAAAGTCAGGGAGCATAATTCCCCCTGTTTTATTCCTCCTTCTCAGGATTGTTTTGGCAGTTCGGGGTCTTTTGTGGTTCCATATGAATTTTAGAATCATTTGTTCCAGTTCATTGAAGAAAGCTGTTGGTAGTTTGATAGGGATTGCGTTGAATCTGTAGATTGCCTTAGGCAGTATAGCCATTTTGACAATATTTATTCTTCCTAGCCAAGAGCATGGGATGCATTTCCGTTTGTTAGTGTCCTCTTTAATTTCTCTTAGGAATGTCGTGTAGTTTTCAGGGTACAGGTCTTTCACTTCCTTCATTAGGTTTATTCCTAGGTATTTTATTCTTTTTGATGCAATTGTGAATGGAATTGTTTTTCTGATTTCTCTTTCTGTTCATTCATCGTTAGTGTATAGGAAAGCAACAGATTTCTGTGTGTTAATTTTATATCCTGCAACTTTGCTGAATTCAGATATTAGTTCTAGTAGTTTTGGAATGGAGTCGTTAGGGTTTTTTATGTACAGTATCATGTCATCTGCAAATAGTGACAATTTGACTTCTTTACCAATCTGGATGCCTTGTATGTCTTTGTTTTGTCTGAATGCCATGGCTAGGACCCTCAGTACTATGCTGAATAACAGTGGAGAGAGTGGTATCCCTGTCTTGTTCCCGATCTTAGATGAAAAGCTTTCAGCGTCTCGCCGTTAAGTATGATGTTAGCTGTGGGTTTGTCATATATGGCCTTCATGATGTTGAGGTACTTGCCGTCTATACCCATTTTGTTGAGAGTTTTAATCATGAATGGATGCTGAATTTTGTCAGATGCTTTTTCAGCATCTATGGAGATGATCATGTGGTTTTTCTTCTTCTTTTTATTGATGTGGTGGATGATGGTGATGGATTTTCGAATGTTGTACCATCCTTGCATCCCTGGGATGAATCCCACTTGATCATGGTGTATGATCCTCTTGATGTATTTTTGAATTCGTTTTGCTAATGTTTTGTTACGTATTTTTGCATCTACGTTCATCAGGGATATTGGTCTGTAATTTTCTTTTTTGGTGAGGTCTTTGCCAGGTTTTGGTATTACAGTATTGCTGGCTTCATAGAATGAGTTTGGAAGTATTCCCTCCTCTTCTATTTTTTGGAAAACTTTAAGGAGAATGGGTGTTATTTCTTCTGTATATGTCTGGTAGAATTCAGAGGTGAATCCATCTGTTCTGGGGGTTTTGTTCTTGGGTGGTTTTTTGATTACCGATTCAATTTCGTTGCTGGTGAATGGTCTCTTTAGTTTTTCTGTTTCTTTCTTGGTCAGTCTTGGGAGTTTGTATTTTTCTAAGAAGTTGTCCATTTCTTCTACGTTTTCCAGCTTGTTAGCATATAGATTCTCATAATATTGTCTTATAATTCTTTGTATTTCTGTGGGGTCCGTCGTTATTTTTCCTTTCTCATTTCTGATTCTGTTTATGTGTGTAGATTCTCTTTTTCTCTTAATGAGTCTGGCAAGGGTTTATCTATTTTTTTTATTTTTTCAAAGATCCAGCTCTTGGTTTCATTGATTTTTTTCTATTGTTCTATTCCTCTCAATTTTATTTATTTCTTCTCTGATCTTTATTATGGCCCTCCTTCTGGTGACTTTGGGCCTCGTTTGTTCTTCTTTTTCCAATTTCAGTAATTGTGTCTTTAGACTATTCTTTTGGAAATGTTCTTCCTTCTTTACAAAGGCCTGGATTGCAATATACTTTCCTCTTAGTACTGCCTTTGCTGCATCCCTCAGAAGTTGTGGCTTTGTGTTGTTGTTGTTATTAGTCTCCATATACTCGTTAATTTCTGTTTTGATTTGGTCATTAACCCATTGATTAATTAGGAGAATGTTGTTAAGTCTCCATGTATTTGTGGGCCTTTCTTATTTCTTTCTAAAATTTATTTCTAGTTTTATACCTTTGTGATCTGAGAAGGTGCTTGGTAGAATTTCAGTATTTTTGAATTTACTGAGGTTCTTTTTGTGTCCTAGTATGTGGTCTATTCTGGAAAACCTTCAATGTGCACTTGAGAAGAATGTGTATCCTGTTGCTTTTGGGTGAAGAGTTCTGTAAATGTCTGTTAGGTCCATCTGTTCTAGTGTGTTGCTTAGTGCCTCTGTGTCTTTACTTATTTTCTGTCTGGTTGATCTATCCTTTGGAGTGAGTGGTGTGTGGAAGTCTCCTAAAATGAATGCATTGCTGTCTATTTCCTCCTTTAATTTTGTTAGTATTGATTTCACATATGCCGGCGCTCCTGTGTTGGGTGCATATATATTTATAATGGTTATATCTTCTTGTTGGATAGACCCCTTTATCATTATGTAATGTCCTTCTTTATCTCTTGCTACTTTCTTCGTTTTGAAGTCTATTTTGTCTGATACAAATACTGCAACCCCTGCTTTTTTCTCTTTGTTGTTTGCATGAAATATCTTTTTCTATCTGTTCACTTTTAATCTGTGTATATCTTTGCGTTTGAGATGAGTCTCTTGTAAACAGCATATAGATGGGTCTTGCTTTTTTATCCATTCTGTTACTCTTTGTCTTTTGATTGGTGCATTCAGTCCATTTACATTTATGGTGATTATTGATAGATATGTACTTATTGCCATTGCTGGCTTTAGATTCGTGGTTACCAAAGGTTCAAGGGTTGCTTCTTTACTATCTAACAATCTTACTTAACTTTCTTGTTAAGTTATTGTAAACACCGTCTGATGTTTCTTTATTTCTCTCCCTTCTTATTCTTCCTCCTCCATTCTTTATATACTAGGTGTTTTATTCTTTGCCTTTAGTTAGTATTTAGATGGTCTCCTTTCTTTGCTGATTTTATTTTCTCTGGTGACATCTTTTTAGCCTTAGGGGTGCTT
>JAVSCE010004352.1:0-51882 GCA_032199065.1 Smutsia gigantea
AGACAAAATTGTCAGGGTGCACTCTGCCCAGCAGGTTGGGAACTTTCATGATCTTCAGGTGCTCCAGCCCCCTGGCTGGCTATACAGCTCCAAGGCCCCCCTCCGTGATACACAGCCTGTTGCACCTACCTCCTGGACAGCCCACACCTGGCTCTCCAACTGGTAAACGCTCCCAACACAAGGAAACCAAGGAGGAAAACACCAAGACATATAATAATTAAAATGGCAAAGATCAAGGATAAGGACAGACTACTAAAAGCAGCCAGAGAGAGAAATAAGATCACATACAAACAAAAGTCCATCAGGCTATCATCAGACTTATCAGCAGAAAGCTTAAGAGGCCACAGGGGAGTGGCATGATCTATTAAATGCAATGAAGCAGAAGGGACTCGAACCAAGAATACTTTAGCCGGCAAGTTTATAATTTAAATTTGAGGCAGGGATTAAACAATTTCCAGATAAACAAAAACTGAGAGAATGTACCTGCACAAACCCTGTCTACATTGTATTTTGGAGAGACTGCTATACATGGAAGTGTTGCTAAAGTTTAACAGCTGTCACCAGAGGTAATAAAACCACAGTAAAGAAAGTAGAACAGTTAATAACTAAGCAATTGCAAAATTAAATCAACTACCCCCAAAGTTAATCAAGGGATAGGCAAAGAGTACAGAATATGATACATAATATAAAAAGAATGGAGAAGGAAGAAAAAGGAGGAGAAAAAATAAAAAAGAACCCTTAGATTGTGTTTATAATAGCATACTAAGTGAATTAACTTAGACACTTAGATAGTAAGGAAGTTAACCTTGAACCTTTGGTAAGCACAAACCTAAAGCCTGCAATGGCAATAAGTACATACCTATCCATAATCACCCTAAATGTAAATGGACTGAATGCACCTATCAAAAGACATAGAGTCACTGAATGGATAAAAAAAATAAGACCCATCTTTATTCTGCCTACAAGACTCACTTTAAATACAAAGGCATACACGGACTAAAAGTGAAGGGATGGAAAATGATATTTCATGCAACTAATGGGGAGAAAAAAGCAGGAGTTGCAGTACCTGTATCAGATGAAATAGACTTCAAAACAAAGAAAGTCACAGAGACAAAGAAGGACATTACATAATGATAAAGGGGTCAATCCAATAAGAAGATATAACCATTATAAATATCTATGAACCCAACACAGGAGCATCTACATATGTGAAACAAATACTAACAGAATTAAAAGGGGAAATAGAATGCAACATATTCATTCTAGGACACTTCAACACTCCACTCACTCCAAAGGACAGATCAATCAGACAGAATATAAGTAAGGAGACAGAGGCACTGAACAACTCATTAGAACAGATGGACCCAACAGACATCTACAGAACTCTACACCCAAAAGCAGCAGAATACATATTCTTCTCAAGTACACATGGAACATTTTCAAGAATAGATCATACACAAGAACAAAAAAAGACTCAGCAAATTTAAAAACATTGAATAAATTAACCAGTTTCTCATACCACAAAGGTATGAAACTAGAAATAAATTATGAAAAAAAAAAAAAGAAAAATCCCACAAACACATGGAAACTTCACAACATGCTCCTAAATAACCAATGGATCAACGACCAAATAAAAACAGAGATCAAACAACATATGGAGACAAATGACAACAATAAATCAACACTGCAAAATATGTGGGACACAGCGAAGGCCGTGATAAGAGGGAAGTATATTATAATACAGGCCTACCTCAAGAAAGAAGAACAGTCCCATATGGAGAGTCAAAATGCACAATTAATGAAACTAGAAAAAGAAGAACAAATGAGGCCCAAAGTCAGTAGAAGGAGGGACATAATAAAGATTAAAGCAGAAATAAATAAAATCAAGAAGAATAAAAAAACAGAAAGAATCAATGAAAGCAAGAGTGGGTTCTTTGAGAAAATAAACAAAATAGATAAACCTCTAGCCACACTTATCAAGAAAAAAAAGAGAGTCTACTCACATAAACAGAATCAGAAATGAGAAAGGAAAAATCACTACGGACACCACAGAAATACAAAGAACTATTAGAAAACACTATGCAAAATTATATGCTAACAAACTGGACAACCTAGAAGAAATGGACAGCTTTCTACAAAAATACAACACTCCAAGGCTAACACAGGAAGAAACAGGATATCTGAATAGATCAATTACCAGCAAGGAAATTGAATTGGTAATCAAAAAACTACCTAAGAACAAAACTCCTGGTCCAGTGGTTTCACTGCTAAATTTTATCAAACATTTACTGAAGACCTAATACCCATCCTCCTTAAAGTTTTCCAAAAAGTAGAAGAAGAGGGAATATTCCCAAACTCATTCTGTAAGGCCAGCATTTCTCTAATAACAAAACCAGGCAAAGACAACACAAAAAAATAAAATGACAGACCAATATCCCTGATGAACATAGATGCAAAAATACTCAACAAAATATAAGCAAACCGAATTAAAAAATATATCAAAAAGATCATCCATTATATAATCAAGTGGGTTTCATCTCAGGGATGCAAGGATGGTACAACATTCGAAAATCCATCAACATCATCAACCATATCAACAAAAAGAAGGAAAAAAACCCACACGATCATCTCCATAGACGCTGAATAAGCATTCGACAAAATTCAACAACCATTCATGATAAAAACTCTGAACAAAATGGGTATAGAGGGCAAGTACCTCAACATAATAAAGGTCAAACACGACAGACCCACAGCCAATATTATACTTAACAGCGAGAAGCTGAAAGTTTTTCCTTTAAGATCAGGAGCAAGACAAGGATGCCCACTCTCCCCACTTTTACTCAACATAGTTCTGGAGGTACTAGCCATGGCAATCAGACAACACAAAGGAATAAAAGGCATCCACATAGGCAAGGAAGAATTTAAACTGTTCCTCTTTGCAGATGACATGATATTGTACATAAAAAACCATAAGGAATCCACTCCAAAGCTACTATATCTAATATATGAATTCAGCAAAGTTGTGGGATACAAAATTAATAAGCAGAAATCTGTGGCATTCCTGTACACTAACAATGAACTAGCAGAAAGGGAAATCAGGAAAACAATTACATTCACAATTGCATCAAAAAGAATAACATACCTAGGAATAAACCTAACCAAGGAGGTGAAAGACCTATACCCAGAAAACTACAAGACACTCATGAGAGAACTTAAAGAAGATAGCAATAAATGGAAACACATTCCGTGCTCATGGATAGGAAGAATTAATATTGTCAAAATGGCCATCCTGCCTACAGCAATCTACAGATTCAATGCAATTCCTATCAAAATACCAACAGCATTCTTCAATGAACTAGAGCAAATTGTTCTAAAATTTATATAGAACCACAAAAGACCCCAAATAGCCAAAGCAATCCTGAGAAGGAATAGTAAAGCTGGGGGGATTATGCTCCCCAACTCAAAGCTCTACTACAAAGCCACACTAATCAAGACAATTTGGTACTGGCACAAGAACAGACCCATAGACCAATGGATCAAACTAGAGAGCCCAGATATAAACCCAGGCATATATGGTCAATTAATATACAAGAAATGAGCCATGCACATACAATGGGGAAATGAGAGCTTCTTCAACAACTGGTGTTAGCAAAACTGGGCAGGTATATGCAAGAGAATGAAACTGGATTATTATTTAAGTCCATACACAAAAGAAAACTCGAAATGGAACAAAGACCTGAATGTAAGTCATGAATCCATAAAACTCTTAGAAGGCAAAATAGGCAAAAATCTCCTGAATATAAACATGAGCAATTTCCTGAAGGCATCTCCTCGAGGAAGGGAAACAAAAGCAAAAATGAACACGTGGGACTGCATGAAACTAAAAATCCTGTGTGGCATAAGATACCATCAACAGAACAAAAAGGCATCCTACAGTATGGGAGAATATATTTGTAAGTGACATATCCAACAAGGGGTTAACATCCAAAATATATAAAGAACTCACACGCCTCAACACCCAAAAAGCAAATAACCTAATTAAAAAATGGGCAGAGAATATGAAAAAACAATTCTCCAAAGAAGAAATTCAGATGGCCAACAGACACATGAAAAGATTCTCCACATCACTAAATTTCAAAGAAATGCAAATAAAAACCACAACGAGATATCACCTCACACCAGTAAGGATGGCCAACATCCAAAAGACTAAGAACAACAAATGCTGGCAGGATGTGGAGAAAGGGGAACCCTCCTACACTGCTGGTAGGAATGTAAGCTAGTTCAAGCATTGTAGAAAGCAATATGCAGGTTCCTCTAACAACTAAAAATACAAATACCATTTGACCCGGGAATCCCACTCCTTGGAATTTACCCAAACAATACAACTTCTCAGATTCAAAAAGACATATGCCCCCCTATGTTTATCGCAGCACGTTTTACGATAGCCAAGACATGGAAGAAAGCTAAGTGTCCATCAGTAGACAAATGGATAAAGAAGAAGTGGTACATATACACAATGAAATACTATTCAGCCATAAGAAAGGAACAGTCCTACCATTTGCAACAACATGGATGGAGCTGGAGGATATTATGCTCAGTGAAACAAGCCAGGTGGAGAAAGACAAGTGACAAATGATTTTCCTCATTTGTGGAGTATAACAACAAAGCAAAACTGAAGGAACAAAACAGCAGTAGACTCACAGACTCCAAGAAGGGACTAGTGGTTACCAAAGGGGAGGGATGTGGGAGGGTGAGTCGGGAGGGAGGGAGATGGGGATTGAGCGTTATTGTGTTTACTACACATGGTGTGAGGGGTCATGGGGTGTAGCACAGAGAAGGTAAATAGTGAATCTGTGGCATCTTACTACACTGATGGACAGTGACTGCAATCGGGTATGGGTGGGGACTTGATAATATGGGTAAATGTAGTAACCACATTGTTTTTTCATGTGAAACCTTCATAAGAGGGTATACCAATAATACCTTAATAAAAAATGTAAAAAAGAGATTAGCATATTTGGATAACTTCTCCAATTAGAGAATAGTTTTAGCTGCAAATAAAACCATTTTATGGTATTTGTCCATCTTTTCTGCTATCACTTGATTAAAATCACACCTAGAAATTAACATATTCTAGAACTGTGAAAGGTATAAGGCTCAAAATTATATCCTATGATAAACATGAGTTCATATTTTAAAAATACCTTCAAGGAGGGTTCTGGGAAGATGGCGGCGTGAGCAGGGCAGCGGAAATCTCTTCCCAAAACCATATATATCTATGAAAATACAGCAAATACAACTATTCCTAAAAGAGAGACAGAATACACAGGACAGCGCACAGCCTGCATCTGCACCTGAGAGGACTCGGCACCCCGAGAGGCTGGTAAGATATGGAGCTGCGTCCTGGCGGGACCCAAGCACTTCCACACCCCAGTGCACCAGCAGGAGGAGAGGATTCAGAGCCAGGAGGGAGTGGAAGTACAGGCCTGTGAAATAACCAGCCCTGGTGATCTGTGCCAGTAGCGCTGACACACATTGCGTGGTGTAGCGGAGATTGGAGAGGCAGAAGGTGCATGTTTTGAGCTGAGAATGCACCCAGGTCCTTGCAGCCAGCTCCTGGGACAAAAGAAAAGCATGCACTTTTTTCAGCAATCTTATGATCGTCACAGCACACTCAGCCCAGCAGGCTGGGAGTCCTGAGGAATTTCGGATGCCTTGGCTGGTGACTGGGAAAAATTAGCTGCACTGAAACTTCATACAGAGAACAATAGACTCCCATTTGTTCCTGCCCCGGCCAGGGCTGCAAAAGGCCCAGGGGAGCACCGCAGCTGCAGTTGCGGAATAGTGGAGCAACAGCGCCACCTACAGCATCCTTACAGAATCTACTCCCAGTGGGCTTTTTTTTTTCTTTCTTTTCCTTATTTTATTCTTTTTCTTTCTCTTCCTTCTTTTTTTTTAAGTCTTAAAGAGCGAAGCTGACATACGTGGCACCTGCCAGCAACCACTTCTATCACCATGAACAGACAGAGGAATATGGTACAGACAAAGCTCACCCAGACACCACCAGAGAGGGAGCCTGAGGGGATGGAAATGCACAATCTTCCTGAAAAAGAATTCAGAATAAAAGTCATAACCATGCTGATGGATCTACAGAGAAATATGCAAGAGCTGAGGGAGGAAGTGAGGGAAGTCAGGAAAGACAATGCAGAAATGAGATGAGCGATCGATGGGCTTAGCAGCAGAATGGATGAGATGCAAGAGACTGTTAATGCAATAGCAATCAGAGAACAGGAATACAGAGAAGCTGAGGCAGAGAGAGATAAAAGGATCTCTAGGAACGAAGGACTATTAAGAGAACTGTGTGACCAATCCAAACGGAAAAATATTCACATTATAGGAGTACGAGAGGAAGAAGAGAGAGAAAAAGGGATAGAAAGTGTCTTTGAAGAAATAATTGATGAAAAGTTCTCCATGCTGGGGAAGGAAATAGTCTCTCAGTCCACGGAAGCCCACAGATCTCCCAACACAAGGGACCCAAAGAAGATAACACCAAGACACATAATAATTAAAATGGCAAAGATCAAAGATAAGAACAGAGTATTAAAGGCAGCTAGAGAGAGAAAAAAGATCACCTACTAAGGAAAACCCATCAGACGATCATCAGACTTCTCAACAGAAACCCTACAAGCCAGAAGAGAACAGTATGATATATTTAATGTAATGAAACAAAAGGGCGTCGACCAAGAATATTGTACCCAGCACAATTATCATTTAAATATGAGGGAGGGATTAAACAATTTCCAGACAAGCAAAAGCTGAGAGAATTTGCCTCCCATAAACCACCTCTACAGGATATCTTAAAGGAACTTCTCTAGAGGGAAGCACTCCTAAGCTTAAAAAGATGTCACCAGAGAAAATAAAATCATAGCAAAGAAAGCAGACCATCCAAATACTAACTAAAGGCAAAGAATAAAACACCTAGTATATAAAGAATGGAGGAGGAAGAATAAGAAGAGAGAGAAATAAAGAAACATCAGACAGTGTTTACAATTACTTAACAAGAAAGTTAAGTTAGATTTTTAGATAGTAAAGAAGCAACCCTTGAACCCTTGGTAACCACGAATCTAAAGCCAGCAATGGCAATAAGTATGTATCTATCAATAATCACCCTAAATGTAAATGGACTGAATTCACCAATCAAAAGACACAGAGTAACAGAATGGATAAAAAAGCAAGACCCGTCTATATGCTGCTTACAAGAGACTCACCTCAAACCCAAAGATATACACAGACTAAAAGTGAAGGGATGGAAAAAGATATTTCATGCAAACAACAAAGAGAAAAAAGCAGGTGTTGCAGTACTTGTATGAGACAAAATAGACTTCAAAACGAAGAAAGTAGCAAAAGATAAAGAAGGACATTACATAATGATAAAGGGGTCAGTCCAACAAGAAGATATAACCATTATAAATATATATGCACTCAACACAGGAGCGCCAGCATATGTGAGACAAATACTAACAGAATTAAAGGAGGAAATAGACAGCAATGCATTCATCTTAGGAGACTTCAACACACGACTCACTCCAAAGGACAGATCAACCAGACAGAAAATAAGTAAAGACACAGAGGCACTGAACAACACACTAGAACAGATGGACCTAACAGACATCTACAGAACTCTACACCCAAAACCAACAGGATACACATTCTTCTCAAGTGAACATGGAACATTTTCCAGAATAGACCACATACTAGGCCACAAAAAGAACCTCAGTAAAGTCAAAAATACTGAAATTCTACCAACCAACTTCTCAGATCACAAAGGTATAAAACTAGAAATAAATTTTAGAAAGAAATCAAAAAAGCTCACAAATACATGGAGACTTAACAACATTCTCCTAATTAATCAATGGGTTAACAACCAAATCAAAACAGAAATCAAAAAATATATGGGGATTAATGACAACAAAAACACACAGCCACAACTTCTGTGGGACACAGGAAAGGCAGTTCTAAGAGGAAAGTATATTGCAATCAAGGCCTATTTAAAGAAGGAAGAACATTCCCAAAAGAATAGTGTAAAGACACAATTAGTGAAATTGGAAAAAGAACAAATGAACCCATCATCACCAGAAGGAGGGACATAATAAAGATCAGAGAAGAAATAAATAAAATTGAGAAGAATAAAACAATAGAAAAAATCAATGAAACCAAAAGTTGGTTCTTTGAAAAAATAAACAAAATAGATCAACCCCTAGCCAGACTTATTAAAAGAAAAAGAGAATCTACACACATAAACACAATCAGAAATGAGAAAGGAAAAATCACGATGGACCCCACAGAAATACAAAGAATTATAAGAGAATATTAGGAGAATCTATATGCTAACAAGCTCGGAAACCTAGATGAAATGGACAATTTCTTAGAAAAATACAACCTTCCAAGACTGACCAAATAAGAAACAGAAAAACTAAACCGACTAATCACCAGCAACGAAATTCAAGCAGTAATCAAAAAAACTACCCAAGAACAAAACCCCCGCACCAGATGGATTCACCTCTGAATTCTACCAGACATATAGAGAAGAAATAACACCCATTCTCCTTAAAGTTTTCCAAAAAATAGAAGAGGAGGGAATACTTCCAAACTCATTCTATGAAGCCAGCATCACTCTAATATCAAAACCGGGCAAAGACCTTCCGAAAAAGAAAATTACAGACCAATATCCCTGATGAACGTAGATGAAAAAATACTCAACAAAATATTAGCAAACCGAATTCAAAAATACATCAAGAGGATCATACACCAGGATCAAGTGGGATTCATCCCAGGGATGCAAGGATGGTACAACATTCGAAAATCCATCAACATCATCCACCACATCAACAAAAAGAAGAACAAAAACCACATGATCATCTCAAAAAAAAAAAAAAAAGCATTTGACAAAATTCAGCATCCATTCCTGATTAAAACTCTCAACAAAATGGGTATAGAGGGCAAGTACCTCAACATCATAAAGGCTATATATGACAGACCCACAGCTAACATCATACTTAACAGCGAGAAGCTGAAAGCTTTTCATCTGTGTTCGGGAACGAGACAGGGATGCCAACTCTCTCCACTGTTATTCAACATAGTACTGGAGGTCCTAGCCATGGCAATCAGACAAAACAAAGAAATACCAGGCATCCAGATTGGTAAAGAAGAAGTTAAATTGTCACTATTTGCAGATGACATGATATTGTACATAAAAAACCCTAAAGACTCCACTCCAAAACTACTAGAACTAATATCTGAATTTAGCAAAGTTGTGGGATACAAAATTAACACACAGAAATCTGTTGCTTTCCTATACACTGATGATGAACTAACAGAAAGAGAAATCAGAAAAACAATTCCATTCACAATTGCATCCAAAAGAATAAAATACCTAGGAATAAACCTAACAAAGGAAGTGAAAGACCTGTACTCTGAAAACTACAAGACACTCCTAAGAGAAATTAAAGAGGACACTAACAAATGGAAATCCATCCCATGCTTTTGGCTAGGTAGAATAAATATTGTCAAAATGGCTATACTACCTAAAGCAATCTACAGATTCAACGCAATCCCTATCAAACTACCAAAAGCTTTCTTCAATGAACTGGAGCAAATAATTCTAAAATTCATATGGAACCACAAAAGACCCCGAATAGCCAAAGCAATCCTGAGAAGGAGGAATAAAACAGGGAGAATTACACCCCCAGACTTCAATCTGTACTACAAAGCCACAGTAATCAAGATAATTTGGTATTGGCACAAAAGCAGACCCACAGACCAGTGGAACAGAATAGAAAATCCAAACATTAACCCAAACATATACAGTCAATTAATATTTGATAAAGGAGCCTTGGATATACAATGGGGAGATGACAGCCTCTTCAGCAGCTGGTGTTGGAAAAACTGGACAGCTACATGTAAGAGAGTGAAACTGGACTACTGTCTAACCCCATACACAAAAGTAAACTCAAAATGGATCAAAGACCTGAATGTAAGTCATGAAACCATAAAACTCTTAGAAAAAAACATAGGCAAAAATTTCTTGGACATAAACATGAGCGACTTCTTTATGAACATATCTCCCCGAGCAAGGGAAACAAAAGCAAAAGTGAACAAGTGGGACTATATCAAGCTGAAAAGCCTCTGCACAGCAAAGTACACCATCAGTAGAACAAAAAGACATCCTACAGTATGGGAGAATATATTCATAAATGACGCATCCGATAAGGGGTTGACATCCAAAATATATAAAGAACTCACGCACCTCAACGAACATAAAGTAAATAATCCAATTAAGAAATGGGCAGAGGACATGAATAGACACTTCTCCAAAGAAGAAACTCAGATGGCCGACAGGCACATGAAAAGATGCTTCACATAACTAATCATCAGAGAAATGCAGATTAAAACCACAATGAGATATCACCTCACACCAGTGAGGATGGCCAACATCCAAAACACAAACAACAACAAATGTTGGCGAAGATGTGGAGAAAAGGGAACCCTCCTACACTGCTGGTGGGAATGCAAATTAGTTCAACCATTGTGGAAAGCAGTATGGAGGTTCCTCAAAAAACTCAAAATAGAAATACCATTTGACCCAGGAATCCCACTCCTAGGGATTTACCCTAAGAATGCAGCAGCCCAGTTTGAAAAAGACATATGCACCCCTATATTTATTGCAGCACTATTTACAATAGCCAAGAAATGGAAGCAACCTAAGTGTCCATCAGTAGATGAATGGATAAGAAGTGGTACATATACACCATGGAATATTATACAGCCATAAGAAGAAAACAAATCCTACCATTTGCAATAACATGGATGGAGCTAGAGAGTATTATTCTCAGTGAAATAAGCCAAGCCAAAAAAGACAAGTATCAAATGATTTCACTCATATGTGGAGTATAAGAACAAAGAAAAAAACTGAAGGAACAAAACAGCAGCAGACTCACAGAACCCAAGAAAGGACTAATAGTTACGAAAGAGAAAGGGACTGGGGAGGATGGGTCGGAAGGGAGTACAAGGGGGAAAAGGGGGCATTACGATTAGCAGATGTAATGTTGGGGGGGCACGGGGAGGGCTGTACAAACTCAGAGAAGACAAGTAGTGACTATAGCATCTCACTACGTTGATGGACAGTAACTGTATTTGGGTTGGTGGGGGGGACCTGATGAAGGGGGTCCTTTAATCACCATAATATTGCACATGTAATTGTAGATTAATGATACCAAAATAAATTATTTAAAAAATATCCTCAAGGATGAAAACAATATAAAATAAGTTAAGAATATTTTTTGTTCAAATTTCTTACTCAAATGAGGTCATTTAAGGCATAACATGGCTTTTGGGGGAAACTGTATCATTAAAACTATTTGTCCAGATGTATAAATATGTTTAAAACATCCTTCACATATTTTTTTTGCTCGTGTCTATGAAAGACAGAAAAAAAATCCTGAAAACCTAGTTAATATCGTTTATTAAGCTTGCCATGAAAACACAAACCAGATAAATGTCCTTCAATACATTTCAAAAAGCATGGCACATAGTGGCTTGTTCAATGTATATTTTTTGAAGAAGGGATTGAGTTACCTATATATGCTAATTACATTCAGAGCCATTGGCCTTAATTATTTAAACAAAAAAATTAGAGGAACTTTTTATATTTTTAAGCAAATAAGACTAAAAATACAAATTAATTTCCCAGTACCCTCAAACAAATCTGTGAATTACAGCAGATTAAGGAAATTCAGAGGGTGATACAAATTTTTGTATACCCACTGCATTCCATAGTGCCTTCAGAAAGAAGACATTCATTGGATGAATGAATAACACCTGAATAAGATATCAGAAAAAAACAGCCAAAGATTGTTGTTCCTCAAGAGTCCAGCAAGACAATGGAATGCAATAAATTTAATAGTGGGTAAATTAGATGTACTGTGGGAACACCTATGAGAAGTGTTTAAGTGAGAACGAATTTCAGAAACCTTGCCAGAGGAATATTAGCATGAGCTAAATTTTATTAGGTGTAATTAAAGAAGAAATTCTGAGAAAACAAAACAGTGCATTTGAGAAACCATATTTGTTCACCATGGCTGTAGCAGATAATTTAATAATCATCATGCAGAAGCTAATTTTTTAAAAAACTGTAAAAAGATATATTAGATATAATTTGGAGAACACTCTTAAACTGTGTCTGTGGTTTTTTTTCTTAAATAACTACAGACTCAATTGTATTAAACCTATAAATCAAATGGGGAGAATTGACATATTTACTCTGATGAGTCTTCTAATCCATGAACATAGCATGTCTCTCCATTTACTCATATCTTTGATTTATTTCATCAGTGTTTTATAGCTTCCTGCATACAGATCCTATACAGATTTTGTTAGTTATACACAATATGTCATTACACATCTGTAATAATACCTACTGTTTCATTCCTGTTATCAGTAAATTTGGCCCTCTCCACTTTATGGCTGTTATAAAGTTCATGGATTTTTTTCAATACACCAGCAATTGTTTTCATTGCTTTTCCCTATTGTTTAGTGTTTTCAACTTAATTGATTTCTGCTCTTTACTATCACTTTCCTTCTCCTTGTTTTGGATTTACAGTTGACCCTTGAACAATGTGGGAGTTAGGGGTATTAATTCCCTGCATAGCTGAAAATTCATGTATAACTTTTGACTCCCCAAAAACTTAACTACTAATAGCCTACTGTTGACTGGAAGCCTTACCAACAAAGCTAGAGAAAAAAATGTTTTTTTTTTCACATTGTCCAAATCTCCAAAAAATTCTCAACATATTTATTGAAAAAAATCCATGAGTAAGTGGACCTGTGCAGTTCAAACCTGTATTGTTCAAGGGTTAACTGTATTTTGTTCTTTTCTAGCTTCTTGAAGTGGGTGCTTAAGATAATTCATTCAAGATTTTCCCTCTTTTGTAATGCAAACATTTGGTTGCTATAAATTTCAAGCTCAGTTCTGTTTTAGCTCTGCCCCACAAATTTTGATATCTTGCATTCTCATTTCATTTGATCGTTTTTCTTTTCCTTTTTTTTTTACTTCTCTTTGAGACTTCCTCTTTGACCCATAAAATACTTAGATGTGTTTGTTTAATTTTTAAGTGTTTGGAGATTTTTCTGTTCCTTTCTATTACTGATTTCTAGTTTGATTCCATTATGGTCAAAGAGAATGTATGATTTTAATTCCTTTATATTTTCTGAGGTTAGTTTTATGGTCCAGGCTATGGCCTATCTTGGTATGTTTCTGTGGATTTGGAAAAAAAAAAAAGTGTCTTCTGCTGTTGGATGGAGTGTTCAAAAAATGTCAGTTATATTCTGTTGTTTAATGGTATTGTTCAATGAAATAATAGACCCGAAGCACATAATTCAGAAGGAGTTCTGGCAGGATGATTGAATTAAGAAGGTTTATTTTATATACCCTGCTTTGTTTTATAATTTGAAGTCTGATACATAGTTCATGACAGGAAGGCAATTTACCATGATTGTAATATTCAGGCTCTAGTCTGAAATATCTAAAACCACTATATACTTTCTTTTGCTTTTTCCATATCTTATCCTTACATTTAACACATTTGTATAATAATATACACTTACATAACAACAATCCCTGCATTTAATACATCTTTTGAGGAGATAAAACAAGAGGCTACAGTCAAGGATGAAGAGGGTAACAAAATCATTTTGCCATGAAGTTTTCTACCATTCTAGTGGATATTGTCATTGGAAGCTAGGAAAATCGTAAGGGAATTCACCTTTGTCTCCATTTAGTGGATAGTATGTGTTATCTCCCTCCAAAATATGTATTTACACAAGATTAATTTTATTTGTAGCCAGGAATGCTTTATTTAGCATATCAAAGTAAACTAAATTATACCTAGATTGCTTTCAATAATCAATGCAGTTAAAATTAACTAAGCAAATATTAAATGAATGTGAGGAAAAGAAATATTGAAAAGAAATATAATAGCTTTTGAGTCTTCAATATTTTGGGTTGGATAAAAAATTTTTTAAGTTGACCAAGATATTACATTTATAGAAAAATATTAAACAAAATGTGCCATTTATAACTTAGTTATAAATATATCTGGTACCTTTCTCTGGCTTTTGTAGTTTTCAAAGCAGTCAGCCAAAAACTGAAGGAAAGAAACTGTATTCTATTGTCATATCTCTTCCCATTTAAACATGAGCTTAATTACAAAGCTCCTCATGAAGTACTATAAAATACACTGAAGGTTTTATTTGGGCTAAGGCAGGCCTATAAAACAGATAAATCTGTAATAACTGTTTGTACATTAGCAGTACTGTTTGTTAATATATGTAGTTGCAATCAGCCATCACTGAAGCTTTATTAAAATAAATTTGCAGTAATATACAAACTAAAGGATAGTACATAAGCCTTCTTAATCAATTAGAGTTTATGTGGTCAATAAAATACACAGGATCACAACAGCACATTTCATTTCTTCTCTAGGAAATCAATATCCACAATAGAAAACAAATGTCAAATTGAAGTCTTGAATTTTGTGGTCATGAGGTATATTGGAAATAGCTCTGGGCAGGTACTCAAGGCAGAAGGTTTTTAATCCAATTTAGTCACTATCATTGACATTGAAAAAGTAACACCTTTTTAAAGACTTGGTTTCTTTTCCGAATTTAATTCACGGTCTTGTTACTGAAGTGTCACTGAATGCACATTTCTAAATGAGGACCACAGGATTTAACCTGTAGGAATAGACTCACTATAATTATTGCCTATAGTCTTTCAAAGTCCTAGATCTACCAACAAAGTCTACCAAGTTGTGGGATATTGTTATTGTTGCTAAACTCAACAATAGAATATTCATGAAAGCATGGTCAACATATAGAATTCTTATTACTTTGCTAATGTTAAAAGGTAAGAGTACAGAATTTCTGTAAACCTAAAGCCAAATATGTATTTCAACAATATATTTGACAAATATGGAATTAAGTATAAAAATATATTACTACTGCTGCCTATATATCTGACTACCTATTTCCTTATACATAACTGTGTGATATTATTTTGGGGGCTTACTCTTCTTTTTTACTTGGATCCCTTACCCTTATTTATGTGATAAACTTCTATTCATCTTTAATACACAAATCAAAAAATCTAGGTTAATATTAAGATATTTGAGTGACTGAAAGCTTTGCTAATCTTATTCCTAATTGTTCAACAAAAGGAGTGCTTGAAACAAAAAATAAGAACATATTCTAAAACCAGAAGTATTTATATGACCTCCTATAATAACAGATTAAGACAAAAATATGTTAATAGCTGATTTGATATCAACTATCCAAAGTGAATCTGTCTAATTGGGACAATAAAATTAACCATGAATACTCTTAATCTTTTTAAATATCAGCATATGCCCCATCTTAATAAATAAGTTCTTTTTGGCCTTAGTGATTGAAAAAGAGCCAAATTCAATCAATGTACCTTGAGTATCTTCAAATACTGGATATAGATAGATTTTTGTTGGTGATTATGTTCAAGGATGAGTCAACAAACAATAACTACAGAATGGGTTCTATGAGAATATACTGTACCTGAAGTGAAGAGAAATAGTCTAGAAATAGTCATAAATACATATGCATGAAAATGATAGTAATATATAAAAACAGTTTAGCATTCAGAGGAATTGAAATATACTCAAGTTGCCATTCAAGGATGGAAATAAAAAAAAAGTTATTCTCAGATTCCCAAGATTTCAGTAAACAACAACCAGGTACTGGTGCTAAGGAAGTTGATTGAAAATATTTTCAAAGGTCACCAGAAAACAAAAACAAAATAACAGCACAAGAATCAGAAAGTACAGTTGAAAAATACTGGCAGTTATTAATAAAATCACCTTGAGTCTTTGACAGACTGATATATCCAACTGTCAACTTGACATATCTACTTGGATGTTTAATCAACATTTTACACACAACACAGCCCCAACTAAATTCCTGAAATCCCCCTCAAAAAACTTCACTTATATCCTTTGTTATCTCAGTTAAAATAATTCCATCCTTCTAGTTGCCCAGATCAAAAACCTTGGATTCATCCTTGATGTCTCATACTTCACATCCCTCATATTATTAGTCAGAAGATCCTTTTGTTTCTATGTAGTGGATGTTGTGACATACCACCTGGACCCAGCTTCAGGACAGGATTTATCCCCCGCAGGTGCTATAGGTAATGCTGACAAAGAGCCCTCACCTACCAGCCCTCTTCAAGAACTGTCTCTCTTGAAGGAGTTAGCTTGCTCAAAGTCACTGTCACCAAACAATAGAGGGGCCTAAAGGCCTGCCTCCCTTGCCCCAACTCTGGATGGCTATGTAGTGCCATTCCAGCTTCAAAGCTCCCCTTTCAGTTGCATGAAGCCTTCATTCACACTGCATCACAGCCCATGATCCCTTCTGTCAAAACCTTGCTCCCCTACCTTCCTTCTGCAGGTAATGATGCCAAGAGCACCCCCTGATAAAAGTTTTGCACAATAATCTTCATCTTAGAGTTTGTTTCTTGGAAAGCCCCACTTTCGATAGCTGTGTTAGGAATGTCAGACAGACAGGAGCAGTGTGAGGGAAGGGGAAGCTAAGGTCCAAGGAAAAAAGCTGCCCAAACTCTGCCCAGGTAGGGGGTTCCATGTGAAGACAACAAAGGCTTTGCAAGGAGATAACTTCTTGCCTATGGAGACCAGGCCAAACAGGTCCCAACCAGGTCCCAATGCAGATGCAATCGAACAAAATTTAGAACCACCCAAACCATACCTCATCATAACCTCAATCAAATAAAATTGTGCTTTTGCCACACCCCTCCATGGGCTTTTCTGTGTGCATTCTGGGAAAAGATATGCGCACCAAGAGGAATGGGTGTATGACTAGAGCTGTTAATCAAATGACCTCACCCTGTCAATCAAAGGAAGTGCCTCTCCGGCTAGGTCATGATAAATAGACCCTCCCCCTAAAAGTTCAGGGCCTTTGTCTACCTTCACTCTGGCCTGCTCCTCACTTGCAGTGTGTTCAAGTAAACCTGCCTTTGTCTACCTTGACTCTGGCCTGCTTCCCTGGAGTACATTCAAATAAAACTTTTGCTCTGTTTCCCTATTGTGTCTGTCTTTCAATTCTCTGTTGCGGCAGGGACAAGGACCGAGGAGGATGAACTCAACCCCTAAGAGTTGGGCTCAAAGTAGTCAGAAGGAGCAAATACTAAGATAGGCTCTTCAACTGTTCAGCTGGCAATGAGGATTCTATCACTTAATGGGAAGTAGAGTGTACATATTCACTGGAACAGTAACAGTGAAATTTTTAAAAGTTTTACTGGTTAACTAGGGTGATAGTCTAGTGAAAGGAACTGAACTGGTAGGTGTGATGATGTTTCAGGCATTTGAGAAAAATGAAGGGAATAGTTTCTATAAAGACAGTGGAAATAGATAATGTTAAACAGACACTTGGGGAAAAGCATAGTGTTTTTTTTTTTAAGTCTTTAAAAGGCTTATAGTGATTAATTGACAATTAAAACACAAGTGTAAAAACCAGAAAGCTTTCTGGAAAGCTTATAAAAAGCCTCTCTCTCCTATAGCTGGAGGGCAGCTAGGCCCAAGAATTACTCATAAAACTAGCAGTTCTCAAAGAAAGATTAAAATCCAAAAAAGGAAAGCTCTGCAAAACTAAGATGAATGGATGAACAAAATATAGTATATCCATACAATGGGATACATTTCAGCAAAAAAAAAAAAAAAAACGAAGTCCCATACATGCTACGGTATGGATGAACCTTGAAAACATTATGCTAAATGACAGAAGCCAGCCACTAAGGACCGTATCTTGTATTTTTGAATTTACATGAAACTTTTAGAAAAACCTAACTATAGATACAGAACGCAGATGAATAGTTGCCTGGGGCTGGGAGTAGGAGTGGGGATTGACTGTAAAATGAGAATATGGAAACTTTGAAGTGACTGAAGCATTCTTAAACTGAATTGCAGCAATAGGTTCACAACTGCCCAGATTTACCAAAATCAATAAACACTTAAAATAGGTGGCATCAATTTGCTAATTATACCTAAATAGTTTGAAAAAAGAAATACAAAAAAAAAAAAACAAGAAAATCAGAATGAGAGAGGTTAAATGTTAACACTGAGTGAAATTTCGCTGACTACCTTTTGCTGTATTAGTCATCCATCCTTTTTGCTCTCATATTTTATTTATCCATTCAAAAAATACTCATTGAGGACTACTACTACATATCAGATTTATGCTAGTTATTTGGAATACAAGGAGAACAAAGGTTTGATTTGTGCTCTAAAGGCATTTATAGACTAGTGTGGGAGACCTTTTAATAAAATCAGCCTGTATGGAACAATGTCATACATTCTCAAATACTAGTGTGCACAGGAGCTAAGGGAGACAATGGAAGGGGTTTTAGAAAATACCTATACTATTTACCTGATTGAACACCTATTAAGCATATTGTATATTTCAGTTTATTATTAATGACACTTAACTTCAGTGTGGTGATGCATGGGAATTACTTTAGAAATAAAATTGTGCTTTATTTTTCTTGAGACCATTAGATAGAAGAATGATCTGAGAAATAAGAAGCAAACTCCTCACAGATACATTATTATCTAGAGAGAGTTGTGTTATTTTTTTATATCTATGAATTTATTTATATATTCATACATCATATCCACATATCCAAAATACTATAACATTCATTTGATTTATTGTGGCTTCACATTTCTTAGATTTCATCTTTATGGAACTCAACTAAGAACCAGAGGTAAATAAACAGAAGATGATCCAAATCATGCCAAACAAGGCTACCACTTTCTGCACTACTACTGCCTCTTCTTTCATACCAGGCCTTTGAATTATAGTCTTATTTATTTAATGCAAAAATTTCAACAAGCTGCTCAGGTAATTTGTTTTTTTGTTCCATTTTGATTTTTAGTGCCCAGCACATAAGAAACAGGAGACTGTAAGTAGGCTGTAAGTGTAGGAACTGTTTAGAAAGCAGTACTATGACAGCAGGAGTAAGGACAGTGTACAACAGGGTAGAATGGAGGAAGAATAAAGCATGATAGGAGAGAAACTGTATGCCAGGATAGGATGGAGATGAGTGTTAATAACCAATATTTGTGTAATTCTTTTCAGCTTCGAAATTATTTGGAAATTTGTTGTCCATTTAATCCTCACAAATATCCTTTGAGGCAGAGATCATTATCTTCATTTCACAACTGATGGTTTAGGCCTCAGATTACCAGATATTGCAATACAGGCCTACCTCAGGAAAGAAGAACAATCCCAAATTAACAGTTTAACACACAATTAATGAAACTAGAAAAAGAAGAACAAATGAGACCCAAAGTCAGTAGAAGGAGGGACATAATAAAGATTAGAGCAGAAATAAATAAAATCAAGAAGAATAAAACAATAGAAAGAGTCAATGAAAGCAAGAGCTGGTTCTTCAAGAAAACAAACAAAATAGATAAACCCCTAGCCAGATGTATCAAGAAAAAAAAAGAGTCTACACACATAAACAGAATAAGAAATGAGAAAGGAAAAATCACTACAGACAACACAGAAATATAAAGAATTATGAGAGAATAGAATGAAAAATTATACACTAACAAACTGGATAACCAAGAAGAAATGGCCAACTTTCTAGAAAAATACAACCTTCCAAGGCAGACACAGGAAGAAACAGAAAATCTGAATAGACCAATTACCAGCAAGGAAATTGAATTGGTAATCAAAAAACTACCAAAGAACAAAACACCTGGACCAGATGGTTTCACTGATGAATTTTATCAATCATTTAGTGAAGCCCTAATAAACCTCCTCCTTAAAGTTTTACTAAAAGTAGAAGAGGAGGGAACAATGGACCTGACGGACGTCTACAGAAGCAACAGGATACACATTCTTCTCAAGTGCACATGGAATATTTTCAAGAATTGATCATTCCAAACTCATTCTACGAGGCCAGCATCACTCTAATATTAAAACCAGGCAAAGACAACACCAAAAAAGAAAATTACAGACCAATATCCCTGATAAATATAGATGCAAAAATACTCAACAAAATATTAGCAAACCAAATTGAAAAATACATCAAAAAGATCATCCATCATAATCAAGTTGGATTTATTCCAGGGATACAAGGATGGTTTAAAATTCAAAAATCCATCAACATCATCCACCACATCAAAAAAAAGAAGGACGAAAATCACATGCTCATCTCCATAGATGCTAAAAAGCATTTGACAAAATTCAACATCCATTCATGATTAAAACTCTCAACAAAACGGGTATAGAGGGGAAGTACCTCAACATAATAAAGGCCATATATATGACAAACCCACAGCCAACATTATAGTTAACAGCGAGAGGTTGAAAGCTTTTCCTTTAAGATCGGGAACAAGACAAGGATGCGCACTCTTCATAAGTTTATTATTAGTAGTATTTTTATTTATTATTTGTTTATTTATTTATTTATTTATTTTTATTAAGGTATTATTGATATGCACACTTATGAAGGTTTCACATGAAAAAACAATGTAGTTACTACATTTACCCATATTATCTAGTCCCCACTCATACCCCAATGCAGTCACTGTCCATCAGTGTAGTAAGATGCTACCAATTCACTGTTTGCCTTCTCTGTGCAACGCTGTTTTCCCTGTGATCCCCCACACCATGTGTACTAAACATAACACCTCACAATTCCCTTCTCCCACCCTCCCCACCTGCCCTCCCTCACCCCTCCCCTTTGGTAACCATTAGTTCCTTCTTGGAGTCTCTGAGTCTGCTGCTATTTTGTTCCTTAACTTTTGCTGCATTGTTATACTCCACAAATGAGGGAAATCATTTGGCACTTGTCTTTCTCTGGCTGGCTTATTTCACTGAGCATAATATCCTCCAGCTCTATCCATGTTGTTCAAATGGCAGGATTTGTTTCCTTCTTATGGCTGAATAGTATTCCATTATGTATATGTACCACTTCTTCTTTATCCATTCATCTACTGATGGACACTTAGCTTGTTTCCATATCTTGGCTATTGTAAAAAGTGCTGCAATAAACATAGGGGTGCATATGTCTTTTTGAATCTGAGAAGTAGTATTCTTTGGGTAAATTCCAAGGAGTAGGGTTTCCAGGTCAAACGGTGTTTGTATTTTTAGTTTTTTGAGGAACCTCCATACTGCTTTCCACAATGGTTGAACTAGCTTACATTCCCTCCAGCAGTGTAAGAGGGTGCCCCTTTCCCGGCATCCTCAACAGCACTTGTTGTTCTTAGACTTTTAGATGGTGGCTATCCTTACAATTGTGAGGTGATATCTCATTGTGGTTTTAATTTGCATTTCCCTGATGATTAGTGATGTGGAGCATCTTTTCATGCATCTGTTGGTCATCTGAATTTCTTCTTTGGAGAACTGTCTCTTCATATCCTCTGCCCATTTTTTAATCAGGTTATTTACTTTTTGGGTATTTGAGGCATGTAAGTTCTTTATATATTTGGATGTTAACCCCTTGTAGGATATGTCATTAACAAATATATTCTCCCATACTGTAGGATGCCTTTTTGTTCTGTTGATGGTGTCCTTTGCTGTACAGAAACTTTTTAGTTTGATGTAGTCCCATGACTTCATTTTTGCTTTTGTTTCCCTTCCTCGAGAAGATGTGTTCAGGAAGAAGTCGCCCATGCTTATATTTAGGAGATTTTTGCCGATGTTGTCTAATAAAAGTTTTATGGTTTCATGACTTACATTCAGGTCCTTGATCCATTTCGAGTTTACTTTTGTGAATGGACTTAAATGATAATCCAGTTTCATTCTCTTGCATGTAGCTGTCCAGTTTTGCCAACACCAGCTGATGAAGAGGCTGTCATTTCTGCATTGTATGTCCATGGCTCCTTTATCATATATTAATTGACCATATATGTTTGGGTTTATATTAGGACTCTCTAGTCTGTTCCATTGGTCTATGGCTCTGTTCTTGGGCCAGTACCAAACTCTCTTGAGTACTGTGGCTTTGTAGTAAAGCTTGAAATTGGGGAGCATAATCCCCCCCAGCTTTATTTATTCTCCCTTCTCAGGATTCCTTTGGCTACTCAGGGTTTTTTGTGGTTCCATATGAATTTTACAATGATTTTCTCTAGTTCATTGAAAAATGCTGTTGGTATTTTGATGGGGATTGCATTGAGTCTGTAGATTGCTTTAGGCAGGATGGCCATTTTGACAATATTAATTCTTCCTATCCATGAGCACGAGATGTGTTTCCATTTACTGGTATTTTCTTTAATTTCTCACATAAGTGTCTTGTAGTTTTCACAGTATAGGTCACTCACTTCCTTGGAGAGGTTTATACCTAGGTTGTTTTTTTTTTTGATGCAACTGTGAATGGAATTATTTTCCTGATTTCTATCTCTGCTAGGTCATTTTTAGTGTATAGGAATGCCACATATTTCTGTGTATTAATTTTATATCCCGCAACTTTGCTGAATTCAGATATTAGATCTAGTAATTTTGGAGTGGATTCTTTAGGGTTTTTTATGTACAATATCATGTCATCTGCAAACAGGGACAGTTTAACTTCTTCCCTGCCAATCTGGATGTCTTTTATTTCTTTGTGTTGCCTGATTGCCGTGGCTAGGACATCCAGTACTATGTTGAGTAGAAGTGGGGACAGTGGGCATCCTTCTCTTGTTCCCGATCTTAAAGGAAAAGCTTTCAGCTTCTCGCTGTTATGTATAATGTTGGCTGTGGGTTTGTCATATATGACCTTTATTATGTTGAGGTATTTGCACTCTGTACCCATTTTGTTGAGAGTTTTAATCATGAATGGATGTTGAATTTTGTCAAATGCTTTTTCAGCATCTATGGAGATGATCATGTGGTTTTTGTCCTTTTTTTGATGTGGTGGATGATGTTGATGGATTTTCAAATGTACCATCCTTGCATCCCTGATATAAATCCAACTTGATCATGATGGATGATCCTTTTGATGGATTTTTGAATTCGGTTTGCTAATATTTTGTTGAGTATTTTTGCATCTATGTTCATCAAGGATATTAGTCTGTAGTTTTCTTTTTTTGTGTTGTCTTTGCCCGGTTTTGTTATTAGAGTGATGCTGGCCTCATAGAATGAGTTTGGAAGTATTCCCTCTTCTTCTATGCCTTGGAAAACTTTAAGGAGGATGGGTATTAGGTCTTCACTAAATGTTTTGATAAAATTCAGCAGTGAAGCCATCTGGTTCAGGAGTTTTGTTCTTAGGTAGGTTTTTGATTACCAGTTCAATTTCATTGCTGGTAATTGGTCTGTTCAGATTTTCTGTTTCGTTCTGGGTCAGCCTTGGAAGGTTGTCTTTTTCTAGAAAGTTGTCCATTTCTTCTAGGTTATCCAGTTTTTTAGCATATAATTTTTCATAGTATTTTCTAATAGTTCTTTGTATTTCTGTGGTGTCCATAGTGATTTTTCCTTTCTCATTTCTGATTCTGTTTATGTGAGTAGACTCTCTTTTTTTCTTGATAAGTCTCGCTACGGGTTTATCTATTTTGTTTATTTTCTCGAAGTACCAGCACTTGCTTTAGCTGATCCTTTCTATTGTTTTATTCTTCTCGATTTTATTTATTTCTTCTCTAATCTTTATTATGTCCCTCCTTCTATGGACTGTGAGTCTAATTTGTTCTTCTTTTTCTAGTTTCGTTCATTGTGAGTTTAGACTGTTCATATGGGATTGTTCTTCTTTCATGAGGTAGGCCTATACTGCAATATACTTTCCTCTTAGCACGGCCTTCACTGCGTCCCGAAGATTTTGTGGTGTTGAATTATTGTTGTCATTTGTCTCCATATATTGCTTGATCTCTTTTTATTTGGTCATTGATCCATTGATTATTTAGGAACATGTTATTAAGCCTCCATGTGTTTCTGGGATTTTTCATTTTCTTTGTGTTATTCATTTCTAGTTTCATACCTTTGTGGTCTGAGAAACTGGTTGGAACAATTTCAATCTTTTTGAACTTACCGAGGCTCTTTTTGTGGCCTAGTATATGATCTATTTTTGGAAATACTCCATGTGCACTTGAGAAGAATGTGTATTCTGCTGCTTTTGGGTGTAGAGTTCTTCAGATGTCTGTTAGGTCCATCTGTTCTAATGTGTTGTTCAGTGCCTCTGTCTCCTTACTTATTTTCTTTTGGGTTGATCTGTCCTTCAGAGTGAGTGCTGTGTTGACATCTAGAATTAATACATTGCATTCTATTTCCCCTTTTAATTCTGTTAGTATTTGTTTCACATATGTAGGTGCTCCTGTGTTGGGCGCATAGATATTTATAATGGTTATATCTTCTTGTTGGACTGACCCTTTTATAATTGTGTAATGTCCTTCTTTCTCTCTTGTGACTTTCTTTGTTTTGAAGTCTATTTTCTCTGATATAAGTACTGCAAGTCCTGCTTTTTTCTCCCTATTTTTGCATGAAATGTCTTTTTCCATCCCTTCACTTTTAGCCTGTGTATGTCTTTGGATTTAAAATGAGTCTCTTAAGGGCAGCATATAGATGGGTCTTGCTTTTTTATCCATTCAGTGACTCTATGTCTTTTGATTGGTGCATTCAGTCCATTACATTTAGGGTGATTATGGATAGGTATGTACGTATTGGCATTGCAGGCTTCAGATTCATGGTTACCAAAGGTTCAAGGTTAACTTCCTTACTATCTAAGACTCTAATGTAACTCACTTAATATGCAATTACAAACACAATCTACAGGTTCTTTTTTTTTTCCTCCTCCTTTTTCTTCCTCCTCCATTCTTTATTTATTAGGTATCATATTCTGTACTCTTTGTCTATCCTTGATTGACTTTGGGGATAGTGAATTTAATTTTGCATTTTCTTAGTAATTAGCTGTTCTATTTTCTTTACTGTGGTTTTATTACCTCTGGTGACAGCTATTAAACTGTAGGAACACTTCCATCTATAGAAGTCCCTCCAAAATACACTGTTGAGATGGCTTGTGGGAGGTAAATTCTCTCAGCTTTTGCTTATCTGGGAATTGTTTAATCCCTCCTTCAAATTTAAATGATAATCTTGCCTGATAAAGTAATCTTGGTTCAAGGCCCTTCTGCTTCATTGCATTAAATACATCATGCCACTCCCTTCTGGCCTTTAAGGTGTCTGCTGAGAAGTCTGATGATAGCCTGATGGGCTTTCCTATGTATGTCATCTTATTTCTCTCTCTGGCTTCTTTTAATAGTCTGTCCTTATCCTTGATCTTTGCCATTTTAATTACTATATGTCTTGATGTTGTCTTCCTTGGGTCCCTTGTGTTGGGAGATCTGTGCACCTCCATTGCCTGAGAGACTATCTCCTTCCCCAGATTGGGGAAGTTTTCAGCAATCACCTCCTGAAAGACACTTTCTATCCCTTTTTCTCTCTCTTTTTCTTCTGGTACCCCTATAATGCGAATATTGTTCTGTTTGGATGGGTCACACAGTTCTCTCAATATTCTTTAATTCTTAGAGATGCTTTTTTCTCTCTGTGCCTCAGCTTCTTTGTATTCCTCTTCTCTAGTTTCTATTTCATTTATCATCTCCTCCAAGGTATCCAGTCTGCTTTTAATACCGTCCATTGTGCTCTTCAATGATTGGATCTCGACCATAATTCATTCCTGAGTTCTTGAATATCTTTCCGTACCTCAATGAGCATGTTAATGATTTTTATTTTGAACTCCCTTTCAGGGAGAGTCATGAAGTCAATATTATTTAAATCTTTCTCAGGAGTTGTATTAATAATTTTACTCTGGACCAGGTTCCTTTGGTGTTTCATATTTGTGTATGGCGCCCTCTAGTGCCCAGAAGCTCTACTCTCTGGAGCTGCTCAGCCCCTGAAGCAATGTTGGGGGTTGCAGGGGAGTGGTATTGGTGCCTTGTGGGAGGAAAGAGCTGTTTCCTGCTTCCTGGGTGCTATGCCTGTCTCCCGTGCCTGAACCAGTGGGCCAAGCACCCAGGTATAAGCCTCTGTGCTTTGCGTTTTTAGTTGCCATAGACAGGTCTTCCCTCTGGCTGGCCTAACGCCAGCGTAGGATTTCCCAGTTTGCAAGCCCGGTGGGGCTGGCCAGGAGAAAGGCGTAGTAGGGTGCCTATCATGGAAGGGGTTCTTGGAGATGTGTAGGCAGCCAGGGAGCTGGAGCACCTGAAAATCGTGAAAGCTCCCAACCTGCTGGGCAGAGGGCACCCAATTTTGTCTCCCTGTGCTTTCTCCTGAGCAGTAAGCTCTGTACAATCCTTGCCCCTTTAGCAGCCCTCTTGCTAAAGGCTTGTTTGTTAGGAAGTCTCTCAGACTGCCCGCCTTTCTTTTGTTCCAGTGCAGCTGTATATGGATCTCTGCTTTTCACAAGCAGCTGGAATCTTAGTCTCTCCAGGAATTCTGCCTGTCTTAGCTTTCCAACCCCGTAATTATGAGAGTATGATGCAAGCACCATGAAATGTAGGTTTGTACTCCCAGAGCAGATCTCCAGAGTTAGGTATTGAACAGTCCCAGATCTCCACTCCCTCCCTGTTCCGTTCCTTGTCCTCCTGCTGGTGAGCTCAGATGGTGGAGGGGCTTGGATCCCACAGGGCCACAGCTTTAGTACATTACTCTTTTCCTTGAGGTCTGTTCTTGTCTCCAGGTGTATGCAGTTTGTTGCAGTCCTCTTTCCTGTTACTTTTTCAAGCGTAGTTGTATTAGTTATATTTTCATATTATATACAGTTTTAGGAGGAAGCCTCTGTCTCACCTTTCACGTCACCATATTTCTTATTTGCCCCCACTTTTATTAAACATATTCCTGGACGTCCTAGCCATGGCAATCAGACAACACAAAGAAATAAAAGGCATCCACATAGGCAAGGAAGAATTTAAACTGTCCCTCTTTGCAAATGACATGATATTGTACATAAAAAGCCATAAAGAATCCACTCCCAAACTACTATATCTAATATCTGAATTCAGCAAAGTTGCAGGATACAAAATTAATAAGCAGAAATCTGTAGCATTCCTGTACACTCACAATGAACTAGCAGAAAGGGAAATCTGGAAAACAATTCCATTCATAATTGCATCAAAAAGAATAACATACCTAGGAATAAACCTAACCAAGAAGTGAAAGACCTATACTCTGAAAACTACAAGACACTCAGGAGAGAAATTAAAGAAGATACCAATAAATAGAAACACATCCCATGCTCATGGAGAGGAAGAATTAATATTGTCAAAATGGCCATCCTGCCTAAAGCAATCTACAGATTCAATGCAATTCCTATCAAAATACCAACAGCATTTTTCAACGAACTAGAGAAAATCATTCTAAAATTCATATGGAACCACAAAATACCCCGAATAGCCAAAGCAATCCTGAGAAGGAAGAATAAAGCTGCGTGGATTATGCTCCCCAACTCCAAGCTCTACTACAAAGCCCTAGTAATCAAGACAATTTGGTACTGGCACAAGAATAGACCCATAGAGCAATGGAACAGACTAGAGAGACCAGATATAAACCCAAGCATATATGGTCAATTAATATACAATAAAGGAGCCATGGACATACAATGGGGAAATGACAGCCTCTTCAACAACTGGTGTTGGCAAAACTGGGCAGCTACATGCAAGAGAATGAAATTGGATTATTGTCTAACCCCATACACAAAAGTAAACTCGAAATGATTCAAAGACCTGAATGTAAGTCAGGAAACCATAAAACTCTTAGAGGACAACATAGGCAAAAATCTCCTGAATATAAACATGAGCAACTTCTTCCTGAACGCATCTCCTTGAACAAGGGAAACAGAAGAAAAAATGAATACATGGGACTACATCAAACTAAAAAGCTTTTGTACAGCAAAGAAAACCATCAACAGAACAAAAAGGCATCCTACAGTATAGGAGAATATATTTGTAAGTGACCTATCTGACAAGGGGTTAACGTCCAAAATATATAAAGAACTTAAATGCCCCAACACCCAAAATGCAAATAAGCCTATTAAAAATTGGTATAGGATTTGAACAGATAATTCCCGAAAGAAGAAATTCAGATGGCCAATAGGCACATGAAAAGATGCTCCACATCGCTAATTATCAGGGAAATGCAAATTAAAACCACAATTAGATAACACCTCACACCCGTTAGGATGGCCAACATAGAAAAGACTAAGAACCACAAATGCTGCTGAGGATGCGGAGAAAGGGGAACCCTCCTACTTTGCTGGTGGGATTGTAAAATAGTTCAACCACTGTGTAAAGCAGTATGGAGGTTCCTCAAAAAACTCAAAATAGAAATAACATTTGACCCAGGAATTGCACTCCTATGAATTTACCCTAAGAATGCAGCAGCCCAGTTTGAAAAAGACATATGCTCCCCTATGTTTATCACAACACTATTTACAATAGCCAAGAAATGGAATCAACCTAAGTGACCAAAAGTAGATGAATGGATAAAGAAGATGTGGTACATAAACCCAATGGAATATTATTTAGCCATAAGTAAACAAATCTTACTATTTGCAACAACATGGATGGAGCTAGAAGGTATTATGCTCAGTGAAATAAGCCAAGTGGAGAAAGGCAAGTACCAAATGATTTCACTCATCTGTGGAGCATAAGAACAAAGCAAAAACTGAAGGAACAAAACAGCAGAAAACTCACAGATCCCAAGAATGGCCTAACAGTTGCCAAAGGGAAAGGGACTGGGGGTGAGGGTGGGAAGAGAGGGAGAAGGGGAATAAGGGGCATTATGATTAGCACACATAATATAGGGGGCTGGAACGGGGAAGGCAGTATAGCACAGAGAGGACAAGTAATGACTCTGTAGCATCGTACTATGCTGATGGACAGTGACTGTAATGGGGTATGTGGTAAGCACTTACTGCTCATATGCTTTGCTGGAAATCAGCCAAGAATTTCTGCCTATCTTGACTAGTCTCACTAACATGTTTGGAGGTAATGTGGTCAATTGCTCTAAGCTGGCTTTGGCTGGGGTGACTTGGGGGACTTGGATGTGCCCAAATGTCTTTCATCCTCCAGTAGACTAGGTCAGGAATGTTTTCATGGTAATGGCAGAGGTGTAAAAGTGAATAACCTAACATGCAAGCTCATTTCAAGTTTTGCTTATATTACATATGTTAACACCACACTGGCGAAACCAAGCTAAGGATGTGTGTGTGTGTGTGTGTGTGTGTGTGTGTGTATGTGTGTGTGGAGGGGGGATAAATATAAGCAGCACACTTAAACTTCAAAAAGGCAATCTGTAATTACCTGTTCCTAAAGATGTCACCTTTGGAATGATTTATATTTTTTCGTTTCCAATTTTATATATAAATAAACTCAGTATCACAATTTGCCAAAATTGAGAATAAGTATGTATTAACTCTTGGTAATGGTTCTGGTCAAAAAGATCCCCTTGATACTAAATTTTCCTTGATTGTAAAATAAATAATGAGAATTTTGTATGGATTTATGATTAATTAAAAATAACAAAGACATAGTAGCCAATAGGTTTCCCAATAATATCTGGAATTCCAATTCTTCATTCTTTTGGGTTTTATTTTTCAGGAGAGATCTTTTTAAGGACATATAATATGTTCTGTCTCTTTTGGAATATGAGACAATCATTGGCAATGACAACACCTAATAAATCACCTAAGATGTTTTCTTTAATTAAGTAATTTGAGCTATTCTTATTGAGCACAGTATACCTGCCATTTTGCTGGTTGCTAGTTTTTTCAAGGACCAGCAAGAAAGACTTAGACATTCACCAAGTTTATAATTTAGTGGAAAATACAAACAAGAAATCAACATTTGCCATACAATGCAATACACTGTAATTATATACAAATGTCTATGGTGCTTAAGAGAACAGGAGAGCAACCGAAGCCAGACATGGGGAAAGTTTTCAAGAAGAGACTAAAATCTCAGTTTGAATTTGGTCATGAACAGGGACTCATGGGAAGGATGTTAGTTTCCTCCAGGCAGTAAATATTGAAAAAAGATATATTGGTTTATAAAGACTTTTAACATGTATAACAAACAGACCAGGTGATTTCTTGGAAACTAAGCATAAAGTCGAGAAAATAGTTAAGAAAAATGTATGATTTTACCATTAGGGTAATTTCATTTATTATTCAGTAAGATAGAGATTTGTGAGGGGCAGTCCTTGTGGTAAAGATAACTTTATCATCTGGATGAGATTGGTTTAGGGCTCCTATAAGAAATCCAAGTGGGAATATCTAAAACACTATTGGCTTCTTGCACCTGAAGATGAAGGGAAAGCCCTAGGCTGGAGGCAAACACTTGGAAATGTTAGCTTATATGTTAGCTATGTGCCAGACAGCCAGTGAAGTCCTGAGAGTAGTGGAATTGTCCAGAGACATGGCTTTCTATCAAGCAAAAGAGCCTAGGAATGAAACCCACAGAACTCATTCAAGGGATGGGCAGAATAAAATTTATCTACAAGAGAAAATTTGGAACAACTGGAACTGTAGAAAGAAGACAGAATAATATGTTGTGATAAAAACTGAAGGAAAAGTGATCAACATTTTTAAATGCTTGTGTTTTATCAAATAAAGTCTGAAAATCCATTGACTTTATCAACAAGATGGCTATTAATATCCTTGACAAGAGTAATGGCAGTAGTGAGAATGGAAACTAGAATGTAATTGATTGAAAATAAGTGGATTTTTTTGAAGCAGAGACTTACAAGTGTATCTAACTTGTTCAATAAAGAAAGATAGAAAGAACATCATGAGAACAAGGGTGTTTTACCTTTTTTAATAACAGGAGAAACCTGCATGTTTTAAAACCCTGCTGATTTGTAAGGAAAAAGGTTAAAAACTCAAATGCTGAACAAAGTAAATAAGGTAACAATCTTTTAGAGAAATGAGAGCAGACAGGAGGCACAGCATGGAGGGAGAAATTAACCACATTAAAAATGATCATCATTCCATTGCCTCAGTAGTGAACTAGGAAAAGCGTTTGTGTGAGGACCAAGGTGATTTTATGATTAATATAATTAATGAGGGCACCTAAAAGCACTTCACCAAGAGTCATGCAGAAGAAAATAGTGTCCATTGTCAGTACTATTAACCAACATTGTTTTGGAGGTAAAAACTGAAACAATTGGATAAGAGAAATTAATTGGTTTATAGAAAATATTCAAAATGCTCTTGAGTGAAAAAAAAGGGACGTTTTCCTGTAGAATAGCAATGTACTTCTCAACAGCAATAAAAGGAACGAGAAGACAATGAAACAAAAAGTCTGAGGGACAGTTATTTCAAATTGTGTTCAGCTAAACCATCATCAAGGATGAAAAGAGAACAAAGATATTTTAGACATATAATAATTCACACCATTTTTCTCTCATGCTCTCTTTTTCAGGAAACTATGCACATAAACAACGTAAGAAAGAAACTAGTGAACAGAAAGCCCAATGAAGGATAATAGTAACAATAATAATTCAAAACGGAGAGAAACTAGGAAATTATCTGATACATTTGCCTATACAGAAAAGAACATTGAGAAACATTTTACTGAGCTCATGGACTATTTAGGAAGGTTTAGCAAAAAGTACTTTGAAAAATAAGCTGAGGAAAAGTAATATAGTATTATAAAAATGAAACAAAAGAAAAAATATGATAATACTATTAAAAAGGTTCTGAGACTCAATTTCCAGTATGTGGAAGAGAGAGTTCCTACACAGCACTAAGTAATTCTCAGACACCAGCTGGGTGTCCTGCAATTCAACTCAATTATGACACTATCTACCTGGAGATAACATCAGATGCCACAGGTTGAGGGCTCAGTCTAGCCTGTCTGCCCCAACCCCTCTCCCCAGACCCTTCCAATTTCAGACCTTGGTCACAAGGCCAGACTGTCACCTGTGCCTGGCTTGCTATAAATCAGAGATTCCTAAGACCCCTTCTTCATGTTAGACTAATTTGCTAGAACGGCTCACAGAGCTTAGAGAAACATTTTACTTACTAGATCATTGGTTTATTATAAAAGGATGTAACTCTGAAACAGTCACATGGAAGAAATACATAAGGCAAGGAATGGGGAAAGAGCACAGAACACAGAGCTTCCATGCTCTCTCCAGGCACATCACTCTCCCCAAATTTCCACATGTCCACCAACCCAGATGCTCTCCAAACCCTGTTGGGTTTCCTATGGAGGCTTCATTGCAAAGTCATAATTGATTGTATCATTGGCCATTGGCAACTGATGCAACCTCCAGAACCCCATTCCCTCCCTGGAGGTTTTGGGGTAATATTGGAAGTTCCAAATTGTATTCAATTGTATTCAGAACATTATTATCACCCTGAATCAAATGGTTGGTTTCCCTGGCAACCAGCCCCCATCCATAGGTTACCTAAAGCCTTTCTAAAAGTCACCTCATTAACGTAAAAAAAGATACCTTTATTGCTCTTACCACAAGAAATCCCAAGGGCTTTAGGAGCTCTGTGCCAGGAACCAGGCAGAAGACCAAATATATACCTATTATGTATATATTATAAATCACAGTATCATAGTTATAATATGAGATGGCAGAGGCACAGGAGGCTGGAGGACCCCTAGGATGGATGAGTGAAGCTTGGTATTAATAGACACCAGTGGAGAATCAAATGATGGATTACAAACAAAAAGACACTTCTTGGTTATTATACTCCAAGGGTTAATTCCAGTAGGCCTAGAATTGGCCTGAGATATTTTGCTTAAGTATGAGATGTATCTGCATGGTACTGACCCATGGTCAATGAAACAGAATGATTAATAGTACTGCTCTGTAACCATGGGTCTGAGGCAAGTTTCAGTATGTTTTATGCCACCCTGCCAGCATTGTTTGTAAAATGAGATTGACGGTATGAACCTGATTGATGGTTTTCACATGATAACAGCAGCAATATTGATGGTTTTGCACACCAGCTTCGTCACTGGGGTTGGTTATATAGCAATAACATGACTGGAAAGGTGTAAGAAGCTCTGGCCAAGCCTCCATCTTGGGATAACTGGCTCCATGTAAATGTTGGGGATTCCAGATCCAAGTGATAAAGCAGGACCTCCCTTAAGGGAGGATAATTGGAACCTGCTTCCAACCTTTTCAATCCTTTGCTGTGAAGTAGTGTGGGGTAAATGGTCGAATTTCCAGAATCTTCCACCTGGCCTTAGTCTATTTACATATCAATGAGTGTTTACTGCTGCAGCCTCCAGTGGATCTGGGACAAGTGGTGGAGAGAAGATAGCCATTCTCTTGTCCCCTCCGTTCCTGGTAGTAATTGGTCTGGCATCTGCCAGTCATCAAGGACCCGCCCATGGAGTTCCTCCTGGAAGGGGCAGGCAGGAGAGTAGAGAGAGTGCTGTGGCTACAGAGGAATGGAGCAGGGAGCAGGTTTTGCTAGTGGGGACTGGGGAGAAAGGACTTGGGGAGCACGCACACCCTGCCTGGTAGGAACGGATGAAGCTGGGCCTGGCTAGTGAATTTGAGCAAGCTGTGAGCAATGAAAACAGTTTCTCCCAACCTGCCCTTCCCCTTGCCTTACTTCAGTTTCACTGGATTCATAGGGAAATTTGTTCTGGGAGGGGTACCCCACCCCAGGAAATTTGTTCTGGGAGGGGTACCCCACCCCCCACCCCCCACCCCCAGAGCTACAGGCAACCTGTAGCTGTGATGCATATCCTGACTCTAAAGCTTTGACTTATAGTATTCCTTCTCTGCAGTATATAGTAGATTTGTAAACCTTGTCCTGGGAGTCCTGTGATTCTTTAACGATCTAAATTTGTGTGACTACCCACCATTAACAGAGTTATAGAAAAGCGTATAATTATATGTAATTCTGTGCATGCCTATTTGAGAACTATGGGGAGGATGGCAGTGACAGGGTAACCGCAAAACTTCCTTTTGCTGACTCAGCTGCAGGGGTAGTCTCTTGAATTGGAAGAAAATCCCTGTTTACCAGTTTTCAGAGAGGATTTTCTTTCTGAACTCCAGGTGAAAATTGAAAATATCAATTATATCCAGCCATTCGTGGTAATTGAAGGTGTTGTGGATTGGGGGCTGAATTTGAATGTGATGTCAGATTTCTGGTTCAACTAACTCGTCTTTGCAAATATTGGTAGAATATACTTTCTTGTCTCTTTCTGTACATCTCCGGTCGCTTTTGAACATCTTAACCTATATCTTCCTTACCATCTTATGTATCTTCTTTGTTACCCTTAACTTGTCCAAAGCCCTGCTGTGATTCATTATGCTTTGAGCATGTGGGTGTTGGTTCAATGAGTCTGGTCTGGCCTTCCTGAGAGTTCTAGTTCATCTACATCTAGGCCAGTGACAGGGAGCAAATTTTGCCACCCCAAGATGTTTTTTTGGCATATTGATTATTTTAGGCTGATTATTTTTAAGAAACAGAAAACACAGGAAAAGCTCCAAAAACCAAGTAGAAACTATCCTTTTGTAAGACACCATACCAGGAAGGGGATGACTCTCAATCTCTAGAAATTTATCAGTCGAGAAAGAGTGAACTTAAAATCTTCTTTACAACCTTACACTTGTTGTACTTTGCCTGGTCACCTCTCATAACTGGCTCCCCCACCCCCAACATTTTCTTTTGTCTTTAGCTGAAGATGGCATTTAAGGTGATGTCTTCAGCCATTTCTGAGAGCTACTCAGTTTTCCTGAGTCACTCCCATGTATACAGGAGGTACATATGTTATCAAACTTTTGTTTTCCTCCTGTTAATCTGTCTTATGTCAACTTAATTATTAGACCAGCCAAAGAACAGAGAAGGGAAGAAGGGAAAGCTTTTCTGACCCTATACCAGATCTCAGAGGTCCTAATCTCAGATTATCAATGATTCTCTTTCTTCAACAGTAGTATCTCTGCTTTTAGCTGGGTCCATTCTTTCAAGAGGTAGCTACAAACTGTCCATGAAGTTATATCTCTTTGCTGCCTGACATCCTGAAGTGTATGGGTGTACTGGTCCTGGATATTTATTTTCTATAGAAAAGAAAATTCTCATATCCTAACCCAACATTAATAAAGTGAAAACATATAACTAATTTTTTATATTCCTAGTGTGTAGATGTTTGAAGTTAGACATCCCTTCTCTGAAGACTTGCATAGCACCATTTAGAGTATGCACATCAGACAACTTTTCTAGTGATGGTATATTAAAAAACAAGAGACTATTAAATAAAAGAACTTGACATGATTAAATCTTATATATCCATTCTTCTTTCAGCAGTTACCAGATTATTCTTTCATTGTGCAAGCATTTCATTTTAATTATCCCTATTTGAAAATTCTAATTTTGGAGAACAGAAAGGCATTTCATTATAAATTCATTCCATTTCTCTAAGGTGTCTACAGGTGTTATCAAATTCATGTTCCAGAGTTACTCCAGGTGTATTACTAAAGGCTTTGAATCCTTCTGTAATACAGAAGTAACAGCATACTTACTTAAGCAGATGTGGCAAAGGGCTAGAGGCCCATGGTCTGGTTCTTCCAGATGGCTAAAGCCTTGCATTAGGCTTGTCAGCCAGTGGTAATGTCAGATTTCAAATTGGTTCCAATTTCATGGGTTGAAGATTTACAGAAATAGCAAAGTACTAGTGATTTCAGTAATATAATAGTTCTTAAAACTCAATAGCCACTTGAAGATATTTTCTTGAGTTTCCTCACTTTGCACCCACAATGTAAAAGATAAAAATCACTGCCATATCTGGCAGGGCTGACTATTCCTGTGTTATCGTGTTATCGGCCAAACAGCCTTGAGCAAAGACAAAAATCACAGGAGTCTCTTGGGTAAAGACTAATTATTGTTATACCCATGATACAGAAGATATTTGCAAATTTCTTTGTTTTTTTAGAACTATGGATGCCCCTATCTGAATCTGTAGGTTTTGTGTGTTGTCACTGAATCTAAAGAAACACTGTGTTGCAGAAACAGAAAATTGTTCTAGAAGTTTCACTGTCAAGCCATAGAAAAATGTTCCAGAGTACCCTTGAGCTCTTTAATCTTTAATATATTCTCTGATGATTCTGGTGCTCCCTAGAGTTCCAATGGCCTGTATATAAATATTACATTTTTTTTTTGCAGAGATTATTGATAAACTTCAAAGTCTTTGGGAGGGGTGCTCAAAATGGGAGGTGATCAGAAATGATTGTGCATGTAAGGTAATGTGTCCAAAGGGATTGCTCTCTGGCTGAAAGTCTGTTCATCAGCTGTTCCCCACCATCTAATTTCTTACAGTGCAACATAAGCACTGGAATCTTTGTGGTGTCTGTTCAAAGTTATGTATTACTCAAATAATAACAGTAATGTTTCATTCATACTATGTTCCTATGCAGAGGGTTTTTTCCCCAATTATTTATTGTGATAAAATACACGTAACATAAAATTTACCATCTTAACCATTTTAAGTATATAGTTCAGTGGTATTAAGTGCTTTCATATTGTTCTACAACCATCACCACCATCCATCTCCAGAATGCACCTTGTAAAACTAAAACTCTTTACCCATAAACAATGTTTTCAACCTCCAGTTTTGAAAGGCTGAATATATACAAATGGACAATGGCCAGACCATACATAAACATAGTTCTGATGCACAACCTGCAGCAACCAGTCTAGGAAATGAACTCATCTACAGTGACCAGCCCAGGAAGCTGGCCTGTTATCTTATTAGTCAGACTGGTAGGCATTCAGACCACTATCTCTATCCAGTCAGGGAGAGTATACCTGAAGGCTTCTCTTTTTTTCACTATAAAGCTTTCCCACTCTACCTGCTTTTGAGTTTTTGACAAAACTCAACTGATGGTGGCTGATCTCCCTGCTATAGCAAGCTCTGAATAAGTAGCCTTTGAGTGTTCTCATTTGGTTGGTATTCCTTTTTTCCAGTTTAAGTAGGTTAAACAGCTGCTCTACAAGAAGGTTTACAAGGACCAGCATGTTTGAACTTGTTCATAGAAATGGTATGCCGGGTACCTTCATCTGCCACTAGGGCTCAAGGCAGCCCATCCACCACCAGAAAAAAAAATTTTTATCAAGATAGTTTTTCAAACATCCATTAGAGTTCCTCCAGGACCTATATGTGAAGTGAGTCAGAAAAAAAAAAATAGAAAGGGGCAAAGAGGAAGAAAAGAAGAAAGGAAGAAAAAAATATATAAAAGACAGAGAGAAGAAGGAAAAAGGAAAAAGTTTGTCAGATCTTAGTGTTTTTTTCAGTATAAGCATTGACAACCAGTTGGCCTTTTGAATTAGAAAGCTGACTAGATATCAGAATTTTTAGTAACAGAATATTAATTTTTGGATATAAACTCTAATCTCTGCCGTGAAAAATGAAAAGTTAATATCATAATGTACATTTATTTAATTTAGTTTCTTTTTTCCTGGCTGGCAAGTTACTTCAATTGTATTCAGAACATTAGAATTGGTAGGAGCTTTTGTTATGTCATGGCTTAGAAACTGACTATTAGAATTTGGAAAAAAAATAAACCTCAAAACCAATCCACCAACTACATGGAAAATCTCCTTATTATAATTTTCAATAAGAAAACCCTGCTTGGGGTGAAATTTCAATTAGAGATTAAAATAAAACAAAATCATCCAAAACTCATTAATATAGTGATGAAAAATTACAGACAGTTCTATTCTCACTACTAGAATATGATGATGGAAATGGATTTAGGAATTAATGGGCCTTTTTGCAAAGTTGTTTCGTAATAAAAACTGTATATAACTTGCTGGTTTTTTCCTTTTAAACATTTCTCTATGAGAAGATGGGAAAATGACGAAATAAATGTCCATGTACAACTCCCACTTCCCCAAAACTTAGTAACAATAATGAAAAATAGAGACTGAAACATTATTTATTACTAAAATAGAAAAAGGCTCCAATCACCATGTTGGGAGCATACACACCAAATACAATGCAATTTGGTCTCAGTTGAAAGAGGATATTGGAAGCTGATACAAAACTTTGTGTTGAGAAAATCTAGCAAAATTTGTTCTGAAGGACCTTGCTGGGCACCCTCAATATTGGAGGGCCTGAGGCTGTTTGGCTTGTAGGGTTTCTTTCCTGACCACATATCAACAGTGAAAGCAGCACAGAGGCTAAAAACTCAAGGCCAATCAGTACTAGTTTCTGAAGTCTGGAAACAAAACAACTTTGCACCTTTAAGCCAGAGATTTTTTTTTTTAAATACATGCCCAGTAACATAATGAGATTCTATTACATATCCAGTAAAATGGCTAAAATATAAAGAATGACAAAACCAAATATCAGTGGGGCTGGGGGGCAACCATAATTTTTGTATATTGTTGGTGGGGGTGTGAAGAGGTACAGTCATTTCAGGAAAAGTTCTGGCAGTTTGTTATAAAATTAACCATACATCTATCATATGACACTGCACTTCTTACAGGTTATTTAGCCAAGAGAAATGAAAATGTATGTTCACCATAAGATGTAAAAATTGATCACAGTAGTTTTATTCATAAAAGCCAAAACTCTAAATATCCCAGGTGTCCATCCTATTAGAGAATGGAAAACCTGTGGTATATTCAGGTAATAGAATACTACTTAGCAGTAAAAAGGAACAATTCAGTGATATAACCAATATCATGGATGGATCTCAAAATTATTATGCTGAGTGAAAGAGGTCTTACATGAAAGAGTACATACTGATGGGGTTCAGGGTGGGCTGTCCCAAAACATGGCATATTGATTATTTTGAATTAAAGTTATTGAAGAATTAGCTGGTGCAAGAACACTCTGACCCACCTGTGTGCCCCTGAAAGCAAAAAATAAGTTCCCCATGTGAAAGGTACCCTCATGGAACCTGAACAATTAGAGGCATCTTCATCACCAGAGCCTCAGAGGGAATTTAGGGCCAAGAAGACTATATAAACAAACTCTGTTACTTCATTAATTTGCTACCCCAAGCCCAAACCCTAAAATTGTCTTGTCTATTCCTCACAAATTTACTGTTTCTCTGTCTAAAAGATATAAAAGCTATCTGCTTTGGTTAATTCTTTGAAACTCATATTTCTATGAGCTCCTATACATATAAACTAAATTTGTTTTTCTCCTGTTAGTCTGGCTTAAGTCAATTTAATTATTAAACGAGCCAAAAAACCTAGAGGGAGAGAAGTAAAAAGCTTTCCTTTATCCTACAATACTCTTTACCATATTATATTCTGCCTTGTATTCATAAGTGGTATAATATATACTGCATTATTCTACTTATATGAAATTTTAGAACAGGCAAAACTAATGTACAGAGAAAACTAACAGAACATCATTTTTCTCTGGAAGGGTAAGAGCCAGGATTTTCCAGGAAGGGGCATGAGTGAACTTACTGCAGTTCTGTAATATATTATGCCTCAATAGAAGATTGGGTTATACAGGTGTATATACTTGTCAAAACTCAACAAATGTATATTTATGATTAAAATAAATTTCATTTCAAAAAGAGAAAACATGGCAAACAAATTTCACTCTAGTCAATGATAAACTTGCTGATATATTTAGAGGAAAGAGTATTAATATCTGAAAAACAATTTGAAATGCATAAAAAATAAGATGGATTAATGTATATACAGATGGATGAATAGACGTGTGATTTTTAAAGTATAGTAAAATGTTAATACTAGAATTTAGGTGTTGAGAATATGGAAGTTCACTGTAAAACTCTTTAAATTTTGCTGTAACTTAAAAATTTCTCATAATATTTGTAAAATATTCAGACATAAAATATAGGAAGACAAAGACCCCAGTAGAAAGGGACCAGGTGGCAATCTTCTTCTCACTGATCCTGAATGAATTAATGGCTAAACATGGAAAAGTAATACTCTGTTTCCAATCTCTGGGCTCAAATTTAAAGGTTTTGATCTTAAAATTTGTTTGCATCAGAATTTACCCTAAGACTGCAGCAGCCCAGTTTGAAAAAGACATATGCACCCCTATGTTTATCGCAGCACTATTTACAATAGCCAAGAAATGGAAGCAACCTAAGTGTCCATCAGTAGATGAATGGATAAAGAAGATCTGGTACATATACACAATGGAATATTATTCAGGCATAAGAAGAAAACAAATCCTACCATTTGCAACAACATGGATGGAGCTAGAGGGTATTATGCTCAGTGAAATAAGCCAAGCCGAAAAAGACAAGTATCAAATGATTTCACCTATATGTGGAGTATAGGAACAAAGAAAAAATACTGAAGGAACAAAACAGCAGCAGACTCACAGAACCCAAGAACAGACTAATAGTTACCAAAGGGAAAGGGACTGGGGAAAATGGGTGGGAAGGGAGGGATAAGAGGGGAAAGGAGGCATTAGGATTAGCAGATGTAATGTTGGGGGGGCACGAGGAGGGCTGTACAACTCAGAGAAGACAAGTAGTGATTCTATAGCATCTCACTACGCTGATGGACGGTGACTGTAATGGGGTTGGTGGGGGGGACCTGATGAAGGGGGTAGTTTAATAACCATAATATTGCACATGTAATTGTAGAATAATGATACCAAAAAAAAAATTATACAACACTCCCCTATCCTTAGCAAGGCCTGAAGCAGTATTCAATAATTAAACACAAATATTTCTGCAGCAAAACATATGCGTTTCAACATTAAGTGAGGTAAATAATTATAAGTAGTCTAATAGATCAGATAAGGCTTTGCCACGGAATCAGTACTTATTGGGTCAGGTTTTATTGACAAATTAAAAAAAAAATAACTTCCCATTTCCAAGCCTTTTAGACTGACTATACTGTAGCTATTAACCATGGGAAAATTAACTTCATGTTTATGTTTCCTCATTTGTAAAATCAGAATAATACATGTATATACTTCACAAGGTTTTGTCTGGATTAAATAAATTAATGTAAGTAAATTGCTTAGAATAATAGTTCCTAGCAAATACTCATATAACTACCAACTATTATCATTTTATTATCCCTTATGTCCCTTCTACTTCTGTTATTCCATGATTCTAAATAAATCAAACAATATTTAAATTAAAAAAAAATTTGTTTGCATCACCTGGAAGGGGAGTCAAGCAAATACCACTGAAAAGGTTCAGAATGAGCCTCCTTAAAATGTGCCACTTTGGCATATGGGTTACTTTGAGCTGAAGTGAATCAAGGCCCAAAAAACTCAGGAAGAGCTTTTTCCCTCCCACTTAACTGCCTAAAAGAATTTATATATGTGGGGAAAATGGAACTTTCTGACCAGGATTACCACCTGGCCTTAATAGTGACCACTGTGTATACAATAAGAACATGTTTGTACATTTATGAGATGTTTACCTGCAACAGAGCCACTGGTCAGGCATGGGATTGCTGGTAAAATGTAGGGGTGGAGGGGAAACACCCATTCTCTCCTCCCCTCCATTCCTGTCACATAATTGGTCAGGCGCCTGCCAGTCACTTGGGATGTGCCCACTGAGTTCCTCCTGGTGTGTGTGTTGGGGCCAGTGAGAGCAGGGGAGAAAGAGAGCTTGGGAGCTGGGAGCTGGGTAGCCATACAGGAGGCGGCCCTGAGTGGTGCTGGGGGAAGAGTGGGGCAGTCTGGGGTTGGAATGGAGAGAATGGGGTGGGAGCAAGGAAAGACTGAGCCGTGAAAATAAAACCCTTTAATTCCCAACTTCTTGCCTTGCCTTTCTTCAGTCTCAACGAATACATAGAGAACTTCCCCTGGGCAGGGAACCCCACTTCTTGGAGCTACAATATAGTTCTTGTCAGAGATAATTCCAAAGAATATGGCCTAGTTGTGGTAAGCTGTGGAAAGCTCCAGCAGAGCCTGGAGATTAAATTCCCTTGTATCCCATTGTCTCTGCATGGCATGGCAAACATTTGTTTACCAAACATTTGCTTGTCCCATCTTCCTGTAAAATGTCTTCCTTCCCTTTGAAGTCTCAGACCCTATCTCTTCCTTAGCTCAGAATGGCACATAGCCTCAACTGCCTGACTGCCTGGGAGTTTCATATTCTTATGAGGTTCCCATATGTAATTAAATTTGTTGTACTCCTGTTAATCTGCTTTATATCAATTTACCAGCCAAAGAACCTAGAGGAAAATTTTTTTCCTCCCTATATTTGTGTGGAATCCAGTTGGGGGAAGTAAACTTAAAAATGATTGCACCCCATCATCTCTCCTTTAAAAATGAGGTCAGGAAAAGAAAACACCATTACAAAAAACAGAGAAGGTTGTTGTTTTTATGTTTTTGGACTCTATAAAATAGACAGTGATGAGTTAATAAGTAAATTAGAGAGGAAGTGTAGTTTGAGGAGGAAAAATAGTTTTCCCTTTAGTCTTCTAGGTTCCTGGCTGAGACACCCCGCTGTAATAAAAGACAGTTTAACAGGAGAAAAGCAGAAGTTTAGTAACATGTATACTTTCTGTATACATGGGAGAGACCCAGGAAAACTGAGTAACTTTGAAATGGACCAAGTATCACCTTAAATACCATTTTCAGTTAAAGACAAAAGATAGTCATAGGGAGGGAGGTTTTTAAGAAAAGCAGAGTAAAAAGTAAAAACAGTGTGGTTGTTATATAGATTTAAATTATTGCCTTGTCCATTGATAAGAGTTTCTAGAGATTTAGAGTTATCCTTCTTTTGCTGGTACAGAAAAGGAGACCCCCTTACAAATGGACATTTTCCCTTACACATGTAAATGTTGCCTACAAAAGGGTAACTTCTACTTGATTTTCAGAGTTGTTCCTGTCTGCTGTTTTTTAAAAATAATGAGCTCAAAATAACTCTTATGTCAAAGAGGCATATTTTGAGGTGGCAAATTCTACTCCCCTTCTAAAGTAACTGGTAAATTATGAAAATCAGTTTAAGAAGAAAGATAACAATACTGTGAAACGTAAAACCAAATTAAAAGCATAAATTAGTAGTATCAAATCGCTTATATAAAAAATTGAAAAAATCAGTGATATTTATGGTAGGCTAGAGAAAACAACATGGAATTTAGTAGAGAAGGAAAAATGTGAATACTCTTAGAGAGAGGATAATAGGAAAATGAGTATGCTTAAAAAAGAGATTAGCACAAATGGAAAATTTCCTTTTCATTACACAGATAAAATGGGAAAACTTTCTTAAAATGAAGCAAAACATAAATATGCACAATTGAAAACCTCAAGACTCAGAAAGATTATTTAATAAACATTAACTACACCTAAAACCTATATTATGAAGTTATACAACTCCATATTAAAAAGTGAAAACTACAATCATACAAAATCATACTAAGGGAAAAATAGAAAAAAGGTTGTATTTGTTGGGGAGGAAAAACTTTCTATTACCTTTCAAGGTTCTTCTGTCTGGTCTATCTGGTCTAAGAATTAAACTGACATGAGAGAGTTAACAAAAGAAAATCAAATTCAATTACATATGTACAGGGACCCCATAAGAATATGAGGCCCACAGGCACTCAGGCAGTCGAGGTTTATATACCATGAGAGCTTAGGTGAAGGGGTTAGGGGCCTGGGACTTCAAAGGGAAGAAGACAATTCACAGGAAGGTGAAGAAGAGTAACTGTGTGGTAAACAAATGTTTGCTGGGCCATATAGAAACAATGGGACATAGAGGAATCTGAACAGACTTTGCTAGGTTCCTCACTATCTACCACACCTGATTCATATTAGACCGTATTTAGCTACGGTGATAGCTCCTCTCCTGGAGCAGATCCTCTATCTAAACTTTTTAGGCAGTTGAGGGGAAAGTCAAAGGTTCTTTCTGAACCTTCTGGTTCTTAAATATAATCAGTGTAAAATAAACCACATGGCTAAAGAGACACATTTCAGGGTGGTAAATTTTGCTTCCCTATACATTAACTGCAATTTGCTTTTCCACAACTATCTGCTAAATGCTAATGGAAAAATTCCTGCAGAAGAGTGAATCAAGGAGGATTTTACCAGAAAATTCTATTCTGACTAGTCTTCCGCAATTAAGGAAACAGAAAATTAATCTTGAATTGCAAAGATTCAAGCAATTCATCACTTTTGTAACACAAAGTGCTAATTTTTAAAGAAATACCCAGAATTAAAATAAAATGAATACCAATTGTATAGACAAGAAGGAATAGCTGACTTAACTAAACAAGAATTCATTCTTAATATCTGGAAAGTAGGGATACCAAACAGAATATGTATGTCCTAATTCATTCTAAAAAAATGTGCGATACACAAATACAAATATAATAATTCACATAATTTAGAGCACAACAATAGCAAACAAAACAAAGGAGACTTTAAGTCACAAAATAAAATAAGTGGACCTCTCAAAAGCAAGACCAGTCATATCAGTTTTAACAATAAATACCAGGGGGATACAATTTATATGTAATACTAATATGACTCTCAAGGTCAAGAAAAACAAAGCAAAAAACTAAAAAGGCAAACCTAGATTGGTTCGGTAATTGCCTTGAAAGAACTGACTGTAAATGAAAATAAAGAACACCATGCCAGTGGGGGGGCACTCAAGATGGCGGCGGGAGCAGGGTGGCAGAAATCTCCTCCGAAAACCATATATATTTTGAAAATATAGCAAATACAACTATTCCTAAAAGAGAGAGCAGAAGATACAGTACAAAAGCCAGGATACATCTACATTTGTGAGAACTCAGCATCTCACAAGGTGAGTAAGATACAAAGCTGTGACCCAGCGGGACCCGAGCACTCCCCCCACTGCCGCTCACCAGCGGGAGGAAAAGAGTCAGAGTGGGGAGGGAGTGGAAGCACAGGACTGCTAAGTAACCAGCCCTGGTGATCTGCACCAGGAGCACAGACACACATCGCATGGTGTACTGGATATTAGAGAAATGGAAGGGCAGGATCCGAGACAGAAACTGCAATGGGTCCCCACAGCCGGCTCCCCTGGGACAAAAGAAAAGCAGGTGCTTTAAGTCTTAAAGGGGCAAGGGCTTAACAGGTGGACAAAATTGTCCCAGCACACTCAGCCCAGCAGGCTGGAATCTTAAGGAACTTCAGGTGCCCTAACCCCCTGGGTGGCAATGCAGTTCTGAAGCCCCTCACGGTGATAAGCAGCCTGCTGTTCATTCCCTCCTGCCGGTGCTGCAAGCAAACCGGCTGACCCGCCAGTTCTATGGACAAGCCGGGGAGCAGCTCTGCCCACAGCAACCACACAGAGTCTTCTCCCAGCACGCAGCTAACTGGGCCAAACCCAGAGGCTGCTGCTAGCACACAGCTGCCCGGCACAGGCAGAGGAAGTCGGCGCCAAGTCTGAAAGGCAAGAAGGGGCATTGTTCTCACAGGAGAACACATGCCACTCCTCTGAGACCCCTACAAGTGCCCTGTGCTATCCCAAGGGTTGCCTGGCCCACAGCAGCTCAGGGGATTAACCCAGAGACTGCTCCCTATGTGCAGGTAACCAGCACAGGCATCGGAGAAGGGCAAGACAACCAGCAAGCAGGAAGGAACTTTGTTCTCCCAGTTAACATATGCATCACTTGCTGGCGATCACTTCCATCACCATGAAAAGGCAGAAGAACCTGGTCCAGTCCAAAATCACTCAAACAGCGACAGAGAGAGGGTCTGGTGAGATAGATATAACCAATCTTCCTGAAAAAGAATTCAAATAAAAGTCATAACCATGCTGATGGAGCTGCAGAGAAATATGCAAGACCTCAGGGATGAAGTCTGGAGGGACATAACAGAAATGAAACAATCAACACAAGGACTTAAGAGCAGACTGGATGAGGTGAAGGAGACTGTTAATGGAATAGAAATAAGAGAACACGAATACAGAGAAGCAAAGGCACAGAAAGATAAAAGGATCTCTAGGAATGAAAGAATATTAAGAGAACTGTGTGACCAATCCAAATGGAACAATATTCTCATTATAGGGGTACCAGAAGAAGAAGAGAGAGAAAAATGGATAGAAAGTGTCTTTGAAGAAATAATTGCAGAAAACTTCCCCAAGCTGGGGAAGCAAATACTCTCTCAGAACATGGAAGCCCACAAAGCTCCCAATACAAGGGACGCAAGGAGGACAACACCAAGACATATAATAATTTAAATGGCAAAGATCAAAGACAAGGACAGAGTATTAAAGGCAGCCAGAGAGAGAAAAAAGATCACCTACAAAGGGAAACCCATCAGACTATCATCATACCTCTCAACAGAAACCTTACAGGCTAGAAGAGAATGGCATGATATATTTAATGCAATGAAACAGAAGGATCTTGAACCAAGAATACTATATCCAGCACAATTATCATTTAAATTTGAAGGAGCGATTAAACAATTTCCAGATAAGCAAAGGCTGAGGGAATTTGTCTCTGACAAACCAGCTCTACACGGTATTTTAAAGGGACTGTTCTAGATGGAAGTACTCCTAAGGCTAAATAGATGGCACCAGAGAAAATAAAATCACAGCAAAGAAAACAGATCAATGAAATACTAAATAAAGGCAATAAATAAAATCACCTATCCACAAAAGCAGTCAAGGAAAACACAAAAGAGTACACAATAAAACACCTAACATATAAAGAGTGGAGGAGGAAGAATAACAAGGGAGAAAAATAAAGAATCATCAGACTGTGTTTATAATAGTGCAATAAGTGAGTTAAAGTTAGACAGTTAGATAGTAAAAAAGCTACCCTTGAAACTTTGGTAACCACGAATCCAAAGCCTGCAATGGCAATAAGTACATATCTATTGATAATCACCCAAAATGTAAATGGACTGAATACACCAATCAAAAGACACAGAGTAATAGAATGGATAAAAAAGCAAGACCCATCTATATGCTGCTTACAAGAGACTCACCCCAAACCCAAAGACATACACAGGTATTTCATGCTAACAATAGGGAGCAAAAAGCAGGAGTTGCAGTTCTTGCATCAGACAAAATAGACTTCAAAACAAAGAACGTAACAAGAGATAAAGAAGGACATAACATAATGATAACGGGGTCAGTCCAACAAGAGGATATAATCATTATTAATATCTATGCACCCAACACAGGAGCATCGACATATGTGAACAAATACTAACAGAATTAAAGGAGGAAATAGAATGCAATACAGTCATTTTAGGAGACTTAAACACACCACTCACTCCAAAGGACAGATCAACCAGACAGAAAATAAGTAAGGACACAGAGGCACTGAACAACACACTAGAACAGATCCACCTAACAGACATCTACAGAACTGTACACCCAAAAGCACCTGGATACACATTCTTCTCAAGTGCACATGCAACATTTTCCAGAATAGACCACATACTAGGCCACAAAAAGAGCCTCAGTAAATTCAGAAAGATTGAAATTCTACCAACCAACTTCTCAGATCACAAAGGTATAAAACTAAAAATAAATTGTTCAAAAAAAACCAAAAATGCTCACAAACACATGGAGACTTAACAACATGTTCCTAAATAATCAATGGATCAATGACCAAATTAAAACAGAGATCAAGCAATATATGGAGACAAATGACAACAACAGCACAATGCCCCAACTTCTGTGGGACGCAGCGAAGGCAGTTCTAAGAGGAAAGTATACTGCAATCCATGCCTATTTAAAGAAAGAAGAACAATCCCAAATGAATAGTCTAAACTCACAATTATTGAAACTGGAAAAAGAAGAACAAATGAGGCCTAAAGTCAGCAGAAGGGGGTACAAAATAGAGATCAGAGAAGAAATAAATAAAATTGAGAATAAAACAGTAGAAAAAAATCAATGAATCCAAGAGCTGGTTCTTTGAGAAAATAAACAATATAGATAAACCCCTAGCCAGACTTATTAAGAGAAAAAAAAAATCTACACACATAAACAGAAATCAGAAATGAGAAAGGAAAAATCACAATGGACACCCTAGAAATACAAAGAATTACTAGAGAGTACTATGAAAATCTACCTGCTAACAAGCTCGATAACCTAGAAGAAATGGCCAACTTCTAGAAAAATACAACCTTCCAAAACTGACCAAGGAAGAAACAGAAAAGCTAAACAGACCAATTGCCAGCAACGAAATTGAATTGACAATCAAAAAACTACCCAAGAACAAAACACCCGGGTGAGATGGATTCACCACTGAATTTTATCAGACATTTAGAGAAGACATAATACCCATTGTCCTTAAATTTTTCCAAAAAATAGAGGAGGGAATACTTCCAAAATCATTCAATGAAGCCAGCATCACTCTAATACCAAAACCAGGTAAAGACCCCAGAACAAAAGAAAATTACAGGCCAATATTCCTGATGAACGTAGATGCAAAAATGCTCAACAAAACATTAGCAAACCGAATACAAAAATACATCAAGAGGATCATACACCATGATCAAGTGGGATTCATCCCAGGGATGCAAGGATGGTATAACATTTGAAAATCCATCAACATCATCCACCACATCAACAAAAAGAAGAACAAAAACCACATGATCATCTCCAAAGACGCTGAAAAAGCATTTGACAAAATTCAACATCCATTCATGATAAAAACTCAACAAAATGGGCATAGAGGGCAAGCACCTCAACATCATAAAGGCCATATATGACAAACCCACAGCCAACACCATACTTAACAGCAAGAAGCTGAAAGCTTTTCACCTTAGATTGGGAACAAGACAGGGATGCCCACTCTACCCACTTTTATTCAACATAGTACTGGAGGTCCTCGCCATGGCAATCTGACAAAACACAGAAATAAAAGGCCTCAAGATTGGTAAAGAAGAAGTCAAATTGTCACTATTTGCAGATGACATGATATTGTACATAAAAAGCCCTAAGTCTCCAAAACTACTAGAACTAATATTTGAATTTAGCAAAGTTGGAGGATACAAAATTAATACACAGAAATCTGTTGCATTCCTATACACTAACGATGAACTAGGAGAAAGAGAAATCAGGAAAACAATTCCATTCCCAATTGCATCAAAAAGAATAAAATACCTAAGAATAAACCTCTCCAAGGAAGTGAAAGACCTATACCCTGAAAATTATAAGAAACTCTTAAGAGAAATTAAAGATGACACTAACAAGTGGAAATTCATCTAAAGCTCTTGGGTAGGAAGAATTAATATTGTCAAAATGGCCTTCCTGCCTAAAGCAATCTACAGATTCAGTGCAATTCCTATCAAAATATGAACAGCATTCTTCAATGAACTGGAACAAATAGTTCTGAAATTCATATGGAACCACAAAGACCCTGAATAGCCAAATCAATCTTGAGAAGGAAGAATAAAGCAGGGGGGATCTCACTTCCCAACTTCAAGCTCTACTACAAAGCCACAGTAATCAAGACAATTTGGTATTGGCACAAGAATAGACCCACAGACCAGTGGAACAGAATAGAGAGTCCAGATATTAACCCAAACATATATGGTCAATAAATATATGATAAAGGAGCCATGGATATACAATGGGGAAATGACAGCCTCTTCAACAGCTGGTGTTTGCAAAACTGGACACCTACGTGTAAGATAATGAAACTGGATCGTTGTCTAACCCCATACACAAAAGTAAATTTAAAATGGATCAAAGACCTGAATGTAACCATAAAACTCTTAGAAAAAAACATAGGCAAAAATCTCTTGGACATAAACATGACCAACTTTTTCATGAACATATCTCCCCGGGCAAGGGAAACAGAAGCAAAAATGAACAAGTGGGACTATATCAAACTGAAAAGCTTCTGTACATGAAAGTACACCATCAATAGAACAAAAAGGCATCCTACAGTATGGGAGAATATATTCATAAATGACATATCCAATAAAGGGTTAACATTCAAAATATATAGAGCTCACACACCTCAACAAACAAAAAGCATGTAAGTCAATTAAAAAATGGGCAGAGGATCTGAACAGACAATTCTCCAAAGAAGAAATTCAGATGACCAACAGGCACATGAAAAGATGCTCCACATCGCTAATCATCAAAGAAATGCAAATTAAAACCACAATGAGATATCACCTCACACCAGTAAGGATGGCCACCATCCAAAAGACAAACAACAACAAATGTTGGCGAGGATGTGGAGAGAGGGGAACCTTCTTACACTGCTGGTGGGAATGTAAATAAGTTCAACCATTGTGGAAAGCAGTACGGAGGTTCCTCAAAAAACTCAAAATAGAAATAGCATTTGGCCCAGGAATCCCACTCCTAGGAATTTACCCTAGGAATGCAGCAGCACAGTTTGAAAAAGACAGATGTACCCCTATGTTTATCACACCACCATTTACAATAGCCAAGAAATGGAAGCAACCTAAGTGACCATCAGTAGATTGATGTATAAAGAAGAAGTGGTACATATATACAATGGAATATTATTCAGCCATAAGAAGAAAACAAATCCTACCATTTGCAACAACATGGATGGAGTTACAGGGTATTATGCTCAGTGAAATAAGGCAGGTAGAAAAAGAGAAGTATCAAATGATTTCACTCATCTGTGGCATATAAGAACAAAGAAAAACTGAAGGAATAAAACAGCAGCAGACTCCCAGAACCCAAGAATGGACTAACAGTTACCAAAGGGAAAGGGACTGGGGAGGATGGGTGGGAAGGGAGGGATAAGGGGGAAAAAGGGGCATTACGATTAGCACACATAATGTAGGCAGGGGCACAGGAAGGGCTGTACAACAGAGAGAAGACAAGTTAGTGATTCTATAGCATCTTACTACGCTGATGGACAGTAACTGTAATGGGGTATGTGGTTGGGACTTGATAATGGGGGAGTCTATTAACCATGATGTTGCTCATGTAATTTTACATTAATGATATCAAAATAAAAAAATAACAATAAATAAATAAAAACATGCCAGTGATACAAAGAGATTTACTCACACTATCAATATCAATAGTTATTTCAAGACAGAATTTATTAAGTGGGACAATGAACTCATTTTATGATCATTCCATATAAATTTACCACTATATTGATAAAGTAAAGTACTGTGAATAAAATTGCAATATTTCCAGAATCTCTTGCCTGGCCTTAGTGCATCTCCATATCAATAGGTGTTTCTAAGTGGTGGAGAGAAGTTGTCCATCTCCATATCAATAGGTGATTAGAAGGGAGGAAGGAGCAAGGGTATAACTGGACTGGAGAAGTTTGATATGGTCTGTTTTTTGTAGCCTGGAGGAGAGAGACAAGGGCAAGCAGAAGTGGATGACTACTTGAAAGCAATAAACGGATTTCTCCCACTTTTTTTCTCCCTTTCACTGATTTAAGTTTCCAAGGTAATTTGCTCTGGGCTGGGAGAAAGATTTCCTCCCCCCCTGGAGTTACAAGTACTCATAAATCCAAGAAGAAATTGACAGAAAAATTATAATTTTATGATTTTTTATACCAATATAACTCCAGGGGGAAAATCCTGGGGCAAAATACCTTTGAAACTAAAATCAGTCAAAGGGAGAAATAAAGTGGGAGAAACCCATTTATTTATTATAAGCAGTCATCCCACATCTCTCCAGACCTGGCTGCAGAAGAAGAGAACTCTACCCAATCTCTCTGGGTCCAGATAAGCCCTCCCTGGCCAATGTAATTACCTATTGGTATGGAGATGGACTACTTCTCTCCATCCCTTGGAAACACCTATTGATGTGGAGATGCATTAACACCTAGTGAGACACTCTGGAAATATTGCAATTTTACCCACAATCAATATCTCTATTCTTAATACATCATAAGCCAAATCCAATAAGAATATAAAGATGTAAGTAATATTAAAAATAGTTTTATGAAAAATGTTTAGATTTAAAAGCATGTAGGGGCTAAGGGCAGGTCATCCAAAGAGGTGCCAC
>JAVSCE010004354.1:0-41438 GCA_032199065.1 Smutsia gigantea
AATGAACAAGTTGGACTATATGAAGCTGAAAAGCTTCTGTAAAGCAAAGGACACCATCAGTAGAACAAAAAGAGATCATACAGTATGGTAGAATATGTTCATAAATGACGTATCCAATAAGGGGTTGACATCCAAAATATATAAAGAACTCCTGCACCTTAACAAACAAAAAGCAAATAATCCAATTAAGAAATGGGTGAGGATATGAATAGACACTTCTCCAAAGAAGAAATTCAGATGGCCAACAGGCACATGAAAAGATGCTCCACATCACTAATCATCAGAGAAATGCAGATTAAAACCAAAATGAGATATCACCTCACACCAGTGAGGATGGCCAACATCCAAAACACAAGCAACAACAAATGTTGGCGAGGATGTGGAGAAAAGGGAACCCTCCTACACTGCGGATGGGACTGCAAATTTGTTCAACCATTGTGGAAAACAGTATGGAGGTTCCTCAAAAAACTCAAAATAGAAATACCATTTGACCCAGGAATTCCACTCCTAGGAATTTACCCTAAGAATGCAGTAGCCCAGTTTGAAAAAGACATATGCACCCCTATGTTTATTGCAGCACTATTTACAATAGCCAAGAAATGGAAGCAACCTATGTGTCCATCAGTAGATGAATGGATAAAGAAGAGGTGGTACATATACACAATGGAATATTACTCAGCCATAAGAAGAAAACAAATCCTACCATTTGCAACAACATGGATGGAGCTAGAGGGTATTAGCTCAGTGAAATAATCCAAGCTGAAAAAGACAAGTCCCAAATGATTTCACTCATATGTGGAGTATAAGAACTAAGGAAAAAAAAAACTGAAGGAACAAAACAGCAGGAGACTCACAGAACCCAAGAACAGACTAATAGTTACCCAAGATAAAGGGACTGGGGAGGATGGGTGGGAAGGGAGGGGCAAGGGGGAAGAAGGGACATTGCGATTAGCAGATGTAATGTTGGGGGGGGCACGGGGAGGGCTGTACAACCCAGAGAGGACAAGTAGTGACTCTATGGCATCTCACTATGCTGATGGACAGTGACTGTAATGTGGTTGGGGGGGGGACCTGATGAAGGGGGTAGTGTAATCACCATAATATTACTCATTTAATTGTAGATTAATGATATCAAAATAAACTTATAAAAAAATACTAGCAAACCAAATTCAAAAATACATCAAGAGGATCATAAACCATGATGAAGTGGGATTCATCCCAGGGATGCAAGGATGGTACAACGTTCGAAAATCCATCAACATCATCCACCAAATCAACGAAAAGAAGAACAAAAACCACATGATCATCTCCATAGATGCCTAAAAAGCATTTGACAAAATTCAGCATCCATTCAATGTAAAAACTCTCAACAAAATGAATATAGAGGGCAAGTACCTCAACATCATAAAGGCCATATATGACAAAGCCACAGCTAACATACGTAACAGCGAGACGAGAAGCTGAAAGCTTTTCATCTAAGATCAGGAACAGGACAGGGATGCCCACTCTCTCCACTTTTATTCAACATAGTACTGGAGGTCCTTGCCATGGCAATCAGACAAAACAAAGAAACGGCATCCAGATTGCCAAGGAAGAAGTCAAACTCTCCCTGTTTGCAGATGACATGATATTGGATAAAAAAAACCCTAAAGAATCCACTCCAAAACTACTAGATCTAATATCTGAATTCAGTAAAGTTGCGGGATACAAAATTAATACACAGAAATTTGTTGAATTCCTATACACTAAAGATGAACTAGCAGAAAGAGAAATCTGGAAAACAATTCCATTCAAAATTGCATCAAAAAGAATAAAATACCTAGAAATAAACCTAACCAAGGAAGTGGAAGACCTATACTCTGAAAACTACAAGACACTCATGAGAGAAATTAAAGAAGATACCAATAAATGGAAACACATCTGTGCACATGGATAGGAAGAATTTATATTGTCAAAATGGTCATCCTGCCTAAAGCAATCTACAGATTCAATGCAATTCCTATCAAAATACCAATAGCATTTTCAACGAACTAGAGAAAATCATTCTAAAATTCATATGGAACCACAAAAGAACCTGAATAGCCAAAGCAATCCTGAGAAGGAAGAATAAAGCTGGGGGGATTATGCTCCCCAACTTCAAGCTTTACTACAAAGCCACAGTACTCAAGAGAATTTGGTACTGGCACAAGACCCATAGACCAGTGGGACAGACTAGAGAGCCCTGATATAAACCCAACTATATATGGTCAATTAATATATGATAAAGGAGCCATGGACATACAATGGGGAAATGACAGCCTCTTCAACAGCTGGTGTTGGCAAAACTGGACAGCTACATGCAAGAGAATGAAACTGGATTATTGTTTAACCCCATACACAAAAGTAAATTCAAAATGGGTCAAGGACCTGAATGTAAGTCATGAAAACCTAAAACTCTTAGAAGACAACATAGGCAAAAATCTCCTGAATATAAGCATGAACAGTTTCTTCCTGAACGCATCTCCTTGAGCAAGGGAAACAAAAGCAAAAATGAGCTCTTGGAGTACATCAAACTAAAAAGTTTCTGTACAACAAAGGACACCATCAACAGAACAAAAAGGCATCCAACCGTATGGGAGAATATATTTGTAAATGACATATCCGACAAGGGGTTAACATTCAAAATATATAAAGAACTTACACGCCTCTCCACCCAAAAAGCAAATAACCCGATTAAAAAATGGGCCGAGGATATGAAGAGACAGTTCTCCAAAGAAGAAATTCTGATGGCCAACAGACACATGAAAAGATGCTCCACATCACTAATCATCAGGGAAATGCAAATTAAAACCACAATGAGATATCACCTCACACCAGTAAGGATGGCCACCATCCAAAAGAATAAGAACAACAAATGCTGGAGAGGATGCGGAGAAAGGGGAACCCTCCTACACTGCTGGTGGGAATGTAAGCTAGTTCAACCGTTGTGGAAAGCAATATGGAGGTTCCTCAAAAAACTAAAAATACAAATACCATTTGACCTGAGAATCCCACTCCTTGGAATTTACCCAAAGAATACAACTTCTCAGATTCAAAAAGACATATGCACCCCTATGTTTATTGCAGCACTTTTTACAATAGCCAAGATATGGAAGCAACCTAAGTGTCCATCAGTAGATGAATGGATAAAGAAGAGGTGGTACATATACACAATGGAATACTATTCAGCCATAAGAAGGAAACAAATCCTGCCATTTGCAACAACATGGACAGAGCTAGAGGGTATTATGCTCAGTGAAATAAGCCAGGCGGAGAAAGACAAGTGCCAAATGATTTCCCCCATTTTTGGAGTATAACAACGAAGCAAAACTGAAGGAACAAAATAATAGCAGACTCAGAGACTCCAAGAAGGAACTACTGGTTACCAAAGGGGAGTGGTGTGGGAGGGTGGGTGGGGAGTGTGGGAGAAGGGGATTGTGGGGTAGTATGTTAGTACACATGGTGTGGGGAATCACGGGGAAAACAGTGTAGCACAGAGAAGGCAAACAGTGAATCTGTGTCATCTTACTACACTGATGGACAGTGACTGAATTGAGGTATGAGTGGGCACTTGATAATATGGGTAAATGTGGTAACCACATTGTTTTTTCATGTGAAACCTTCATAAGAGTGTATATCAATAATACCTTAATATAAATAAATAAATAAATAAATATCAGTGAAGGGTGGGGGGAACAACTTTGAGGGCAGCCATTATGGTCTCCAAATCATTGGGTCACAGTTGGAGAAAAGCATGGGCTCTGGAGTCCATTAGACCTGAATTGGTCCCAAATTCCTGCCCTTTACTGATTAGCTCTGTGGATTCCTGGTATATATATCTATATATATATCTTTCTGAGTCTTTTTTCTTTTATAAAGGAGTTGTGTGTGGGGGGAGGTCTTTTGATAATTAAATTAGTTAACACATGAATATGTTAGGGTACTCAGAAAATGTTAATCTGTATTACTCTAATTATCCCTTCTGATCACATGAAGTCAGGTGCAAAACTACCTGCATGAATCTCCAAGTCACTGATGTCCATGGGTTTAGTCCTGGGAACCTGACTTGTTTACATACAATATGGCAATCCACCACCACCACCATGGCCACCCCACAGCCCAGAAAATTGGCTTTTGGAAATAGATCTGTTGGAATGAAGTAGATTACAATAATGATAACCCTTAAATATGGGATAGAGTGAAACTCTACTTAACACACCATATATGAGTCAAATACTGTCTCTAGAAGTTTGAAACATAAAGGAAGGTTGGTTGCATTCAGAAGGTTAGCCTGCAATTCAGATGTTAGTGCTGTCATGGGACAACAGATTTCCCTGTGTCCTAATGTTTTTGTCAAAATAGATTAAAAAATAATTCACCCATGAAGTATAGTTATGGATCATGCATTTGTTTGAGTTACAAAAGAAAAACAAATTTTCCAAGGACAAAGGAGGGAAATAGTAAAGAGTAAAACTGAAAAATGAGCATAAGATGTTCTGTTCCCTGCAGATAACATTCATTTTGTAGGCTGCTTATCAGAGTCAAACTGAATGTATTTGGTGGTGAAAATACACGATTAGGAATGAAGTAAGGGATTGGTACCCAGAAGGATGTGTTTGGAGCTCGTAGTGTTATTAGAAGCCAAGACTTTGGCGGTCACCACTGGCAGCCTATTGGTGTAATCTGGCCTGCAGGCTTACTTTGATATACATAGTGATTTTTTAAATATTTGAGTCTGTTGCCAACATGAAATAACAGAAGATTTTACTTTGAAAATGTGTTTTTCATACTTCTCTTGGGAAGCCTGAGGGTCTGGAAGCATCATGCCCTGTGGCAACACCAGCCTGTAGCCCAGCCAAGTCACATTTCTACTTCCCTGCTGTCCTGGGGCTGTTCCTGACAGGCATCCCACCTTCTTCCCTGCCTGCACTAGCTGCCGGGCTCCAGGCAGAGCATAAATGGATGCATACAAGAGCATAGAACACATAAGTGAACACTTTAATTGAACTATTACCCAGTGGTAAAATCTCGGACATTATAGCCAAAGTGTCCAAGCTTCTCGTTTTTTTGACAGTCCTAAATGCACGCTAGGCATTCTATGTTACTTGTTATGGAGGGCCTTTACAAAATCACTTATATGTGTATACAAATACTTAGTATTTGTTCATGTTACTTTCTCCGTAAATAATCTTTTCAGTCTTGGTACAAACCTCCAAGGTAGGGGTTCCTTATGTCATTTTCCCATTTTACACATAAACTACATTAATTCGGCACCTTGCTCAGGCTGTGAGCGATGGAGCAAGGTTTGGAAAGCAGAGCTTGGGTCCTTGTATTTCATGTCCTTTCCACTGTCTACTCCTGCCTCTGTGACTTCCAGTGTAGTTAAAACACGAAGTTACATGTTAACTCTTCTTGTCCTAACAAACCTTGAAATTGAGATTTTGTAATATACAGTTTCCCACCAGAGAGAGGTTTATGCTTTATTAACCTACTTGGAAAACATTCTTACCCTATGTGACATTGAGGCATGTCATAAATCCAGAATTGTCACATAAAATGTTACTTTGTGATCCTTTTTTATTTTTTTTTACTTTTTAAGAAACCATTGAAGTATAATATGCATGCAGAAAAATGCCTATTTCGCGCATATATAGCTCGATGTATTTTCCTATATAGTAAACATTCAGATGAAGAAAAAGCACTGTCAGCTCCCTAGCAGCTCTTTGGCCCCCTTCCAGTCATTCCTAGCCTCCCAACTTCTGATAGCAACCTCTACTTTTTATTTTTATAATTTTTTTTTACTTTTTAAAAAACATTTTTGAAGTATGCTTGATATACATGGCTACACTGGCTTCAGACATACACTGTAGTGATTCAACGATTATGTACATTAGGAAATGCAATGTCTAGTTTCAAAAGCATGTAAAGTAATCTTAAGCAAACGGAAACCTCATGAGGAACATTTGGTTTCTGGATATTCCCCATGAGAAACGTAAAAAGCATTTTCCTGGGCCAGACAGAAGACTGCAGCTCCCTGTGCTGTGCCTGACCAGTGAAACAAGGGCCCTTTTGTAGGAGACAGACCCTTTCACTTCTTGGGCCAAACACAAGATGCATTTTTCCTGGCTTCTTTATTCTACTTCTTTACATCTAGTACGGTTCTGGTGACAAGAATTGTATTTAAACTTTACCCTTTCTTCTTATAAAATGACAGTATTCTGCCAATCTCTCCTAAATTGTTTTAATTTGAGGGGAAGTACTGTATGTGATTTAAAGTAGTTATCCAGATGTGTACAGATTAATTTTCAATATGTTTAATAAGTGTAAAGTGCTATGATTGATGTAATTTCTAGTGAAAATGTCATTTTCTAGAGCTTTTCAAATTTAGAAATGATAGTTCTAGGTTTTCATTAGAGATTTTCATAAAGTTAATGAGTAAATTGTAGTTTGTTATATAAGACAAGTGTCTTTCTTACATGTGAAATAAGATAAAATGTCATGATCCTTTCTATAATAGCATACTGTCCCGTGGTTACATGAATGCCTGTGTTAGCCGGCACGACTGGAGCTGACCCAGGTGCCATCTCAGCTGAACTCTCCAAGCGGGCTTTGCCGGAACCTGGCTTCCTGGCCCTCCCTCTGGGAGATGGACAGGCAGGCTGAACTTCTCCATCTCAGGAGCACAGTTCTTTTTAGTTGGACTCCATTTATATACATTTATGAATATATCTATTTATCAGCCATAAGTCTTACATCTAGTAATCTTGCTTCCCATTCTCTTCCAAAGTTGTCTCTCATCAGGTTAGGTACCCATAATGTGCACCGGGCTAGGTATAATATACAATATAAGTCACTTAGAGGGTAAATTGTGCAGAAAAAAGGAAGGCTTAAGGAGTTCTTAGTAAATGGTAGGTACTTTGTAGTTAACCCTACCCAGCCTAAACATGCAGCACCCACTTTCACATAGCTGTCCGCCCTGGTGCCCTCCTCCCGCCTCCCATGCACCACCTCATGACCTTCGATTAAGCTAAGTCAAGCCCTCCCAGAGTAACTTCTGAAACTCTTTTTTAAATCTCAAGTCTTCACTTCTGGATTGCTTGTCTTCAGTGAGAATGCTATTAGGCTGAAAGCTTAGTTCTACTGGCCTGAGAATGTCACTTACGTCTGTTACTAAGGTGTAAAATATAAACATATCCTCTCCCTAGCCTGAACTCTCACATTTTGTATTTTTGCCAGAAGAAAATGAGTTAATTATTAGAGACATTGTTTTCAAACCATCCGCTAAAGATTCTTTTTGGTGTCAGCCTTGTCCTTAGCCATACAGTCACTAGAAACGTGACCACGAGAAGCTGGTTACAGTGTTGAAGGGATATAAAGGGTGTATATGGTCTGAGGCAAATATAGCCAAGGTGAACCTTGTGAAAACATTCTTCAAGGGAGTGAATGGCACTGATTACGTATTGCCTCACCTATTTTTAGGGACCATTATACCTTCAGTGAAGCACATAAATGAAAAGCATTAAAACTAATCCAATAAGGAGCCTATAATCTCTTAATGACAAAAAATAAACAGTATTCTCCCCAAAATATGAAAATGCAAAATCTCCATATAGGATAAGGATAAAACTAATGTTTTCTGCTTGTACTTAATATGCATTACATGATCGCTATCAGTCTGTCAAATCTACAGACTTTTATAATTTGGGTTAGCGGTAGAGGAGGCAGAGGTTAAGTTCTGCCTCTCTTTTTCCCTCTGCTTTAAATAACCAAGTGCAAACAATTTAAACTGCCTATGTACCATTATCTTTTTCCCCATTTGTAAGTTAATTATACTTCTTTCTTGTGAATTTCAGTGGATTGTACTGCAGAAGTGATTTTACATCCCTATGTTTTGGAAAATGAATGTAATACATAGATAGGATTGTGTTACAATGCTACAGTAGATAGAAACCTTTTCAGCTTGTCTAAAGTTTAAAAACACTCTTTTGAGACAACCCAAAAAGCATATTTAATTTTTTTTTATGTTTTAACCTTGATATAGGTTGCTAACAAAATTTTGGGATTCTTAGTCATTGAAATTTTGAAATAGAGCAACATGCATAAAACCCTTAGTAATATAGACTTGATAGGCAATATGGATTATGCAGTATTTTGTTTCTTTGACTTCAGTATTTGAATTCGTATTCTGTGTGTTCTTTGAGGTGGTATCAATTATTTATGACAGCAATATAAAATCTCTTGTTTAAAAAGAAAATCTTAACTCTTCCCTGATTATGAATTTTGTCACAGGGTCATAAATTTTCAGATCATGGAGAACGAGAAGACGTGGATGAAGAAACTGATGAGCGCCTGGTAGGCGAGATGCTAGCTGTGGGAGGCAACACAAGTGTTCCTGTAGATGACTCCAGTGCAAGCAGTGACAACTCAGTCAAAAAGGTACTGACACCTATTGAACAGGTATGGTATGTGCTTAAATCCTGAGATTCTGCCTAAGAGAAACTGCATAGATTCCCTAGTCATTGCAGAGGGCAGATTCCATCTTCCTTTGGAATAATTTCTATGAATAACTTTGTACACGTGCTTTAGGAAAAGCTTTGGAAGATTTATGAATCAGGCACACTGTGTTTCTAACACTCTCCCCACACTTTTCCTGCATGAGTGGAAATCAACTGATACAGTCCAGTGTAGTACACTGTTGAGAATTTAACCAGGATGTTCGGCACTGGGTCCTTGAAATGCTGAAATTGCGAAGTTAGGAGCCCTGTGCTGGTGGCAGAAATGGGATGTGTGGGTGCACACATACAAATTTATGGACAAATGGAAGTTCTTTAGCAGTGTTTGAGGTTGTGATGAGTCCTGCACAGATGAGGTCTAGAAGAAGGTATTTACAGGAGGGATCAGAGGAGATATAATTGAGGAAGAGAAAGTCATCCAGAAAAGTGAATCTTGGGATGCCAGTAACATCCCTCCTATTTAGCATTTTTGCCTAAGAGAGATCTTGCAAGGAGACAGCTGGTAGGCTTGAAATCATTCATTTGCTAACACTACCATGAATTAATTTCAGAGGTATGGAACTCACAAACTCAAAGTGAATGACACTGTACTGATTCATTTTCGTTTTCATTTTTTGGACCTCTGGCACAGAGCCCTGAGTGAAACATGCCTTCTCGCTGAGGAAACACTATCATCATTGGTCTGGGTGGGGCTCCTCTCTATTTAAATTGATTGATTCTCTTTTAGCCCCGTTCCCCTTTTCCCTAACATAGACAACCTTTGGAACATGCTTGTCCTTTTATTTGAATGTGTACTTGTAAAACACGTATTGTTTTATACACACATATTTTTAATTGATAAAATGGTATTGTGCTATAGAGGTCATTCTTTTCCTTGATTCCTTTTTTCCAAACTCTTCCTTTTACTGAGAGAAAAAAAATGTTCTAGTAGTTACTGTTTCCTTTCAGAGGTCAGGAAAGGTTCTGTACATAAGAAACACTTATGAGTTCCAGTAGAATTCCTAAAATTCTTTAGCACAGAATTATACGCCAATTTGACATTGTAAAACATTGAACCAATTCATATACCAATTAATGTTCCTGAAACTTCTTTGAGCAGAGTTGTTAAGTCTTACAATATTTTTAATCACACAGTGTTAAGCTAGGAGGGACATTAGCTGTCACTCAGCATTTAAGCAAGTCCAGCAAAGTAAAGTAATTGTCACATGTCTGTGTTGTTAGCTAGAGGACAACTCTGGAATCCTGCTTAGAACCAAGACTAGATTTTCTAGCCCAGCACAATTATGTTTTTTATTATTTTGTTATTTTTGCTGAATGACCTCTACATTATGTTTCCATGCCATCACATCACAGTGTGTTTTTTGCTGTGTTCTCACTGAAAATAACTGGCCGTACTATAGGATATCTGATCTGAACTTAAGCAGAAGGAATAGTTACCTTAATACTTTTCTCATTCTAACTTCTGCTGAAGGAGTAGTAAATTTTAGAATACTTTAAGCAAAATGTTAAAATGTGTATCATCTCTGTGTATCCTTAGCATATAGCCTAGTGTTAAAAAGAAATTAAGTATATGATTTAAGTATTTGATAATGTAAAATTATAAGAATGCACATGTTTCATGAGTGTACTTTGAAGAGATAATGACAGTGTATGGACCAATGTTTGCAGTGGAGATGGAGAGAAAGGAGCAGATTTGAAATACATTTTAGACATAGAACTAATGGAACTTGCTAAACTTGTTAATGGATTACACATAAATGTGAAGGAAAGGGAAGAATCAAGGGTGATTGCTAGGCAGAAGGATGGTTGGCAAATTTGAGGGGGAAATTAACAATTGAGCTTGAGATAACTCTGAGACATCTACATAGAATTATTAAGCAGGCATTTGCGAATACAAGCCTGAAATTCAGAATAGAGGGCACCTGGAATATGATCAAGGAATGATCGTGAACGCTGAACGAAAGTTAAAGCATTCCCCTGAAATTTAATCAGTCTCCCTAAATCCTCACCACAGAATTAGTTAGCAAGCCCTTGTCTTGTCTACAGTGCCAGGGGTCTCAGAACATCCTGGCCTAGGATCATCACACAGCTTTAGTTGGGGCAGGCTTTTCCAAACCATGGCTGTTGCTGTAATTTGAGGACACATATGTCTCACTCATGTTTCTGCTAATGCCAAATTCCACCAGCCCAAACAGACATGGCTCCAGTGGGCTTAACTCTGACATGCATTCACAGAGCCCAGGCCCTAACCCCACTTCTGAGTGCCCCTTGCCGCCAGTCCAGGCCTTCCACTGGTAGAGGTCCTCCACCATATCCCAAATCTTCTTGATGCTTTCCTGGACCTTCCCTCTGCAGCATGTGGCGGCTGTGCTCTTTGGAGCCCAGGTGGCTGCAGACCCACATGCTCTGCTCTAGGTCCTGCAGTACCAGCTTGCCTTCCTCAATGGCTGGGTCCACTGTCCTCTGGAAAAACTCATAGTATTTCTGGTAGGCGATCTGTTGCCTCTGGTTGCCTTCCAGGAGGACGTGCTGCTTGTAGGACACACTGCTCTGATCTGGACCTCCCTTGTCTTCCCGCCCAGTCCCAGGCAGAGCCACTGCCTTGGAAGCTGTTGCCTCAAATGCTTCAGAGGGGCCAAAATAGGTCTTGGGAACACAGGTGAACTTCACACCACACAGGTCGCACTGGGTCCTGTCGACGTTGGCCTTTTTGAAGCTCTCAGGTGCGGTCTCCCTGTTCTCCTCCCTGCAGCACTCTGCCTGGGAACCCACCCTTCTCCTCCAGCTGATGCTCAGGGACACCACCAGGCACACTCTCCTGAACTTGCACTGGATGGATGCCTTCCACTGCTTCTGGGCGAGGATGACGGTGAGGAGGTAGTCTTACTCTTGAACTGCCAGCTCATCCACCTCGTCCTGACCACACTCACACTGTGCTTCAGCAAGGTCCTTCATGGGGTCCACACAGAATAGGTGGTTTAATCTGACCTCGTCATGGTAGAGGGCCACAGTCCGCAAGGTGTGCCCACTGTCCCACTGCCAGGAGCAGTCCATCAGGCACTCCCTGTCCCGCTCAAAGAGCAGGTCCTGCAGCACCTCAGCCACAGATTTGGCATTGACTGCCACCAGCACGCACCTCACTGCTCTCAGGAGCGTCTTGGGCACCTGGCCCTGGAAGTCTGTGCTCATCAGCTGCAGCCTGGACTTGATCTCCTGGAAGTGGCAGGACAGGAGAGGCCAGCAGTGGGGCTGCAGGACCACCTCAGCGTTCACCAGCATCACCAAGCACAGCACCAGGGCCCGCTCTGCCTCCCCAGAGACCACACAGTCTCTCTCAGTGAAGGCGTCCAGCAGGATGTTGAAGTGTGCCTTCTCATAGCCACAGAGCACCTTAACCAGGTAGGAGAGGTGGAACCGGAAGTCCTGAATGGCTCTCGTCACATCCTTGGGCTATATTCCTGAGTGATGGAGAACATATCCTGGGGTTCCCTGTCCTTCCTGCTGAACAGGAAATCCCAGTAGTGCAAGAGTGTGAGGTAGCTCTTGGGAAGGTACAGGACGGCGTTCTTGGAGAGGCAGGCCAGGACTGTCCCACAGTGGATGAACTGGAACTCCAACAGGGCCACCGTGTTTTCAATGCCGGGGATGAGTGGCTCTTTGCACCACCTGACAAGGACATTCATGAAATGGAAAAAGAGCCTCGTGCCACCTTATGGGTTCCTGTACATGTAGAACTGGTCCATGCAGTTCTCTAGCAGGTGGACGAAACACAAATGGGTCTTCTCGGCACTTTGCTCATCCTTTTTGGGCGCCAACATGCCGAATTTCCCTTCTATTCCTTTCATCCTGCTGCGTCTCCCCCACCCCCTTTCCTCTCTTTCCAACTCGAGAGCTCTGAGTTCCCTGTTGTAGCTGTCTTCCTCCTTGTGCAGCAGCTTCTCTAACTCCTCTGGGTAGTTGGAGGAGAGAAGGAAAGCCTGCATGGCCCTCAGCCACAGGTCTGTAGACTCTTGGCAGTTTTGTGCACTTTCTTTTTGGAACAGAAAATGGATGTACCATTTCAGAGCAAACCTGTAAGACTGGAAGGCTCTGTCACCTGGCTTGAGGATTTCTTTGCATGCCATGGGGTTTTCTGACAACATCGTCTGATGAAAGTGCTTAGGGAAGAGTACATTCAGGAAGGATTTGCAGAGGCTATATGTGTCTGTAGACAAAATACAATCGATTTCTTCAAGTTCTTTAGCTAAGATTTTAGGGAAGACTTTTTTGGCTTCCAAAAGCAATCCATTGATCGCCACCAGATGCAATTTGGACTGAACCAAACACTTGGCCTCACAGTGCCGCAGAGGCCTGTGGAAATCTTCACAGTTTTCATCCTCACATTTTAGGCCTACAATAAACCTGGTGCAGATGCCCGGGTAGGTCTTCCCAAGCAGGCTCTGTGTGATCTGACACAGCCTGTTCAAAAGGTGCTTGTTCAGGGCTAGTTCCACTTGGTCAGTCATTATCAAAAAGTGCTCTTTTGTTTTCTTCTCTCTCAAGTTCAAATCCAGGTCAAAAATTATTAATATGGGCCCAGGGTCATTGTGAGCAATCTGGCAATACTTGGCATCCACCCAAGAAATCCCAAAAAAACTCAAAGCAAGATTTGACTATCTCCTTCTCCACATTGCTGGTCACTCTTCTGAGGGCACTGACCAGATTGAGGAGCATTTGCAAGCCCCCTGGGGCCAGGGCCAGCACCAGGACCTTCTCAGTTCCACCATTCCAGCTGTGTGGTTGAGGGATTCAAACTTGAGGAAGGCCTCCTTGAGCTTCTGAAAGTCTCTCAGGAGTACCCCCTGCAGGAACTGGGCCTCAGCAATGCCAGAAAGCTGGTTGGTTTGATAGCAGAGCTCAAGGGCTTCTCTCAGAATGGCCTTGGTACGCTCTGCATCAGAACCCCTGGCCACATTGAGGTGGGCAGCCCCCAGTAGACATGCGGCCTGGAAGTCCTTGTTGACAGTGAGCCTGGCAGCCTCCAAGAGGCAGCCATGTTACTTCATCAGCAAGGCAGCCTCTTCCTTCCGACTTTTCCTGTTCAGCAGGTCTGTGGCTTCTGCTAGCCGCTTCCGGAACTTCAGGAACACCAGCTGGTCTTCTATGTCCAGCTTCGAGAGGACAGCCATCATCTTCTTGATATTATTTGCACTAAGGTACTTTGCTGCAGCTTCCAAGTAAAGTTGACTGGCAGAATAGGAGAGCATGGGAATGGTTTTGACCCTTGGCATTTCTTCATACCTACAATGACAGACAACACAGATGTCACCTCATTACCACCTCGTACAAAGTTTCCTCCAATATACAGCCCAGAGCAACTTACCTAAAATTCCCACAAGTGCATATAAATTACAGGACGACCTAAATTTAGCCAGCCTGTTTTTTTTCCCATAATTTTTAAAATAAGTTTATTTTGATATCATTAATCTACAATTAAATGAGTAATATTATGGTGATTACACTACCCCCTTCATCAGGTCCCCCCCCCCAACCCCATTACAGTCACTGTCCATCAGCGTAGTGAGATGCCAGCTTGTTTTTTAATAAATGTTTCATCTGACACTGGTGGCATTCTTTATTTTCCAAGGGAACCAAGAATTAGTTTGCTTCACTAACAAAATATGGTGGAGTTGCAACCTAATCAAGTCAAAATTCAGTTTGAAAGTCATTCTGAAGGGCAAAAAGTCTGCATACCCTTGACCAAAAAAAGTCCCTTCAAATTTTGTAAAAGCATGATGATGTTTTAGATATGTGACCCTGTTCAGTTTGATGTGTGGTTAATGAGAAAGGATGACGGTAGAAACGGCACATACACCAGCGATTATACTGGCCTTCCTCTTGTGACCCAACCTGTGACTTCTCTTTTGCTGGATATGCATGAGGCTGAGTTAGTAGTGTGAGACTAATAAAGCTCTGAAGAGCTCCCTTTTACTCTGCTGATACAAGTCTGTACATCCCACACTACCAATTCTGAAGGCATTGGAACAGTCCAATAAAACGTTTACTTTTGAACCTCCACAAGACAATACATTTCCTCATAACCAGAGAAGTGCCCAGGGACCTTATGATGCCCTAGAGTTATCCTACAAACATCAGCCATCCGAGTATAGCAGGCTCCCCGTGAAGGGGTGTGAATAAGGGTGATAAGATACTCTTCTCACATGGGCACTGGCTGCTGGAGCAGGGACTATTTTGAGCAAGTTGAAGCAACTATCTAGGTATTTCCTTTTCAAATCTCAAAATATCCTCAAAGCATTTTGAGTCAGGCTAGTTAGTGACTGAATTCTACATCCAGTATGCATGGCATTCAAAGTTTAACTAATATTCAGGTTATACTCAGATCTCAACTCAACACAGTATTAAAAACTCTCCCACAAGTGCATATAAACTACACGAGGACCTCAGTAAAGGTGAAAAAATAAACAAAGTAATTAGAGACCAAAAATAATGTTTCTGGAGATGATCTATGATTATTCAATGTTTTTCTGGAAAAGTGAGAACAGAAGGTTAAATAAATAATTGAAAGCATTATTAAAAAAAAAAACCTCTTACCTGGTTCTGTCATACAAACTCAAACAAGGGAACTGGCCTGGGTGACTCACATGCCACTGCACAGCATCCTGATAGCTGGGTAGCCAGTAAATGTCACGCATGACACCCTGTTATGGACTGATAGTTTGTGTTCCCTAAAACTCATATGTTGGGACCCCAGCCCCCAGTGTGATTATATTTGAAGACAGGGCCTCTACAGAGTAATTAAGGTTAAATAAGGCCATAGGGGTAGAGCCCTGATCCAATAGGATAGTGTCCTTATAAGAAGAGACCCCAGACAGAAAGCGGAGACATTGTCAGAACATGACTAGGATTCTCGTAAATACAAAAGGAAAAATACCCACTACAGTTGCTTTATAAAAGAGTGAATTACATAGGGGTTAATTCATTATGAATGCTGTTTGCCTATCAAATTCTCAGGGTTTTTGTTTTGAAACTCAGCTCATGAATGTTATGCTGTTACTGGAAATAAGTTGGCAATCACTTGGTTTTCAGAAGGAATTTTGGTATTGAATCAAAACCCTTACCCTAGCTATTTAGTTCTAATGTTGATCCTGAGGAATTAAGAGTTAATTAGCTTGCTATTAAGTGGACCATTGTTTAGGTACTAAAAATCTAACAAAGATGGTTTGTATCATAACATGGCCATTAAAAATGTGACTATATTAGCATGGACTTAAATAAACATATGAAACTCAAAAAAAAAAAGAAGAGACCCCAGAGACTCAGGCATCCCCTGCCACCCAATGTCTCTCAATTTCCCTCTCTCTCACCATGTGCAAGCACCAAGGAAAGGCCACGTGAGGTCATAGTGGGAAGGCAGCCATCTGCAAGCCTGGAAGAGGGCCCTCACGAGCTCCCAGCAGGCTGGAGCCGTGATCCTGCACTCTTAGCCTCCAAAACTGTGAGGAAATAAACTGCTATTGTTGAAGCCACCCAGTTTATGGCCTTTTGTCATGGCAGCCCTAGCTGACTAATTCACACCTACTGTGTACACATGCACAAGGGCACCATAGGCCTTGATAAAGGAAGATTCTCGATTATCATCCATGGCACTGAACACCTGCTTTTCCTATCCCCCCCCCCAACAAAAAACCCTCAATTTCTTTATGTAGATGCTGGTTACACAACTGTATTTACTTTGTGACTATTACATCCACATTTCTTGAATATATGTTATACTTTAATAAAGGCTACCTTGAACATAAAAATCTAAAGTTTGAACATCTGGGCAAATTGCTTCCATTTTGTCACATGTATAATTTAGTAGAAAGCAAAGAAAACCTAGAACAAGTCCATGGCCTACTTTTCCAGGAGCTGAGTGTGGACTCAGACCCTGCTGAGCAGCCATGCGGGGGAGCAGACTCTAATCCCAGCTCTCTCCGGCCATCAGGTGGCTCTCCAGGAGCCTCCAACAAATGCTGTTTCTGAATCCCCTGTCAACCACTATCTCCACTTCACCCTTGGAATGTGAGCTGGGTGCCCCTGCATCAGGTATGAAACGTGTGTGTCCTACAACTGAGGGCATGTACACACACATATCATTCACATATGTGTAAGTGCATGGCCGAGATCATGATGAAGCAAACCCTGACTTCCCACCAGTGCCCTTTACCTTTGTCCCTCTCCACATCAGCAGGGCAAGGTGGAAGTCAGATTCATCATTAGGCACAAAATTGCCATGTATGTTATATACACATGTGTAATACACCCTTCATCTTCTTCTGTCCCCTCTCCTCACGACACTGTTCAAAGCTTGTAAAGAGAGTGGAAAACACAAAGTCCTGCTCTTCAGGACCTCTTGACCCAGCATTGAGGCTGCCCCTCCGGGGAAAGGAGGGCAGTATGGCCAGGCCCTTCAGAAGAGCAGGGTAACACCACCCACAGCAGGCTTCCTCCAGAGAGCAGCAGGTAGAAGGGAGGCAAGCAGGGAGGAGGGAAGGGAGAGGGAGAGAATAAAACCACCTACTTTTCCACTACAATAGCAGCTTCTTCAAAAAGCTCCTCTTGGAAGTACATTTTAAGAGCTAGATCAAATTCCTGAATCTGCTCAAAGCATCTGAAAGCATCTTTGTAGCACTGGCTTCGCTTATAGAAATAGGCAGCATCTCTTATCTAGGACAGAGTAAGTTTTTCTCAGAGTATTCAGAATGTAACTCTTTATCTTAAAAGTAAACCAACAGCATGAACAATAATACATGTGCTATTTGTTAGAACCCAGTGAAAAACACGAAAACAAAGGTGATATTAGGAAAATTAAATTTTTGATAGGGAGAAAAATAAAACTAAATCCCAATCTCACACCATACACAAATTTAGGCTACAGATAGGTTAAAGATCCGAACAAGAAAGCTATTGGAGGAAAACACATGAGAATATCATCGTGACCTTGAGGAAAAGGAAGCTTTCAACAGCACATAAAACACACAAACTTCAGGGGGAAATTTGTTGGGTTCTTGGGTGTGATCACATCAAAACTTTTCAACAAAGAGCATGTGAAATAGCGTTAATGGAGAAAAGATGACCATTAACACCTAGACCGGCACCATCAAATACACCTTTCTGTGAAATGGAAGCTCCCTCTCTACACTGGCCACTATGATAGCGACTAGCCAAGTGTGAACAGTGAGCCCATGAATGTGAGTAGTGGCAACCAAGGAACTCAATTTTTCATTTCATTTCACTTTCATTCATTTCGATTTAAATTGCCACATGTGGCTAGTGGCTGCCATACAAGACTGGACAGGTCTCTAACGTAAAATGGTTTCCTGCAACCACATGAAAAAAGCTTTCCTGAAAACACAATAGGAATGGGGCATGACGCAGTCAGGGAAACCTGAATGACTAAGAAAGAGATGCAGATTCTCAACCAGAGAAATGCCAGTAAAATAAAACCACAGTGAGATGCACCCACAGGTCTGCAAAAATTAGAAAATCGGAACCCAGTGAACGTGGTCAAGAATGTGAAGCACGAAAAGATGGTGGCGTGAGAGGTGAGACAGAGGCTTCCTCCTAAAACCTCATATAATATGAAAATAAAGCTACTTCAACTACTCTTGAAAGAGCAATGGGAAAGAGGACGGCAACAAACTGCATACACCTGGAGATAAGAGCAGCCCTCACAGAAAAGGGTAATGTACTAAAGCTGCAGTCCTGCGGGATCCCCCAGGACCAGCTCACCAGTGGGAGAACAGGAATGGAGCAGGGAGGGAGTGGAGATGTGGGACTGCTGAATACCTAACTCTGGAGATCTGCTCTGGGAGCACAAACCTACATTTCATGGTGCTTGCATGATATTCTTGTAATTAGGGGGTTGGAAAGCTAAGACAGGCAAAATTCCTGGAGAGACTAAGAATCCAGCTGCTTGTGAAAGCAGGGATCCATACCCAGCTGCTCGGGGACAAAATAAAGGTGGGCAGTCTGAGAGACTTCCTAACAAAGAAGCCCTTAGCAAGAGAGCTGCTAAAGGGGCAAGGATCGCACGGAGCTTACTGCTCAGGAGAAAGGACAGGCAGACAAAATTGTCCAGGTGCACTCTGCCCAGCAGGTTGGGAGCTTTCACGATCTTCAGGTGCTCCAGCTCCCTGGCTGCCTACACAGCTCCAAGAACCCCTTCTGTGACAGGCAGACTTGTGCACCTTTCTTCTGGCCAGCCCCACCGGGCTTGCAAACCGGGAAATCCTTCCCTGGTGTTAGGCCAGTCAGAGGGAAGATCTGTCTATAGCAACTAAAAACGCAAAGCACAGAGGCTTATACCTGTGTGCCCAGCCCACTGGTTCACGCACTGGAGACAGGCATAGCAGCCAGGAACCAGCAAACAGCCCTTTCCTCCCCGAGGCACCAATACCACACCCCTACAATCCCCGCATTGCTTCAGGGGCTGCGCAGTTCCAGAGAGTAGAGCTTCTGGGCACTAGAGGGCACCATACACAAATATGAAACGCCAAAAGGAACCTGGTCCAGAGTAAAATTATGAACACAACTCCTGAGAAAGATTTAAATGATATGGACCTTATGACTCTGCCTGAAAGGGAGTTCAAAATAAAAATCATTAACATGCTCCTGGAGGTACGGAAAGATATTCAAGAACTCAGTAATGAATTCCGGTCAGACATCCAATCATTGAAGAACACAATGGATGGTATTAAAAGCAGATTGGATACGGTGGAGGAGACAATAAATGAAATAGAAACTAGAGAAGAGGAATACAAAGAAGCTGAGGCACAGAGAGAAAAAAGGATCTCTAAGAATGAAAGAATATTGAGACAACTGTGTAACCCATCCAAACAGAACAATATTCGCGTTATAGGGGTACCAGAGGAAGAAGAGAGAGAAAAAGGGATAGAAAGCGTCTTTGAGGAGGTGATTGCTGAAAACTTCCCAATCTGGGGAAGGAGATAGTCCCTCAGGCCATGGAGGTGCACAGATCTCCCAAAACAAGGGACCCAAGAAAGACAACAGCAAGACATATAGTAATTAAAATGGCAAAGATCAAGGATAAGGACAAACTATTAAAAGCAGCCAGAGAGAGAAATAGGATCACATACAAAGGAAAATCCATCAGGCTATCATCAGACTTCTCAGCAGAAACCTTACAGGCCAGAAGGGAGTGGCATGATGTATTTAATGCAATGAAGCAGAAGGGCCTTGAACCAAGATTACTTTATCCGGCAAGATTATCATTTAAATTTGAAGGAGGGATTAAACAATTCCCAGATAAGCAAAAGCTGAGAGAATTTGCCTCCCACAAACCATCTCTACACTATTTTGGAGGGACTGCTATAGATGGAAGTGTTCCTACAGATTAATAGCTGTCACCAGAAGTAATAAAACCACAGTAAAGAAAATAGAACACCTAATTACTAAGAAAATGCAGAATTAAATTAACTATTCCCAAAGTCAATCAAGGGATAGACAAACAGTACAGAATATGATACCTAATATATAAAGAATGGAATAGAAAGAAAAAGGAGGAAACAAACAAACAAAGAACCTTTAGATTCTGTTTGTAATAGCATATTAAGTTAGTTGTTAGACTTTTAGATAGTAGGGAAGTTAACCTTGAACCTTTGGTAACCACGAATCTGAAGCCTGCAATGCCAATAAGTACATACCTATCCATAATCACCCTAAATGTAAATGGACTGAATGTACCAGTCAAAAGATATAGAGTCACTGAATGGATAAAAAAACAAGACCTATCTATATGCTGCCTTCAAGAGACTCACTTTAAACACAGACATACACAGACTAAAAGTGAAGGGATGGAAAAAGATATTTCATGCAAACAACAAGGAGAAAAAAGCAGGTGTTGCAGTACTTGTATCAGACAAAATAGACTTCAAAACGAAGAAAGTAACAAGAGATAAAGAAGGACATTACATAATGATAAAGGGGTCAGTCCAACAAGAAGATATAACCATTACAAATATATATGCACCCAACACAGGAGCACCAGCATATGTGAAACAGAAGTAAAGGAGGAAATAGACAGCAATGCATTCATTTTAGGAGACTTAAACACACCACTCACTCCAAAGGACAGATCAACCAGACAGAGAATAAGTAAAGACACAGAGGCACTGAACAACACACTAGAACAGATGGACCTAACAGATATCTACAGAACTCTGCACCCAAAAGCAGCAGGATACACATTTTTCTCAGGTGCACATGGAACATTTTCCAGAATAGACCACATACTAGGCCACAAAAAGAACCTCAGTAAAGTCAAAATATTGAAATTCTACCAACCAACTTCTCAGATCACAAAGGTATAAAACTAGAAATAAATTTTAGAAAGAAATCAAAAAACGTCACGAATACATGGAGACTTAACAACATTCTCCTAACTAATCAATGAGTTAACAACCAAATCAAAATAGAAATGAAAGAATATATGGAGACTAATGATAACGACAACACAAAGCCACAACTTCTGTGGGACGCAGCAAAGGCAGTTCTAAAAGGAAAGTATATTGCAATCCAGGCCTATCTAAAGAAGGAAGAACATTTCCAAAAGAATAGTCTAAAGACACAATTACTGAAATTGGAAAAAGAAGAACAAATGAGGCCCTAAGTCACCAGAAGGAGGGACATAATAAAGATCAGAGAAGAAATAAATAAAATTGAGAAGAATAAAACAATAGAAAAAAATCAATGAAACCAAGAGCTGGTTCTTTGAAAAAATAAACAAAATAGATAAACCCCTAGCCAGACTCATTAAGAGAAAAAGAGAATCTACACACATAAACACAATCAGAAATGAGAAAGGAAAAATCACGACGGACCCCACAGAAATACAAAGAATTATAAGAGAATATTATGAGAATCTATATGCTAACAAGCTGGAAGACATAAAAGAAATGGACGACTTCTTAGAAAAATACAACCTTCCAAAACTGACCAACCAAGAAACAGAAAAACTAAACAGCCCTATCACCAGCAATGAAATTGAATCAGTAATCAAAAAACTACCCAAGAACAAAACCCCCGGATCAGATGGATTCACCTCTGAATTCCACCACACATATAGAGAAGAAATAACACCCATTCTCCTTAAAGTTTTTCAAAAAATAGAAGATGAGGGAATACTTCCAAACTCATTCTATGAAGCCAGCATCACTCTAATACCAAAACCTGGCAAAGACCTCACCAAAAAAGAAAATTACACACCAATATCCCTGATGAACGTAGATGCAAAAATACTCAACAAAATATTAGCAAACCGAATCAAAAATACATCAAGAGGATCATACACCATGATCAAGTGGGATTCATCCCAGGGATGCAAGGATGGGACAACATTCGAAAATCCATCAACATCATCCACCACATCAACAAAAAGAAGAACAAAAACCACATGATCATCTCCATAGATGCTGAAAAAGCATTTGACAAAATTCAGCATCCATTCCTGATTAAAACTCTCAACAAAATGGGTATAGACGGCAAGTACCTCAACATCATAAAGGCTATATATGACAAACCCACAGCTAACATCATACTTACCAGCAAGACGCTGAAAGCTTTTCATCTAAGATCGGGAAGAAGACAGGGATGCCCACTCTCTCCACTGTTATTCAACATAATACTGGAGGTCCTAGCCATGGCAATCAGACAAAACAAAGGCATACAAGGCATCCAGATTGGTAAAGAAGAAGTCAAATTGTCACTATTTGCGGATGACATGATATTGTACATAAAAAACCCTAAAGACTCCACTCCAAAACTACTAGAACTAATATCTGAATTCAGCAAAGTTGCAGGATACAAAATTAAAACACAGAAATCTGTTGCTTTCCTATACACTAATGATGAACTAACAGAAAGAGAAATCAGAAAAACAAGTCTATTCACAATTGCCTCAAAAAGAATAAAATACCTAGGAATAAACCTAATGAAGGAAGTGAAAGACCTGTACTCTGAAAACTACAAGACACTCCTAAGAGAAATTAAAGAGGACACTAACAAATGGAAATGCATCCCATGCTCTTGGCTAGGAAGAATAAATATTGTCAAAATGGCTATACTACATAAAGCAATCTACAGATTCAACGCAACCCCTATCAAACTACCAATAGCTTTCTTCAATGAACTGGAACAAATAATTCTGAAATTCATATGGAACCACAAAAGACCCCAAATAGCCAAAGCAATCCTGAGAAGGAGGAATAAAACAGGGGGAATTACACTCCCTGACTTCAAGCTCTACTACAAAGTCACAGTAATCAAGACAATTTGGTATTGGCACAAAAACAGACACACAGACCAGTGGAACAGAATAGAAAATCCAAACATTAACCCAAACATATACAGTCAATTAATATTTGATAAAAGTGCCTTGGATATACAATGGGGAGATGACAGCCTCTTCAGCAACTGGTGTTGGAAAAACTGGACAGCTACATGTAAGAGAATGAAACTGGACTACTGTCTAACCCCATGCACAAAGGTAAACTCAAGGTGGATCAAAGACCTGAATGTAAGTCATGAAACCATAAAACTCTTAGAAAAAAACATAGGCAAAAAGCTTTTGGACATAAACATGAGGGACTTCTTCATGAAAGTATCTCCCTGGGCAAGGGAAACAAAAGCAAAAATGAACAAGTGGGACTATATCAAGCTGAAAAGCTTCTGTACAGCAAAGGACACCATCAGTAGAACAAAAAGACACCCTACAGTATGGGAGAATATATTCCTAAATGACATATTCGATAAGGGGCTGACATCCAAAATATATAAAGAACTCATGCACCTTAACAAACAAAAAGCAAATAATCCAATTAAGAAATGGGCAGAAGACATGAATAGACACTTCTCTAAAGAAGAAATTCAGATGGCCAACAGGCACATGAAAAGATGCTCCACATCGCTAATCATCAGAGAAATGCAGATTAAAACCACAATGAGATATCACCTCACACCAGTGAGGATGGCCAACATCCAAAACACAAACAACAACAAATGTTGGCGAGGATGTGGAGAAAAGGGAACCCTCCTACACTGCTGGTGGGACTGCAAATTAGTTCAACCATTGTGGAAAGCAGTATGGGGGTTCCTCAAAAAACTCAAAATAGAAATACCATTTGACCCAGGAATTCCACTCCTAGGAATTTACCCTAAGAATGCAGCAGCCCAGTTTGAAAAAGACAGATGCACCCCTATGTTTATCGCAGCACTATTTACAATAGCCAAGAAATGGAAGCAACCTAAGTGTCCATCAATAGATGAATGGATAAAGAAGATGTGGTACATATACACAATGGAATATTATTCAGCCATAAGAAGAAAACAAATCCTACCACTTGCAACAACATGGATGGAGCTAGAGGGTATTATGCTCAGTGAAATAAGCCAAGCCGAAAAAGACAAGTATCAAATGATTTCACTCATATGTGGAGTATAAGAACAAAGAAAAAAACTGAAGGAACAAAACAGCAGCAGACTCACAGAACCCAAGAACGGACTAATAGTTACCAAAGGGAAAGGGACTGGGGAAGATGGGTGGGAAGGGAGGGATAAGAGGGAAAAAGGGGCATTACGATTAGCAGATGTAATGTTGGGGGGGCACGGGGAGGGCTGTACAACTCAGAGAAGACAAGTAGTGATTCTATAGCATCTCACTACGCTGATGGACAGTGACTGTAATGGGGTTGGTGGGGGGACTTGATGAAGGGGGTAGTTTAATAATCATAATATTGCACATGTAATTGTAGATTAATGATCCAAAATAAATTATAAAAAAAAGAATACTTAGGAGAAGCTAATAAAAGAATAAGTGATTAAAAAAAAAAGAACATATGGGATGTGAACAATTTCCAGGGATGTGTTGTTTTAATTTGTCTGATTTTTCGCATACTATTCAAGATCAAATAGACAACATTCACCATGTTATTGATAAGTTTTCACAAATGCCTGGATTGTTAAATTGGTTTTCTTTGTTTCATTGGATATGGCCTATAATTGTAGGTCTAATACTGTTATGCATTTGTATTCCTGTTGTCCTAGTGTGTGTGCGGAAGGCAGTTGTTGGTCTTTTAAAGCCAATACAAGCATATGCTACTTTTCAAGAATTAAATTCAAGAAATAGTGATTCCTTTTAAACAACTTTGTGAAATCATGTACTGATTCCCTACCTGCATTTGCTGCAAGAAAATAATCATGTATATTGTGATTTTATCCAGAATTATAGCTGCTGGCTGTCCTCTCTTTCGTATTTTATCTCCCTGTTTGGTCCCAGGAGATGGCTGGTTATCCAGAGACGGGTAAGATTCCTCATGGGAGGAACAACCTAAGACAGGCACAGTCGCAAGGGACCTCAGGTGCACAACGTGGGAGCCAACTGAGGTGAGGCATAGAACCTCACCCCTCCAGACGAGAAAGACATTGCCTGTGACAAGCTATGTCACAGGCCGAGCCCAGCTAATCATTACTCTGGTACCTTCCACAAATATATGCATATGCATTTGCGTCAATTAAAACAAAAAAGGGGGAAATGTGGGATTCACTTATAATTTAAGTATAAAAATCATATGAATAATCATAGTTGACTTGATTGATTATAGTAACTGAATTAGTTTCTCTGATATGACTGCCTGTGCATTGTTCACCTTGTGAGAACTTGTTCACTATGTTCCTTGCATTGTTCACCTTGTGGGAGCTTGTTTACTGTATTGGAACTTGTTCATTATGCTCCAAAAGATTGGAGACTGTTGAGAATTAAGCTTGGAGTTGATTAATGATAGTGTATTGAGTTCCCTATGCAGAATTCTACTGTTGTTAGCAACCATTTGATCAACAGATGTGAGAGGTGCTCTCTCAGCATCACTCTTGAGCTGTTAAAAAAAAAAAGCAGATTAGATGTAGTAGAAGAGATGTAAATGGAATAGAAATTAAAAAAGAGGAATACAAAGAAGCTGAGGCACTGAGAGAAAAAAAGAATATCTAAGAATGAAAGAATATTGAGAGAACTGTGTGGCCACTAATAAAAAAATTAATAGTTCTGGGGGTGTAATGTGCAGCATGGTGAGCATAATGTCTTGTGTATTGAAAAGTTGTTAAGAGAAAAAACCTCAAAAGTTCACATCGCAAGAAAAAATAATTTGTAACTATGTATGTTGAAGGATGTTAACTAAACTTACTGTGATAATCATTTCCCAATAAAAAAAGAAAAACTTCAAAATAAATAAATAAATAAATAAATAAATAAATAAATTGCAAAAAAAAAAAAGAATGTGAAGCACAAGGGGGCTTCTTGCACAAAGTGAAATTAAGAATATGCAAGCCCACTCCCAGCAGTCCTCAGGCCTGGGAGGAGATGCACTGTGCTTATGGCACTGTGTGTGTGTGCTCACCACTGGGGAAATGGGAAGTCAAAGGCAGTGGATGCCCATTCTGGAATACCATCAGTGGTCAGACACCTGGCCAGACCTTTATGCAAGAGTGGGAGGTGAGAAAAGGAAAGCCAGAACAAGATGTCATTTAGATAAGCTTTGATGTAGACACATATGGAAAATACTGTTATTTGTTCTCAATTAGGCATGCCTGTGGGGACACATGTTAAATGCATGGGTGTGGCTAATGTCACGGACTGCCAGGCTCTGCATGGTTTGTTCCTGCCACTCTCTCTCGCTCATGTCACCTTTTCTAGCCCACTCGCTGTGCTCTGGCCAAACCGACTTCCTTCTGGTTCTTCCAATTCACCCACACGCTCCCACCTGTGGGGCTTTTCCCTGCAAGAATCCTTGGCCTGATATGCCCTGCAGCAGGTGTTCCCACAGTTCTCTCCTTAGCAATCAACAAATGACTGCCCCCTTCCTCAAACAGCAACACATGACCCCCTATCTCCCCTCACCTGGCCCCATCACTGCTGCCATCTTATGTACTACAGGCTTATCTACCATATCTCTCACACACTGGAGGGAAGCTCTGCAAGGCAGAGGCCTGCTCTGTTGCCTGCTGAGCACCCAGCATGGTGGCACACAGTGAGCACACATTTCTCTGTTGACTTTTGTGGGGAAGTTGGGGTTCCTATGGCCAAGATCCTCACTGAACTTAAATCACCTGATGATGTAACTGGCCTGTTGCTAGGCTACCGCTTTCACACCCCTAGGCAATAAGCTATTATTGTGCTACATAGAGAGCTCTGGCCCAGTGCTCTGCGCAGAGGCAGAGATGCTAGTGCTTGACCTACTGCCAGGAGAACAAGCCGGGTAATGAACCCTTTCACCCCAAAGAACGTTTTGCTGTCAATTTCTTTGGTCACATTGAATCCATAGCGAACTTGCCTGGGGCTGAAACCCATTGGCAAGACAATTGGCGAAAGTCCGCAGGTTCATTGTTGACCAAGGAAAAAGACAGGCTTCCCTTATGGGAGGGGTGCTTCAGCAGGCTGCCCCTGTGAATGGGGAAACAGTGGATCGTTCGCCAATGGGTATGTGGTCTGAGGTGGCTCGCCTCCCAGAGGACTAGGCCCCACCCCAGGACTGGAAGCAAGTGGAGGCGACACCTGAGGCAGTAGGGGAGGCTCTTGGTATAGTAAGTAAATCCTTTGAGAAACAGAGTGCCCCTGAGGCAGCGGGGACTGTGGGTTGGCTGCTTCTCACAGTTTTTAAAAGGTCTACAGAAGAGAACCAAGAAATGGCGGCATGAGAACGCGAGCTGCAAACTTCTGTGGATTCCCTGAAAAAGGAAATGGCATTGATGCGAGAGGCAGCATGAGAACGTGAGCTGCAACCTTCTGTGGTTTCCCTTGAGAAATTGCATTGATGAGAGAGGAGATGGCATGAGAATGCCAGCAGCAAGGTACCATTGGAGAGGTAAACAATTCTTTACAGAACAAGACGGCAGCACTGCCAGGTGTTCTGAAGGAGGAAGAGGCCATCAAGGAAAAAGACAAACTCCTAAGGGAAGCACAGGTGGAGGTGGCACGAGAACATCAGCTGCAAAGCATTGAGCTGAAGGTAAGAGAGCTTCTGAAGACTGAGGTAGCATTGCTGCGAGGCACAGTAGAAAACATAAAGGTTGTAGCAGAGGAGGCACTCGGGGGAGGGGAGAGAAAGGTGCCATCAGCCCCAGAAGTGGAGGAGCTGGGGAACGATGAAGAGGTGGTGCTGGAGGCACTGGCCCCTCCTGTATTGAAAGCATGCCCAGTGGTTGTAAAGAAAATAAAGACCCAGCAGCTGAAGGTTCCCCAAGGAGAGGAGCAGCCCCCTCCCCAGGTCGTGGAGCACTCTATGGTCCGCCCCTATCCTCAGGCTGAGCTGGTGGATTTGGGCTCCCGGTTTAGGCAGAAGCCCTTGGAGTCAATATCAGCTTGGCTCCTGCACCTGTGGGACTTAGGGGTGGATGGAATTGTTCTGTCGGGATCAGAGATGGGAAAGCTGTCTTCCCTGACAGTGCAGCCTGCTTTGAGGCAGCAATTACAAAATGCACATCAGACCCCAGGGAGTCACTCCCTCCTCGATTGGCTTATGGCTGCACTTCGTGCTGTGTGGCCCAATCCAGGTGCTCTACCATCATTTACTGTTAGATGGCAGACATATGCTGAGCTCCAACAGGTGCTATGAGAGCCAGGCATAAGAAATGCCATCTATAGTCCAGAGAATTTTGACCAGATGAAGAGATTTTCACTATTGGGAAGAGAAATATTGTACTTCAAATGGCTCCTACATCCCTCTTTGGGTCTCTAGTGGCCATTCTTTCCCCTCACTTAGGGCATCCCATAAGCGAGGTGACACATACAGTAGCAGACTTAGGAGAGGCTGAATCAAGGAGAATCCAGAAAGAAATAAGACCTGTTACTCACAAGAATTTACAGGGCCTCATGAAGGTTATGAGGACCCAGCTGTGAGTTGATTTAATGTGGGCAGGAGAAGAGGGAAGGAAATTAGATAGGAAGTCAAATAGGACCTTACTAGAGCTATGGCAACAGCTGAAACCAGAGCAGCAGTTCCAGCCATTAAGACCAAAGAGGCAGAGGTCAGAGACAGAGCCACGAGTCCAGCCTGTGTGTTTGCAAGGCGTCCTGCTGGAGAACGAGTCAACCTCACTTGAGCCCACAAAGGAAGGTGATTGGGGAACATGGTTTGACTGAGGGATTAGGTCAAGGTATCTGCCCTGAGGGACTGGGGGGGACCGGAGGCCACATGTTGAAATAGCTATTCATTCGTCCCCAGTGACTATACAGCGTGTTGTGGTTCTGGTGGACACTGGGGCTGAATGTTCACTGATTCTTGGTAACCCTGAACGGTTCCCTGGGACCCCCACTATCATAGATGGATACGGGCGGAAGGCTATCAGATTGAAAAAAGCCCAAATCCCTTTGGGAATAGGGTGTCTACCCCCAAAAGAGTATGCCGTGTATATATCTTCTATCCCTGAGTATATTTTGGGGCTTGATATCCTGCAGGGTCTATGGTTGTAGACCACTGCAGGTGAGTTCAAACTGAGAGTACGTGTGGTGAAGGCAGTTCTGAGGGGACATGCTAGGCACCTGCCCATAGCTTTGCCTGTGCCTCGGCAGGTGACTAATACCAAACAATACAAACTGCCTCGGGGGCATAAAGAGATTGGAGAAACTCTCCAGGAGATGGAAAATGTGGGTATTTTAAAGCCCACCCATAGTCCTTTCAATTCCCCAGTGTGGCCAGTAAAAAAGCCAGATGGCTCCTGGCCTATGACTGTGGATTTCAGAGAACTGAATAAGGTCATACCCCCTATGCATGCTGCTGTCCCCTCTATTGCAGGCTTGATGGATACCCTCAGCCATGAACTAGGAACATGTCATTATGTGGTAGATCTTGCTAATGCCTTCTTTTTCATTGACACTGAGCAGGAAAGTGAGGAACAGTTTGCCTTCACGTGGGAAGGATGGCAATGGACTTTCACCGTCCTCCCACAGGGATACCTCCACAGCCCCACCATCTTTCATGGACTTGTAGCCCAGGACTTGGCTATGTGGGAGAAACTGCCAACAGTGTGGCTGTACCATTATATTGATGATGTCATGCTCATGTCTGATTATCTTTCAGATCTAGAAGGTGCAGCAGCTAGACTGCTGCAACATTTACAGGAGAAACGATGGGCTGTGAACAGCACCAAGGTTCAGGGACCTGGTTTGTTGGTCAAATTCTTGGGGGTCGTCTGGTCAGGTAAGACCAAAGTTATACCAGAAGCAGTTATAGATAAAGTCCAGGCCTTTCCTACCTCCACAACTGTAGCATTGGTATAGGAGTTTTGGGGTCTTCTAGGCTACTGGAGAGTGTTTATCCCGCACTTGGCACAAATTCTGAAACCCTTATACTGGTTGGTACAAAAGGGCGTCAGGTGGGACTGGGATGAGACATGTGCATCTGCCTTTACTAGCCCAAAACGAGCTGTCAGGGCCATGCAGGCCTTGAGTGTGATAGACCCATCAAGGCCCTGTGAGCTGGACATTCATGTGACTGAAGACAGTTATGGCTGGGGTCTCTGGCAGTGGCTTGAACGAACTCACCAACCCATTGGGTTCTGGTCACAACTCTGGAAAGGGGCAGAGGTACAATACACTTTGATAGAAAAACAACTGGCTGCCATGCATCACGCCTTGCTGGCTACAGAACCCATCACTGGAATGGCTCCAATAAAGGTAATAACCACCTATCTCCTCTTGGGATGGGTACAAGACTGGACCCAAAAGCCAAGGAGTAGTGTGGCACAAACACCCACACTGGCCAAGTGGGGTTCTTACCTACAGCAGCATAGTGCCCTCTCTAGTAGCCCCTCGAGTGAAGAACTCCAATGCTTGTTGGGGCCGGTGACATATACTAGTGAAAAGCAGGAAGAACTTGCTTATGAACCATTAGTAGCAGAGAGTCCCTATCAGGAGGGAAGAGCCCCTATACCCAAATATGCATGGTACACAGATGGCTTCAGCCGTAGGCAGCCCCCAAAATGGAGGGCCATAGCTTTCCATCCTAAGACTGAGAGAATACGGATGGAAGATGGGGAGGGGAAGAGCAGCCAATGGGCAGAGTTGCTGGCCGTGTGGCTTGTGATCAGCCAGGAGTCCTCCCCTATAGTTGTCTGCACTAACAGCTGGGCTGTCTATCGGGGTTTGACCCTGTGGCTACCAACCTGGTACCATGCCAACTGGCTGGTTGGTCACTGACCCCTCTGGGGGCAAGAATTGTGGCAAGACTTATAGGCCTGTGGTCAGACTAAAATAATTACAGTATACCATGTGACAGGTCATTTGCCACTGGCATCCCCAGGAAATGATGAAGCAGGTAAATTGGCCCAGATATGCTGGTTAGAAGGAAAGCCTGCCTCTGATGTAGCCCAATGGCTACATCAGCGTTTGTTGCATGCGGGGCAAAAGACAATGTGGGCTGTAGCCTGTCAGTGGGGCTTGCCTTTGAGCTTCGAAGAAGTTAGTAGAGCCCGGCAGGAGTGTGTCGTGTGCTCCAAAAGGGACTTACACCGAGTTCCACAGCAACATGGGACAATAGCTAAGGGGCCTATACCCCTCGTCAGGTGGCAGATAGACTATATTGGGCCTCTACCTGTGTCAGAAGGACATCGGTATGCAATGACTTGTGTGGATACAGCTACTGGACTTCTGGTTGCTTTTCCTACCCGTTGTGCAGACCAGCAGATGACCAAAAGAGGCCTGGAGCATCTCTTTGCTGCCTATGCCGACCACAGGTAATTGAGAGTGATCAGGGCACCCATTATATTGGACATACACTGCAAGAATGGGTGCGACAGCTGGGAATCAGGTGGAAATTTAATGTGCCATACGATCCTACCACAGCAGGCATGATAGAGAGGCACAATGACTTGTTAAAATCTGGACTAAAGTCAGATACCAATAGCCTGCGGGCATGGTCAGTCCACTTATGGACCGTGCTATGGCGTTTGAATGAGATACCCCGAAAGGGAGCCCTGAGCCCCATAGACATGTTGACACATATGGCTGCCTCCCCTATACAACTGCAAGTACAAACCAAGGAAGAATCAATGAAGCCGAGTTTCGGCCACCAGAATAACATCTTGCTGCCCGCACCAACTGCACTGAATCCCGCAGACTCCATTGAGTGGACATGGCCTTGGACCTTTTGACACATGGACCAATGATGGCTGGCTCTCCTGGCACCTTGGGGACAAGGCCTGGAAGCTGGCCTCCTGTGTATTCCTGGAATAGCAGCAGAGTGGCCGCCAAAGGTCACAGTACTATATCCTGAATGGCCAGAAGGTAGGATCATCTTACAGGGGAGTTTTGTTTTATCATTATGGCCAGTGCATGCACCTCCAGTAGCACTATATATAGACCCTTCAGTAACTCCCATGGGAAGAGGAGTAAAAGTATAGTATACTAGACCTGGAAGGGACCCCCTTCCTGCTACAGTCCTATCACAGGACCACTCTCTTGCATGCATCGTACCTGATGGACAAGATTTGCCTATGTTGGTGGCCTTAAAACATGTGTCTTATCGCCCCTAAAGTCTTTGTGGATTGGGAACTTCCTCTGGCTTGAGGATTATTATAATTTTTGTTAGCTGTGTCAAAATCTTGCCGTATCTTAATTTTTATTATCTCTAAGTTGTTACCTTCTGTTGCTCTTGTGGGATCTGGTTACAGTGCTCCAGCTTTCTCGCACAGGGACCATTGAGGAAGATTAAAAGCATGTAGATTGTAATGTAAGAATCCTGGAGGGGTGGAGTGTGGGGAAGTTGGGGTTCCTATGGCCAGGACCCTCACTGAACTTAAACCACCTGATGATGTAACTGGCCTGTTGCTAGGCTACCACTTCCACACCTTTAGGCAATAAGCTATTATTGTGCTATATAGAGAGCTCGGCCCAGTGCTCTGGGCAGAGGCAGAGATGCTAGTGCTCGACCTACCGCCAGGAGAACAAGCTGGATAATAAACCCTTTCACCTCAAAGAACGTTTTGCTTCAATTTGTTTGGTCACATTGAATCCATAGCGAACTTGCCTGGGGCTGAAACCAATGGCAAGACAACTTTTTAATGTCATGACTGTCCATGCTGCACCTGAGGCCCAAAGAGAAAACAAAATAAAAATGAAACATGACAGAATACATACGCCAGGTGCTAAAACAGAGCTTATCTGAGTTTTACTCAATGAGACGTTACACAAAAGTGCCAAAATATAAACAATATTCAGGTGTAAGGTTGTTGTATGCCCAGAGACCTCACAGACCAGTGAGCTCCTAGAACCATCTCGGCCACAGCAGTAAAAACCCATAACCAGAACATCTAATACCCTATCTCTTTTCCTCTACTTAACTATGCTTTTTACTCAGAAGAATCCCTGAGTGTGAGCGAGGCCCTGGAAGGTGCCAAGTGCACGCACAACTGGAGAGAGATGATTGGCGTGGCTCTAATTGGGCAGCAGCTCCCATTCAGGCCTGCTCTGCTCCCCAAAGGGGCATCCAACTACCACCCAGAGCGAGAGCCTTCAGAGGATTCTATGGAAGCAGTGCAGCTGTCTGGGGAGATCCAGGAAGCCGACGAGGCAGAGAATGCCCTGAAGGGAAGTCTTACACTCCTGTGGCGCCCTCAAACCATGTCTTCCCACAGGTAGCAGACATGTGGAAGTTGGGAACAGACAGGAGATTTGGCCTAAAGGTTTTGACAAAGGCTGCTGCTAAGCTGGTCGATTTGAATCATGCTGGCTGTTTGGTGGGATGGCCACAAAGGTCTGACGCTGCCTGAAGGTTGAATACCCTTCCAGGGAGGGGCCTCAACAAAGAAAGGGACCAGACCCTTCCCAGGGTGGGGCTTGCAGATGCTAGAATGTACTGCTGAGAGAAGGCAGACGAAGCTGCCACTACTGGCCAAGCAGAAGGAAGGAGGGAAGGCTGTGCCCCAGGGGCAGGTGGCCTCCACATTTTGGCCTCCACTTGCATCCTGGAGGAGGACCATGGCGCTGGACTTAGGGCCCCCTGGTCCCCTGCACCACCCACTTTCAGAGGCAGGCTCGGCAGCCTGTGGGGTGGGCAAGGGGAGTAAACTAGTAGGAGTTCTCTGGTTTGCTCACAGCAGGCACTGGGAGGCCCAGAAGGAAAAGCATTAGGCCTGGGCCAGTTCCCTATAGTTGTCACTGCTTAGGGTCCAAGGCACGGTGACATTGGGGTTTGGTGGGGGGTGAGGCTAAGGAACATGGAAAGGTCTGGAATCTTAGGACCCAAATTTCTACCCATGCTGAAATCCCCATTCCACTGCCATCCCCTGCCTCCTAACACGTCACATCCCATAATAAACACGGGAAAGACAGGCAGCATTGGGAGAGCCTTATCATCTTCGACAATGATTGGGGCCACACTTGAGACTGCTCAGGAGGTACCCCCATGCCACCCAGGATGCTCTGAGGATCAACAAACTACTCCATTTCACGCAGAAACACAGAAACCCACCTCCCCACTGGAGGGTCATAAAGCCCTGTACAGGGGAGGTGCAGCCACTGCAGTGAGCGCTCTAGGGCACAGCTTCCCAAACTGCCTGCCGTGAGGCGCCAGATGGGCTTACACCACCAGATGGCCCAATGCATTTCAACTGACACATTAAAAATGAACCACCTGTGGGTATGATGATTGGTGCACATGGTGTGTGTGGGGTCATGGGAAGACAGCATAGCTCAGAGAAGACCAAGAGGGACTCTGTGGCATCTTACCACACTGATGGACAGTGACTGCAATGGGGTATGGGGGGGACTCGATAATAAGGGTGAATTTAATAACCACGTTTTTCTTGTGAAACCTTCATAAGAGTGTATATATCAGTGATACCTTAATAAAAAAAAAGATTAACAAAAGAAAAAAATGAACAACCTAACATACAGCATGGTGACTATTATTAACAATGCTGTATCATATATTTGAAGTAAATCTTAAGTTCTCCTCACAAGGAAAAAAATTGCGTAGTTCTGTGTGGTGATGGGTGTTAACTAATCTTCCTGTGGGAATCATCTCGCAATAAATAAATATATCAAATCATCTTGTTGTATGTCAGTTACAGCTCAGTTTTAAAAAGCCTCTAAGAAAATCATCACCACTTGGATATCACAGAATGCCAAACAGCTATAAAAACCTCTGACTGCTTACTCTCGTTTTCTGAGCTAAGCTTGTTGTGGGCAAACACCAGTCGCCTGCCAGCATGCTGTCTGCTCTGAGTAGCCGTGCTCTAGACTAGCAGCTCTGTCACAGGGAGCTCTCTGCAGTGACGGAAATGTTCTGTAACCACGAGCACTTGAAATGTGCCAGTGAGACTAGGAGCTGAATTTTTAATTGTATTACATTTTAATTCACTTACATTTTAAATAAAATAGCCACGTGTGGCTTGTGGCTGCCAGATTGGGTGTGGAGATGTGGAGCGATTACTGAGTGAGAACACAGAAAAACATGTAAATGCCAGGCCCTCCACACAGGCAGACTCCAGACCGAACACAGAGAGGAGGAAGGCAGGAATATTCCCAAGCCCATCTTCCCTTTGACTGAAACATTCGGCCTTCCCATGGCTAATACAGAATCTCAACTGCTCACACAGATGTGGACATGCTCTTGTCTTTGGAGCAGCCTAACCACTGGAGAGGACAAACAAGGGCTCCCCTGCTGGAGCCAAGTCCCTTCCTGATGCAAGTGAAGGTGTCCCCCCACCAGTTGCTCAAGAGCAGCCCCAGGCAGAGGCCCTACCTGCCCCAGCCTCTCACACAGCTGGGCGGAGAGATGAAACTCCTTGGCATAGCTCAGACACTTAAGGGATAGTTTCAGCTCATTGCACTCCAAATAGATCTTAGCCAGTTCCAAGTACTGCACCTGCTTTTCCCTGGGAGAGGGGAAGAAAACAGAGTTTCATGGAGTGTTAGCCACACACCAATGCACGTAAGCTGCTGATCTCATGGGATGATGGTGGAGACTCTTACATGGGGCTGACTTTCTTAGATTTCATGTTCAGGGCAGTGCTGTGGGCCAGTACCAGTTTCTCCTTCTCAAATGCACCTCCTTTTCTGTAACACTTGGCTGCAACCTGAAATAGACAAAAGGTTTCAATCCCAGCAAGGTAGTGGAGGTGACGTGCATTCCGTGTCTGCACTGACAAAGCATGGAGTCTCATGCCAGCCCAGTTGGAGAAGGGGGAATGGAAAGGCACTGGTAAGCTGGAGGAAATGGCCCCAGAGGGTAATACCCAACAAGATTACCAGCTAACACTTCACACTCAAGGGTTCCTTTTGGAAGCACCCAGAAGCAACGGCAAAAGCAAATACAGCTCTTCCTGCTTTTAAAAGTTTGTATGATGTCACTCAGCTTTTATGAAAGGCCTATGTTAGTCCCTGTTTCCCTAACTGAAAGAAATCCAAAGAGGACTTTTGGTTTCATGAAGAAAGGAGGAAAGTGAGAATAGTGTTCAGTGTCTGCTCTGCAGCAGCTCTTACAGAGGCCCCCCACACAGACCTTCCCAGGAACCACTCTTGACATTTCAGCATCGAGACGCTCCAACTGTATCTGTGAGCATCTGGGCTTTATCTCGACTTACTTTGTGCATCTGATAGCCAGATGTGTCCTAAGGTATCAGAATGGTGGAGGGAGGTTATTTTGGAGCTCTGGCCATGCTCAAACTTTTTTCAACATAAATTAATGGTAATTGCTTCTTTACTTGACACCATCTATGCTTATAGAAGGCTTTGTAGAACACCACTTTCAGATAGCAGGGGAACCTTACACATCACGATAGTAATGCCTTCTTTTATCTTTCAACAGACACCTGTGAGAGCTTTCTTCCCTCTCGCTGTGCACAGTAAGCAACCTCAGGCCAAGACCTGCAGCAATTGGTCCAAAGTCACCTGGGGGTTTTCTGCACTTAGTGACTACAACTACTAACTGGCCATGTTGATAGGGCACCTACTAAGGGTAGAAATGGGGTAGAGAAGGCACCAGCACATCCCGAAAGATAACTGACCAGACCCGTGGCCATGCAGATCTGTGTTAGCCAAATAAGAGGGCAGACAAGTATCACGGGGGAGCTGCCTGCACCCTCATGCCTGCCAGCAGAAGTCTGCTTTCCTAAAGGCAGAATGCTAACACCGTGTTTCAAAGCACAGGCTATGGGGCAAAAGTTCACATGCACTCCAGCTTGGAAATATTAGGTCCCAGTGTGGGCAAGGGAAGGATTCAGTGGCACTGGCTGAAAAGTGGACAGGACAGCATCCACCGCCCTCAGGCTCTTTGCTACAGCCTCCCCAAGTCCCATGGGCCTCCTTTCATTCCCATGACCCGGGCCACGCTCCTTCCCACTACAGAGCCTTTGCACACACAGTTCCCTCTGACTGAAATGCTCTTCCAGCCTTTCTCTGCCTGGTTAACTTCATTCATCCTCTAGGTCTCAGCTCAAGGCTCCCACTCAAAGCAGCCTGTCCCAGGTCAGGACAGGCGGCTCCGGGGGCAGCTGAGGTCTGTGACATTGTCAGCAGCTGGAACCACATACTTCTGTAAGCTGCCTCATTCACCGCCATCTCCCCGAGACCTAAACACAATGCTTGGCTCACAGCTCAACAGAAATTTGCTGAATGCTTGAGTCTCAAGTGGTTTCCATTGGTACAGTGGGTCTGAAACAGGCATGGACAGGCAGCCAAAGCTGAGTAAACCACCTGAGTCCAGGAGCCCTTCAGCAGTCAGAGCAAGTCAGGCAGAGAGGCTTTTTATAACACTCTCATGTGCGCCAGCTCCTCTCAAGACTTTAGCTTCAAGCATATTCCTAGGGTACTTTTGAAGAAGCTTTGGCTATCCATAAGCAACACGTATGGGTAACACCAACAGCATTCTGATGGAAAAGCGGGAGACTTTATAAAGTTTTCTAATTTCATATCCATGCCTGCTGCCCATTTATCCCTTCCTTCTCTCTACACCCCCTCTCCAAAAACAGAACCCTTGGTTTTACAACAGCCAAGTGACCAGTATTTCTTTCTATTTGTAACAAGGATGAGCACTGAATAAAGTGTGGGGCTCTGTCAGCTAAGTACTGCAAAGTTATGGACCTACTTTCCAGACACACCCCGACAAAGCCGTACAAATTCTGTTTTCTCACCCCTTACAACTGATGGCAAGGGTGACCACAGTCCTTTGCCTGGGATGCTGCTGAGGGAATGGAGGCCTGGCGCCTCTGCAGTCATTATGCAGCTATGAGGGGCCACCTCCCAGTAGCCACAGATGGCACAGCAGATGGGATGACATGCCCATGATGACTCTGTTGAGCTAAAGGCGTTCGTGGATGGCAGGTGTAGACATTACCCCCACATCATGGGAAACCCACATGCCGCACTGCCCCAACCAAGGCTTCCAGACATGGGGAGATGCCCACTGGGGGAGGCATGGGGCTCTTCAAGGGACTTCACTATTTCAAGAAGACTAACAGAGATAACACTCCCAGAAGGAGACCACTCAGGCTCAGAGGCTTGTGGGTGGACATCAATCGGTCTGCTCAGTCTGGAGGAAAAGTTTAACCCTTGCTCATCAGACTCAGATTGGCAGGCAAATCCTTGTCTTATGTATTTGGAAAACAAACAAGGGGACCGAGGTGTTACTACTTTAAAATGCAGTACGAAGAGAGCACAAACTTTTAAGCATAGAACACAGGAGGGGAAGAAAATAAACAGAAGGATGCCTTGGTGGGGCTGAGGCCATGACCCTCCATTTTCCTGCCAGCAGGTACATGCTGGCTGTTGGACAAAATGAGGGGCTGTCCCGCTTGCACTGGGGAAGGAGCAGGATGGGGAGCTGTCCCCATCACGGGTGACCTGAAGTTTCCAATGAAGTGGCACAAACACCATCACCCTCACCCTAGCCTTGTGAGAAGTGCAATGAGGTTGGATGAGGCCACAGTAGCCAAGGGCCTCAGCCCTGCTTTGGGTTCAGACCTCACCTTCCAGCACTGGTGTTTGGCGTAGTATTCTCCTTTTGCAATCCACTCCTCAGGGGTTGAGGTCTTAACCAACATGCTACCATCAGAGTCTAAAATGAAAAAGAGAATTGGGCTTCCTGCCTCTCTGGGCATTCATTCACTAAAACTGTTGCCATGGGCTGCATTCTGCACCCCTTCCTCCATGAAAATGCATGTGTTGAAGCCTTCACCACAGTGCTTCAGAAGGTGACTGTCTTTGCGGAAGGGGTCTTTAAAGAGGAGACAGTTAAAATGAGGCTGGTGTCCTTGTTGGAATAGATCAACACACGCGCGCACACACACACACCAGGGTCTGGCACAGAGTAAACGCATCCACAAGCCAAGGAGAGAGGTCTCAGGAGAAACAACCCTGCTGAGACCTTGACCTTCTTGCCTCCAGAAATAGGGGGAATATATCTGTTGTGTGAGCCACCCAGTCTGTGTTTTGGTACAGAAGCCCTAGCACATGGATACATCTGCGTTGTCTTACTGTATTCATTTCAGGTAGATGTTAGCCTGGCTGTAGTGGGCTTTGGAAGGAGGAAGTCCTTAGACTTTGATCCACCTTCCTTCCTGTTAACATGAATTAGAAGACAGAGAGCAATTAATTCCTTGAAACCGCAAAGCCATGTAGCTCTCAGCAAACTCTCTTGCAGGGGCTTTACCAAGGAATGCAGTAGGGTTTTAAATTTTTTATAGTACTTCCCAAAGTGCAGATAATGCCCTCATCACAGTCAGCTGTCAGCATGTTGCTGTCAGTGGACAGAGTACTGCAACCGTGCTGTCTGTCCTTTCTGTTACCTGACTAGCCTGCTGGGGGATGCCACCCACAAATGCAGCCTTCTGAGCACCATCAGCAGTGGGCAACACTTCTGCAGTTCTCAGCCACAGCTGCATGAAGCACATGAAAGAAAGACAGTGAATACCAAGACAATGCTGCCACCCAATCTCAACTGAAGGGATCAGAGACACCCAGGCCAATGGATAGCAATTGGGGCAGCAAGGCAGGCATGCCAGTGATGTTGAGAGGGTGCAAAACATACATTAAGCCTTGCAGGCTGATGCTGCCCTGAAATGCTGTGTGCAAAGCAAAGGGGACTCCGTGGCATCTTGTTTGGATTCCACTATTTGTGCTCTCCTGACATTTTATTTGCACAGCACAGCCCCACAGAATCTCTGTGCAGGGCCATGCAGTGTGCCCACACCATGTGGAAGATCCCCAAATCACACGGCCACCATGCCCATCTCGAGCTCCCTGGCACAGTGGGTCCAAATGTTCCCACAGATTTTCCATGTGCAATTTATGACACTATGAAGACTGTAATTTTTCTTGCATTATGAATGCTACCAAGACAAAACAAATTGAAATCTCTTTTCACCTTGAATTTTTAAATTAAAGAAAATTACTTGTCTTAATGATCCTTTGAAATGGGTCTCAGAATATATTTTGAGAATAAAAGGAATATGAGCTGCAGGAGAGATTAAGAATGACCATGGTAGGTAGTAGACCAACGCACTCGCTTCTGTTTTAGTTGAGGAAGTCAAGACCCAGGGAGAGAAGGTGACCTGGCAAGGTCATGGCTGCACAGGTGGTGAGTTCTTAACAAGAAGCTAGTTCTTAATGCCACGACTGACTTCCTCATTACACCACAACAGTCAAGACCCATGAACAGAACACCTACTCCTGGTCCCCAGTGGAGCCGCTGGCTGGAACCAGCAATAGCCTCCATAGAGTTGGCTGCAAAGTACACAGGAAATCAGTAGACCTCTGTACAGCAACCGAGCCCTGCCCATCCCATCATAAGAGAAAGTTCTCCACTACACTTCTAATTTAGCTAGCCCTTGTAAATAATGGTTTTTCTCTTTTAAATTAAGGTATGATAGATATACCATCTTATGAAGGTTTCACATGGGCAACATTGTGGTTTCAACATTCACCCATACTATCAAGTCACCCCACCCCACTGCAATCCCTGTCCATCAGCATAGTAAGATGCTAGAGAGTCATTACTTGTCTTCTCTGTGCTATACTGCCTTCTCCATGACCTACCTATATTGTGATTGCTAATTATAGTACCTCTTAATCCCCCTCTCCCTCCCTCCCCACTCATCCTTCCCACCCTCTTCCCTTTGGTAACTGCTAGGTCCCTTCTTGGGTTCTGTGAGTCTGCAGCTATTGTGTTCCTTCAGTTTTGCTTGGTTGTTATACTCCACAAATGAGCGGCATCATTCGGTATTTGTCTTTCTCAGCCTGGCTGATTTCACTGAGCATAATACCCTCTAGCTCCATCCATCTTCTTGCATATGGTAGGATTTGTTTTCTTCTTATGGCTGAATAGTATTCCATTGTGTATATGTACCACCTCTTCTTTATCCATTCATCTACTGATGGACACTTAGGTTGCTTCCATATCTTGGCTATTGTAAACAGTGCTGCAATAAACATAGGGGTGCTTATGTCTTTTTGAATCACGGATCTTGTTTTCTTTGGGTAAATTCCTAGGGGTGGAATTCCTGGGTCAAATGGTATTTCTATTTTTAGTTTTTTGAGGAACCTTCATATTGCTTTCCACAATGACTGAATGAATTTACATTCCCACCAAGAGTGTAGGAGGGTTTCCCTTTCTCTGCATCCTCGCCAGCATTTGTTGTTCCTTGTCTTTTGGACGGTGGCTATCCTAACTGGTATAAGGCTGTATTTCTTTCTGGTTTTAATTTGCATTTCTCTCATAATTAGCAATGTGGAGCATCTTTCCATGTGCCTGTTGGCCATCTGAATTTCTTCTTTGGAGAAGTGTTTGTTCATATCCTCTGGCCATTTTTCAATAGGGTATTTGCTTTTTGGGCATTGAGGCATGTGAGCTCTTTATATATTTT
>JAVSCE010004355.1:0-10518 GCA_032199065.1 Smutsia gigantea
AGGCCCTTTCAGCCCAGCTTCTAAGAATGTTTTTGAATTCTTAAAAAATATCAAAGTTAGAAATACAAAGCAATTGCACTGAAAATATGGTTACCAAAGTATTAAAAAATTGTGTGTGATATATGTCCTTTATTTAATCTACTAAATAACAAGATCTAGCAGCAGTCTAATAATTACCATGATTTTGAAGTGGCAATGAGTATAAAGAATATTTCAAGATACATGGGATGACTGTCATGTGATATGAAAATATTTGATTTCTGTTGATGACAAGTTATAGGTTCTACTAACAGGACTGTGGTTTGAAACTTAACTTTTGTTAGAGATCAGTGAAAATGAAGAGGAAATTTTTTTTCTCTCAGGTTCACTGCTCTGTCAAACCCCAGGTTGAGAATCCAACCTCTGGATTGTCCAACCTCTTCACTTTAAAGCTGAGGAATGTTTTCTCTGAAATATGTGAAGTGAGTTCAAATAAAATTAATTCAAAGAAAACTATTGATAGAGTCTATGCAGTTGGCCTCTTTCAACTCAGCACACTTCCTTCAAGGAATATGGGCTTAAAAACAGAATTGGAGAAGGGAGGTTGTTGCTTTTAAGCCATTTCTGCTTTCTGCTCAGTGTTCCTGGCTCCTAAGACCTGCTTGGTGCAAAGGCCCTTGGAAGGGGAGATTAAGAACAAAACTCAAATTACTGTCTCAATAAATTATCCTGCCACCATTCTAAGAACAAGAAGAAAGATGGCAGTTAATTTTTGAAAAAAGTCCAACAGTAAGAAGTATCCAAGCAATATATACAAATATGGAATCATTATGTTGTACACCTGAAACGAATATGTTACATGTCGATTCTACCTCAATATCAAAAAAGGAATAATGTGACTGTAGGTTTAGGATGCAAATTCACCTGGATTGTACATATTTTTTATTTGGCTTTTTAAAAAATACACATTTTGGAGGTGTGGCGTAAGGCTTGAAAATATTTCTTAAACCAAATAATTGACTAAATTTGCCAAAACAACTTATTGAATTCATGTCTCTACCATTGATTTATAATGCCTCCTTTATCAGGTATTATATTATTAAATGTACTTGTGTCTACTTCTTGACCATATAATTTGTTAATTCCTGTGCTACTCCACACATGTGCTATACCAAGACTCATTTAATTACATCTCTGATATTTTGGGCATTTGAACAATAATAACAATAATAATAATATAAAAGAGAAGTGTTCAAAAATGCCCTGTTAAAGGACAGAATGCCTAGGCTTGAATTGAATGGATATTGCCCAGAGATCCTGAGCGGCTAAATCTTTTGAACCTTTTTGATCACAGCCCATAATAAGAAATAGGTTTTTTCATTGGAACTCAATACGCGCATGCATGCATACACATATACAGTTTGTACGTGATTCAAACAAGTTTCCCCAGGCGTCTCTTAATAAGTGATGATTTCATGTGAAACGTTCGTAAGAGTGTATATCAATGTACCTTAATAAAAAAATAAATAAATAAGTGATGAGACACACTGATATTTTTGTTCTATGCCATTCTATTCCATTCAAAGTAATGCTGGCCAGTGACCTGCTATTTATGACCAAGGACTGAGTTACAGCCCATACTTAAATAAACACTGGACTAGATGAACTCTGAGGATTCTCAAATTCTAAGATTTAATGATGTATGTGTGAGTCATATAAATAAGTACAGTATTAGAGGGGGCAAATGTTTTCAAGAAGTGTTCTTATTTTTATCTCCAACTTTTTATTTTAAAAATCATGAAACTGCAGAAAAGTTGAAAGAATAGTACAATAGGTGCCCTGTACTGTTCACCAAGACTGAGAATATTTCGCTTTTGCTTCTTTCTCTCTCCAAATACACACACATATGTGAACACACACACACACACACACACACACGTTTATTTTTATTATTTTTGCTGAATCCTTTGAAAATAAGTTGCAGACATAGTTTAAACTGAAATACAATACATTAACTTGTTATCTCTTGAAAGTAGGGATATTCTCCTCCAAAGTCACAATATTATTATCCCATCCAGGAAACTGAACATTAATGCAACAATATTATCTAGTATACAGATCACATTCACATTTCCCCAATTGTCCCCAGATGTTCTTTTTAGCTACTTTCTTCCACTTGGGATCCAATCCAGGACCATGCAGTGACTCTTCCATATGAGACCTTAAGCAAGAACTGCTCAGCTGAGCCCAGTCAACTCACAGAACAACAAGAGGTAATAATATGTCTTAAAAAGTTTATTGACATAATTTCAGGCCTTCAGAATAGTTGCAGGAAGAGTACAATGAATTCTCAGATATCCAGATCCCCAAATGTTAAAATTTCCCTATAATTGCTTCATTCCTCTCTCAATCTCTATCATCTATCTCTATTTATATCTCTTGTTTTTTCTTAACTGTTAAAGAGCAACTAGTAGAATGATGCTTGTTTACCCTTTAATACTTTAGTTTCTATTTCCTAAAAATAAATTCTCTTATGCAGCCATATACAGTGATTTTAAAAAGTGAGTTAACATTGATACAATACTATATAGCCTGATCTGTTGGTATACCTGATTAAGATTTCACCATTGTCTAATAATGTCTTTTATTGCAAAAACAAAGAGTGTAAAGTTCCAAGAATTATGTTGCTTTCAGTCATCACGTCTCTTGAGTCTCCTTTCATCTGGAATACTCCCTGAGTCTTTCTTTGTACTTCATGACAGTGACATTTTTTGAAGAGCGCAGGCCAATTATTTTGTAGACTGTCCTTCATTTGCAGTTTGTCTGATGTTCCTCATGATTAGATGCAGATCGTGCATTTGGGACAGGAATCCCACAGAGGTGATGCAGAATTCTTCTCAGTTTGTCTTACCAGGAGGCACACCCTGGCAATTAAACCCATTACTGACAATGGTAACTTTGACCGTTTGGGTAAGCTGGTATCTTCCAGTAACTGTAAAATTACTGCTTTCCCCTTTGTAATTAATAAGTGGCTTCTGGAGAGATGCTTTGATACTCTGTAAATATCCTGTTACTACCCAAGCTTTTACCTACTGCTTTAGCATGCATTGATGATTCTTACCCGATTTAATCATTATTATGATAGTGGCCAAATGGTGATTTTTACATTTCTATCATTCCTTCGACATTTATTATTTGGCTTTCTACTGTAAGGAAGATCTTTCTCTTCTTATTTATTTACTTGTTTGTTTGTTTTCATTCATTTAAATGTAGATTCACGGATTCTTAGTGTATTCAATAAATTATAACCTTCAGTGTTATTATTTACTTTTATGCTCAGATTGTTCTAGTGGCCAGTGGGAGTTCTTCAAGTTGTCTTCTGTGAGCTTTTAACATGTCTCCATCGTTTCTTTTGCACTCCCTTACTTTTTTGCACAAGATGATTCAGGCTCGTTTTGTATTTTCCTTGCTCCAACCCTAAAATCAGCCATTTTCCCAAGGATCCCTGGTTCCTTTTAATGGAAAATGTTCTTTAGAAACCAAGTTCTGGGTCCTGGGTATGTTCATCATTATTAGAGTATCATTACTTCTAGGCCCTCTCAGTAGACAGGCCTGGGAAATAGATGTATGTATACACACATACATATGCGTGAGTGTGTATATGTGAAATACCTGTGAGTGTGTATATGTATTGAGTATTCAATACATATACACACTCACACATATCTATATCCATTTTTATATCTAGCTGTCTATATACATCTAAAAACTGATACCTCTGGTTCCAATCCAACACAGCAGTGTTCAATGTATTCCTCCCCTTTCCATAATTGTAACTACTGTCTTCAACAATGAAAACCCTGGGTCCCATTATTTGCTATATATTTACTTATTCAATTAATCCTAGAATGCATAGAAAGTAGTTTCAGAATTGCAAACTCATGGCTATGCAAAAAAAAAAAACCTTTCTTACTAGAGTTCAGTATTTTTTTAGAGTTTTTTTCTGTTGAGCCTGAGAGCATGTGGGCCAAATTCTGGGTATCAAAGTTACTTGGATTCATGCCCCCTCCCCAATGTGATTATGTTATGTATTTGGAAAATGTTTCAGTTCATTTGTTTGTATTAACTTTTAATTTTTTATTTTAAGCCACTAAATTCTGGGGTGGCTTGTCATGCAGCAGTGGAACACCCAGACACCATGGCCTCACAACACAAGGCACATGATGTCAGTTTGTCCTGTTATCATTGGTGAAAAGCTGGGTCATTTGGTTCAGATCTTGTCTACCAGATTGCTCCATTATAATTAATAAGTAATCTGTGGGGTGTCTCATCTTTCTTTAGTAACTCTGCTACATGAACTTAAGACCATTATAACAACAATGGTGGTGGGACCCTACTTAAGTGTTATGTTTTTCTTGTTGGAAATGCTAGCCTTAATGTCATAGGAAGACCAAGAGAAGGCGAGCACCTAGGCTGACTGCCCAGAAGGTGGGCTCCACAACTGGCAGAGAAGGTGGAAATCCAGCTGTGATGAAAATACTTGATTCTATTTGTAGTTCAACAGAATCTGTGCTTGAAACAGAATGCTACAAACTCTGTGTAGGTTTGGCAGCTTGTGATTCTGATCCCAAATCATGAGATTTGAAGAAAGAAGACAAGCAAAGAGAGTCTTTTTATTTGAAGCTTCTCATATGGAGTTAGGATTGGGTGCTGAGAAGTCTGTTAAGGACACTGCTTCTTGCTTTCATAGTAATGCAGTTGATTCTTAGGATAAACATTCCACTGTATAAAACTGGTTGGCTCTATGTTACTTTCTTGGTCCATGTCTTCTAATTTCTGCTTTTAAATATATAATTTTACCATATTCAAGCAATTAAATCATGGTCCTGTCTTTCCAACTTGCAGATGCTTATGGCTATATCCCTAGTACCAAGGATACGTAGGGCACATGGTAGGGACAGAGTGTGTACAGGCATGAATAAATGAGCACATGGGAATTCCCACTCTTTCATTCATTCCTCACAGATTTATAGCATGCTCACTCTCCTGTTATATGCCAGGAATTACCTAGGCATGGAATCACAGGGGTTAATAAAACAGCCTCTGCTTCAAGGGCTAGCTGGCTAGAGGTAAAGAGAGAAACATAATGAATTACAAAAGTTGGACAGCTCTGATAGGAATGTGCACTGGGTTTGTTGTATTTATAAGGTACTTCTTCACAGTTAAGGCACATTGAGGTATTATTCACAGGGAAATGCAAGAATGCCCAGCGACTTAGTAAGCAGCTGAAAGAAAACAGCATAGTTATAGAAAAGACAGGCGGTGGGCTCCACAGTCTTGCACACATATTTATCAGTCTCACCATCATCTTCATCATTTTTTAAAAGTAGTTGAGTTCACTGACAAGTACCTGGGATGACTGAACTGTTTCTGAGTAGCACACCGGGTTTTATAGGAACAGAGAAGAAGGGGTGAAAAAGGCTTCCTGCAGTTAATTAACCTGAGTCAAAATTATAAAATACTTTTATGAGACTTGCCTTAGTGTAAAGTGTAGTCTTAAAAATGAAGATAGTCAAAATAAGAAAAACATTTTAAAAATCATGCATAAGTCCACCCATAGGTAAACATCTTTGTTTATATCCTTCCTATTTTCTACAACATATGTACTTTAAACTATACAAAAATAAGACCAATCTGTATATTTTCTTTGGGGACTCCTTTTTCCCACCTAACAATACTTTGTGAATATGTTTCTATGTTATTACATATTCTCCTATGATGTCAAATTTAAGGGCAGCACTAGATGGAAAGAGAGAATGTTGGGATAAAATTGCTGACTAAGCCACAAAGTTACATACAAACACAACTATTAATGTCACCATTATTTGTAATTCTACTGGATAGAAAAAAAACCTCACAATCTTACCAATCTTTTCTACAAGTTAATGTGTAAATTGTTAACTTTGTAGAGTTGGGGGCCCCATCAATAGTAATTACTAAGTCAAAGTCACATTTTTCTAAGCCTGCACTAGCCAGTATTAGCGTAGCCGCATGTGGCTACTGAACACTTGAAAGGCTAGTACCATTGAAAAATTGAAGTTTTAATTTTATTTAATTTTCCTCAATTGAATTATTTTTTAAATAAAAAATAAATATGGACTCATTTAAAAATGTAAAACAAAGATGAACGGCTGAGGCAGAAACAGGTGGAGATGTAGACACTAGTATTATACGAGAAGAGGAAAAAAGCCAAAGGGATTGGAAGAAAGTAGGCTGTGAATTTTGTATTATTTGCTGCAGCAGACAAAAACAAAAAAGCTGTTTGTTGTGTAAAAACTGTTTAAAGATAATAAAGTGGAAAATAGTAAGGGACATTTTCAAATACAGAGCGAATTTGGTAAGAGTCAAAAAAGAATCAATAAAATGAGTTGCCTGCATTCAAAATTGAATATCCAATGAAAACTGTTTTAAAAAATCCTAACAGGCTCTGACCTTGTGACTCTGGCCAGCTTTATAATGGCTTGGTTTCTTGCACGTATGAGAAAATCAGTTTAAATGGTTCATTTCTCTGAAACAGACTCTCTGAAAAGCATCATGGACACGGTTGTTAAAACGGTTCAGCATATACACGCAAATGCTGTGACTCATCATCAGTTTATGGAATCATCAAAAGAAATAGACAATGAATGGAATGGTCTTGTGTTGGTTGCCAAAGCTTGTTGGTTGAGCAGCAAAGAGGTTTACAAAGTTTCACTGTTCTGTTAACTCCACTTCAAGATTTTCTTGAAACAAGAGGAATGCTTGCCAAATACTCATTGATTAAAAAAAAAAAGGCAATGTGATTTACATGTTTTTTTCATGGATATCACACTGTATCGGAATAAGTTTGAAGCTCTAAGAAAAGGAAAAGCTTATTTTCCTTTTGTGATGTAGTTCTGTATTTGTAATTTAGTTAGGTATAAGAACTTAAGTTGGAATTGAAAGTTTTCATGATTCAAATCAAGAGTAATGATTTATCTATTTTTCTAACGAATCAATATGCCTAAGATTTCAATTATAAATTGTAAAGTGGCTGCCAAAACTAAAAATATTTGAAGAAGGCTTCATTAAGGTTAATAAACTTAGAATTGCTTCTCAAATAACACAGTATCCCTTTGAATTTGATGTTAAGAATACTGAGTTGACACAAATTAGTGCATTTACTTAACTTGGACGGGCCTGGGTTTGAAACTGACATGCTTTTGCTTTAAAGTCAAATCAATTCTTATAAAAAATAAACTGGTTCTGTTAACGGGCATGTAAATATTAAAGGACAATGATTTTTAGTATTCAATTGAGTTACTGGAAAGTTGCTAGGTGTGTTAAAACAACTTTAGGTATGAAAAATTTGGGGTATGTGAACTTACTTTTTTTCAGCTGTAAATTTTATGAAATCTAAATACAGGTTATGTCTCAAGAAAATGTAGCATCCAAAGTTGTGCTATAAGGGTGAAATACATACTGGATTTCAAAGACTTAGGATAAAAAAGAGGACAATATTTTGGATATATTGGGTAAAAGACTATGCATTATTAACATCAATTTCTCCAGTTTCCAATTAGTTCTTTTCTTAATTGGGCTACGAGAAAATGTAAAATTGCATATGTGGCTCCATTCAACAGCACTACTCTGCATCAGAAAACATAGGCTTACTTATTTCACAATACTCCAGTACAACATCAGAAGTGCATGGAATAATCTTTTCATTATTTGATAAGTAAACTTACTCCCAAATTTTGGACAATTTTTCTTAACATTATGGCTTTTGGAAGACCACAATGTGTCTGACACTTGCAGCAACTTTGCAGGTTTAGAGCCTGTGTTTTGGAGGAATAACAGGAGTTGAGTGAGAAAAGGAAGGCTAAGACTGGATTGTGAAAAGTCTTTAAGCCTTATGCAGCATTTGATCTTTATTCTGTAGGCAATTGGCAGCTATTGGAGAATTTTAGCAAGGGGGTTATTGTATCATTAGATTTGTATTCTGGAAAGGTAGCTATTGAAGCCAGAGGGGCATGAACTTCTGGGAGCCAGTTATTACTGTGCAGGCTGGAAATAACAAAGGCCCGAATTTAGATAATGGGAGACAGGGTATGGAGGAAACCACGAGATGGATTCAAGAAAGATTTGGTGATTGGTGGTATGTGAGAGAAAAAGGGAAAGAGTCTAGAATGAGTTTGAAGTTTCTGATGTGGTCAGCTCAGTGGATGGTGGTACAGAATCGGTGTTTATTCACTATTTACTAATGTAAATACCTCAAGTTTGAGATTTCATGAGAAAGATCAAGTTGGGGAGGAAGGCAAGGAGTTCTGCTTGGTCATTTGACTTTGACTCTGTATGGGGTGAATATAACCAATAGATACGTCCAGAGCTCAGGGGAAGAGGTGCAAAGGTTGCCAAATGGGGTGAAAGCCCAGTCATGTTGGAGGAAAACAAATACACACACACACACACACACACACACACACACGTGTGTGTGTATACCAGTCAACACTAATGTGAGGTTTTCCCCATTATCCTGAGCGACAAGAGGGAAGGACAGGAGGAGGCAAAAGTCAAGATTGATCCAGGGTTGGGAGTTTGGAGGGACAAAGGACCAAGGCTTGAGGGGTTGAGGACTTGATCACCAACCCTGGCGAGAGAATGAAAGCAAGGTGAATGATAAAGTGAGGAGGAAACAGGGAGGTCGGGAGACTGAAGGTCTCAGTATGATCAAAGAACCGGTGCAGCACGCCTCTTCTGAGTGGCCCTTGGCCTTTACCTGAAGCTGCCTCCACCCCCTGCCCGCCCCAAGTATCCAGAATTATGGTGGCTGAGGAGATTAAGGAACTGAGTGTGGGCATTGACCGACTATTCCGCTGAGAAGCTGCAACTCTGCCCAGGATCAGGCAGGCACTGAACTGAGGTCACACAGCTGTCAAAGTTGGCAGTGAAGGTGAGCTGCAACCTGGAGGCCTGGTAGAGAGCAAGGAGGTTGGATGAGACATGAACCTCCTGGGTTTTGTTTTGCAATTGTCTGCGTGTAGAATGAGTATGTTTTAAATGAACAATTCAGTGCTTTCTTTCTGCTCTCATTTCCAGTACTGGAGTGGCAAGATAATAGACTAGAAATTCTGACTTAGGAGTCAGACTGACTCACACTCCAAGCTTCCCTCTGCCACAGACTGGTGTGTGGCCTTGGGCAGGTTACTTGGCTTCCATGTCTAAGTCTTTAAACAGGAAATAAACCTTACTGGGTTGGGAGGATTAGAAATGACATATATAAAGAACTCACAGTACATTACAAACACTGTGGCCCGTAGTGGACATTTGAGAATGGAAGTTGGGCATTAAGGACAATGTAGTTTAAAGAAAAGAGCCCTGACCTGGGAACTGAGGCCCAGGGTCCTGATTCCTGAGCCTTTGTTTCACTGACAAGTACCTGACTCTGGGCCGATCTGTCAAACTTTTTGGATTTTAGTCCTATTAAGGAAAGAGTGTAGGCTGGAGAGAAACACAGGCCAAGTTCAAGGATGTTAGGGTGCTGCCACTAATGCAAGGTGGAAAGTTCTTCCCTGGAGAGCTGACCACTGTGCTGTGGGAACACAGGCAAACATATGAATGACCCCTCAGCTCTGCTATACTTCTATTAATTTATTTCATCCTCAGAACATTTGTGTGAAAAAGGTGCTATTTTGATATGTCCTTCACAGATAAAGAAATTTAGACTCAGAAAGATTCCATCATTTGCCAAAGGTCACCTGCAAGCAAATGGAAGAATTAAGACTAGGATCCAGGCTGGCTGACAAAAAGCCCCGATCCCGACTATTCTGCAAACTACTTCTCTAGAGACTAAGGAAATAAGAATCAGTCTTACAGAAAAATAAATAAATAGCATTCACAGTTGAGAATTTAGTCACATCTTTGGATAAAACTGTAATAAAGCATTCAGGTGAGAAGCCGAGGCATTGGTTTCTGGACTGCATCACACTCTATTATTTGCTTTGGTAACAACTTGGACTGTGTCACTGGGCATTACAGCAATTCAGTCTCCCTTCCCCCTAAGGCGCCATTCTTTGCTGAAAATGAGAGGAAGGGAGGAAGTGGGGTGGGTTGGACAGCATTTCACATGAAGAAACGACAGCTTTGTAAGGAGTCTTAAGTGGAGGTTCTCTTAAGAAAGGCTGGCCTGGTGTGTCTTTTCAGGGCTCAGGGACAGAGCCTCAGGCTGCCTATCTTCCCTCTAGGTCAGGCTTTCTCAAACTGAGGAACCCTCTGCCGGTGTGCAGATACACCTCAGGGCCCTGGAAGTCTGCAGGCATGAGGAAAACAGCTGCAGGGTAATAGCAGGACCCAAGTGCTCATCCTTTTGTGTTCTACCTGCTACTTCTCAAAGGGTCAGTGGGAACACAGATGAGGGTTATGACTGGCACTCCGGGTGCTGGCTTGAAAACCTATTTTGTCATTTTACTGTTCTTCAATAATTATCCAGAGTGTTCTACCAACAAACTCTAAGGGGCTTCT
>JAVSCE010004356.1:0-107573 GCA_032199065.1 Smutsia gigantea
AATGATGCTGGAAAAACTGGACTTTCATAAACCAAAGGGAAGGGGAGAGGGCCTGTGGCTCAAACTGTACAAAAAATTAGTCTAAAATGGATCAGACACGTCAATGTGAGAGTTAAAACTATAAAACATGAAAGAAAACATAAGTGAAAATCATTATGACTTGGGGTCAGGCAAAGATTTCTTAGTTAAAACAAAAAACAGTAAGAGAAAAAACTGACATACTAAATTTCATATGAATCAGAAGCATTTGCTTAAGATAACAAGATAAATAAAGGAAAACCATGGGGGTGGGGTGGGGGGTTGGAGACTTCTGCAAACGAGTCTGATAAGGACTTTGATCAAAAGCGTATTTTAAAAAATCGCACAATGTAGTAAGGCAAAACCTGATTCAAATATTAGTGAAAACTCTGAAGACACACTTTACCTAAGAAAGATATGAGTGCCCACTAAGCACATGAAGGCGTGCTTAACACAGCATCGTCAGGGACAAGCATATGCCTTGGCTGTGCCGAGGCGGGACCACCTCTGCCGCTGGAGGGAACGGTCCCCACACAAGCGACCCACATGTACATGCAACTGCAGCCCTGTCCCTGGGTCTCTCTACTCGTGAGAAATGAAATGTGTATCCACAGAGATTGGTAGGTGAGTGTTCAGAGCAACTTTCTTCATGATAGCCCCCAAAGGGAAACCCCCCGAAGTCCACTGGATGGGTGAATAGACAAAGGGGAGTGTGCATCATGGGTAATCAGTCAGCAGTAAGGAGGCATGAGGTACGGCCCAAGCACCAGAGGGATGAGCCGCCACCCGAGCAGTGTGCCACGTGAGGTTCCAAACCACATGCTGCATTATTCCATTTATATGGAACCCCGGAAAGGGCAAGACCAGGACAGAGGCCGGTTGGCGGTAGCTGGGAGTAGGGGTAGATTCATGCGGGAGGTCCCCGGGGAGTCGGGGCTAATGAAAACATCCTGGTCTTACTGTGGTGGTTCCACAGATCCAACTGTCCACTGACTGTGGAAGAGTATTTTTGTTTTGATACCAGCTTCAATAATTATTAACAAAGGTCAATAATGATATGGCAGACAACTTTAAAGGCTCAGATTCAAATTAGAAAATTGTGATCACTGTTGCCCAGTGAGAGTAAGCAAAGCCCAGCCCTGAGAAATACACTGGGAGCGTGTGTCCGGACTTGTGAAAGCAGTCCAAGCGCAGTTCTCACTAAGGTCTGTTCCTTTCACCTATAAAAACATCCTCTAAGTTAAGGAAATGTACTAAGTTGCATGGAAATCCAGACCCACAGCCTGTAAAGTGTAAACTCCAAAGGAGTTGCTGGTGCTAGGGTTTTAGTCCATGACACACACAACCTACCACAAAGACAATTTGGGAATAAGCTCCCAAATCTCCACTTCCTGTATCAATTTATTTCTCAGTAACCAGAGGTTCTCAATTTTGCCTTTGTCCCTATAACATGAGAAGTGGCCTAGAAACTGAATAACGGCACCCAATTCCTAATTCTAACCACCTTACCTCAGTTACAACTGCTTTCGTAATACCTCAACTGCAGTGCTGGACCCAAGTCCTTACACACTGGAGGGACATAATTAATGTTCGGTGAAATTAATAGCCACTGAACTTCCCCCTCCCTGGGCTCGGGCACAAAGACAGGCTTCTGGGTTCTTAAAGTCACTGATCCCCTCTCCCAGCTCTCCACCTGCCACCCCAGAGCCGCCCACACTGAGGCGTCCACGCCAGCCTGCAAGGACAAACGTGGTGTCCTGTCCACCCCCGGTGCTCTGGCACACGGCGGGCATCCAAGGAACCCGAGCAAATAAACAAGGAGATGCAAGAACACGCGTGCCGCCTGCGACTGATGCCTTGTAACCCCGGCTCTTAACCCGTCTGCAGCCTCGTGGGCCTTCCTGGGACAATGAAACTGAGCACGGGAATCCAAAAGGAAAAACATGTCGAATTACAGCAACCTGAACACGGAGAGAATATTAGTGTTCTAAGTGACGGGACGCAGGGCTGGGTAGTTACTGCTGTGACTTAAATAAGCAGTACTTCTAGACACCTGCTCCTGCTGGGACGCGCGATCGCCTCTGAGCTCTCTGAGGGCTCCGGGGTTGCTGCCTCTGTTCACAAAAAAAGGGAAACCCAGTTTCCAGACCCCCACACTTAACCAACTGATCCGCAACCAGGGAGCCTGATTAGCCCTTAGCAAACAAGAAACATTGACTTTGGAGAAAGAAACATTCTTGAAACAACCCAAATAAGTAGATTTTTAAAAAATACTTCACTCTGCCCATGTGGAATGCTAGAATGAAACAGGCTTTTAAATAGCTTGGCCCCAAACCTAATCTCTTATAAATTGGGAAATTACAGATTTTGTAACTTCCTTAGACAATAGGGAAAATTAAACATTGACCAAAGTCTTAGGGCCTTGGGCACCCCTGGTGGTAATCTGGAAGGGATTCCAGCGTTTTCATACGGCAGGCTTCATAACGCTAACCCCAGTGTAACTGAATTCCAGTATTTCTGGAAAGACCTGTCATTCAGCCACCACGAGTCCACAATAAACTCAGATTTAAGTCAATAGTGACTTTTTTTAGTAAAGTGTGGTGCACTGTTCTCTACAGCCAGGTGCTCTTCTAAGCACTGGACTTCAATTACCTTGTCTTTGCAAGAAGGAACCCAAGAGAGGTTCAGGGAGGCACATGGCCTGCCCGGATGATACAGCTGCTGACCTGTTCCAGGAGGCCTGGGGCATGGCGCTCGGTCCTGCAGGAGAGAGGCTAGAACTTACCGATGCAGCCTGCATGCCCCCTAACGCCTCACCACCACCTTGCCAAAACCTGTAGCTCCATCTCAGTCCAAGCACCATCCCACACCCAGCTGACAACATGAGGAAAGACCATCAGAGCAGGCTGGACCAGGACACCGCCGCCCCAGGCCCTCCACATTTCTTCGCCAACATTACATGCCCCGCGCCAGTGTTCACACCACCAACGCCCCTCAGGGCTGGGCAGGGGAGGCAGCACTTACCAATCTGTAATAGGATCGGTGTGACCAGCGCCGTCTCCATGGCATAACAGAACTCCCTGCCAAACATCACTGCCCCGTGCATCACCCACAGGCGCACGGGGATGCGGTCTATGGAGCCCTCGCTGAGGGTCTCATCGTGGGCCTCCGTCTCCGTGCTCCCCGGCTTCTGCAGGGCCGGCAGGCCCACAGGTAACTCTTGAACTTGCATAGATTCTGAGTCGGCATTCTGCGGAGCCATTTTCATACCACCAAAAATATATATATTTTTTCACACTATCTATATAAATAATACTATCTGCTATCTTTAAGGATAAATTAGATGTCTTCTCTTTCTGCTTCAGTTGTGCTCCTCCGACTGGTACTCCTTATATTCCTCTTTGTACCAACAGCTCACAACTTCTCATGATCCGATGAGACATGCCGCAAAACAGAACGATTTTTGGTTGGATTTTATAAATATGGCTGATTTACTGTGAATTAGAGTTAAAAATCCATAATTGCCATTCAGTTAATACCAGTTTCATCATCATTACTGAAGTGGTGCTGAAGTTACTTTTCTTGCTACAGAGAGGTGGGAAGGCGACACAAAAAGGAGGTCCCCCGTCGCTCCCCATCGAGTGACTGGCTGATCTGCAAGAGAGGAAAACACCACCCCAGAGAGTCAGACAGAGAGGCCAGCTCGCAGCCCCCCCACCCCAGCAACCCCAAGGCGCCCCGACCTCTGCCCACTTCAGTTCTCTGGTGCTTTCTCTGGGTCACCCATGGAAAAAAAAACAAGTCCTTGTTTCTATGGAGTTTCCCAGGTGGCATTTAACGACGGGGTCATAAAGAGACAGAGAGAGCTCAGAGGCCTGCTCTGGGGAGCAGGGTACAGGACCCCGTGGAGAGAAGGTGCAGGAGGTGAGGCCTGGGGAGGGCAGAGGGAAGCGGGAGGCTGGGCAGGAGGGCAGGGGCACGTTAAAGCCCCTAGAGGCAGCTGGATTCATGTCGGGGGCTGCCTACAGAGGGGCTCCTTGACCTTTTCAGGCTCTGATCCTTTGATCATCAAGTGAAAGTTTAGCCCTCGGGAAAAAAGGTACATTTGTGTCAAACTCTGATTACCACATCTGGGCCTAAAGACTCCCAATCGCAACATGGCATTCCCAGGTGGTGACGGAACCCTGCCCCAGCTTGGGGGTACACTCTTGACCTGACGAACACACCCCAATAAAGCCTCGGACTGCCTAGGATCTTAACTAGAAATATCCCCTCAGAAAGGAAAGGCTTTAGAAAGGAGGTCCAGCTGCCCCTCAGAAAGGCAAGGTCAAGGATGTAGCTCTTCCAGACTTGGGCCTCCGGGTACTGGGCTTCTGTTCACTCTGAAGCACGTTAGTAAGTTTACATGAAGGTTAAGTCTGTGGGCAGGTACCTTAGTGAAAGTTTTCAACAACTGGTCTAAATAAAAACAACCAAAGATGACTTAAGGAATTAGTTACGTTTCCCTTTTTCCCCAGAAGTGACCAGAACAGAGGGATGGTCTGCACTTAGCCCCGTCTCAGGGAGCCTTGGGCGACGGGGCAGGCCTGTTGGGCAACGAGCCCGTTTCCTGGTCCCCGCGCCACTGCCCCGCCTCTCCGCCTCCTGCTGCGCTGACCGCCTTCTGTGCCCCCTGAATCCCACGCCAGTCCACACTGCGACTCTTACTTGAGATTCCTGTCAAGTTTACCAGTGTCCTCCACCATATAACTAGCACCTCAAAACCAGTGTTTCCAAACTGCTGCCCTCCTACAATCTTTTACAAAGATTTATCAAACTATTTCTAACATACACAAAGTAAATAAAATAGTATAAAACCAGGGCCAGGACTCTGCTGTTCTTCATCCCTACTCTTTAGCAACACCTATCCTAGGACCAAATGTCATGAGCTTCCTTTTCGTTAATCTGTCAGAATTACACCAAAATAGGGTCAGTGACTTTAAATGCCTTTTCCCACCAGGTAAGATGGCTCAGTTTTACGGGAAGAAGTGTATCACACCTGTTCTTAAAAGCCTAAGTTGATAAGGTGGGTTCCTGGCAGGAGCGACAGTAATTAGCTTCCTAAGAAATCCTAATGACTGAAGTGTGACACCAAACCCTTCAGTTCTGCCCCACCATCCCAGCCCGCTGCCACAGCACCCTGGGACTCACACCTGAAATGAAGCAATCTCTGCTGAGAGTTGCCTCATCAACAGCTGGAGATGAGGCAATAAAGCTCTGTAGGAAGTATACTTGAATTATTCTAAGGCAGCGGTTCTCAGCCAGGGGCGATGCTGCCTCTGGGGACGCTGGGCAGTATCTGGGGACGTCAGAGGTTGGGGGTGGGAGTGCTGGTGCCTCTGGTGGGTGGAGGCCAGCGATGCTGCTCGACACGTGCAGTGAGCACCCAGGCAGCCCCACAGCAGAGCAAAACCAGCCGTGCCAAGGTTGTTCTTAGATAAGAAGAGAGCCTTCTTTGAACACGCTGAAACCCAGATGTTGCAAACTCAACTTCCCGCTCCTTCATTTCAGGAAATCAGTCCTGGTTCAAAGCAGAAGAGGGAAATGCCAGGGAGCTCAAGAAAGCAGCAGCCCGAGGAGGAGGCCTCTAGGGTCGGGTGGTCCAGGAAGTCACGAGCTAGTCCCCGTCCCGCCAGCTGGCCTGCTCTGCAGCACCGCCATTGCTTAGCAGTTTATTTTCAAAGAAGGCAGAGTGAAACCTGAGCAGCTGCTGCGGCCTCCTCAGTTTGTTCAGACGCAGCTCCAGGGCCTGTGGCCACATGTGCCGAGGGCTGTGAGGAACCTGCCAGGGTCCGGCAACCAGTCTCATCTCACCTGGGCAAAGCTGAGGGGCGCTCAGACCTGACCGTGGAGGGGCCGCCTCCGTCCTGAGGATAGACACAGGCTGCAGGGCCGGCAGGTCACTGCAGGCGGATCTGCTGGGGCGGCAGGCAAGCTCCCCCTCCGGCCGACTCTCCAGTGTCCGGGGTTCCCTGCAAATGCCTGAAACATCCCAAGTAGCCGTTGGGCGAGGAAGCGAAAGGAGGCCCAGGCTGGCTCAGTAGGCTTTTCAGGGCCGGGGTGGGGGGTCCGGCCGCCAGCCTGGCTGACTGACAGCTGGGTCCCACCTCAGACGTGCGCCCAGGCCTCACTCCAACCTGGCCGTGGCTGAGCTTCCTAGACGGGACCCAGGGAGCCCGGCCCTGCCTGGGATGCTGCTGCCAGCAGCTGGAGACTCAGCTGCAGTCTAGTTCTCTCCTGATGCTGTTTCTGGGTGGCAGAGGGAAGGAACACTCCCAGGGACGGCACCCACCCCTCTGGCCACGCAGATGCCATGCAGCCCCTGGCGCTGCCCCTTGCCTCCCCCAGCTTCAGTGCAGGCCACCCTGAGGCCCTGCACTCTTCTCAGGCTCCCAGAACTGACGTCCCTCCTGCCCTTGAGCGGCACACACTGCACAGGGCAGAAAGCTGCCCCCAGCACCTGGCCTTCGTCTGCTCCCACACCTCCTGCTGTCCTGGGCACCAGGCAGGAGCCCAATGAGCAAATGGATAGGGTGAGCACCAGCGGACCACTCACTCGGGCTCTTGCACAGGGAAGTCACACCAGGGGGTCTCCATGGCCAACTACAGGGTCAGGCCTCATGGAAGTCCTCATGGAACAGCACAAGTGTGGCCTGGGGTTTCGCTACCATTCCAGGAGCCCTGGCATTAAAACAGCTGGCATCCCCTCCTCAAGCTGGGCAAATGTAGGGCTACATGAACAGATTTTCCACAGGCAACTTCACTGTCATCTGAATCGATGGAAACAACAAACACCGTCAGCATCCTTGCCAAGTCTGGTTTTAAATAGCAGTTAGTAATTACAAAAGTCTACCACGTGCCTTGTAGCCCTACCAACTTATCCACAGCACATTCTCAAGCCAGGGTGGTAATGCCCACACAAGCCAGCACACTTCCAGGAACAAGCAAAGGTTTGGGAGAATTGAAGCCACTTTCCAAAATAGGGCTGAACTGAGTAACAAAACTGACTCCTGACCAGGGGACGGGCACGAGCATCTCGACAAAACTGACTCCTGACCAGGGGACGGGCACGAGCGTTCCGACAAAACTGACTCCTGACCAGGGGACGGGCACGAGCATCTCGACAAAACTGACTCCTGACCAGGAGACGGGCACGAGCGTTCCGACAAAACTGACTCCTGACCAGGCGACTGGCACGAGGGCTTCGAGAAAACTGACTCCTGACCAGGGGATGGGCATGAGCGTTCCAACAAAAGTGACTCCTGACCAGGGGACTGGCACGAGCATCTCGACAAAACTGACTCCTGACGAGGGCACTGGCACGAGGGCTTCGAGAAAACTGACTCTTGACCAGGGGATGGGCATGAGCGTTCCGACAAAAGTGACTCCTGACTGGGGGACTGGCATGTGCATCTCAACAAAACTGACTCCTGACCGGGGGACGGGCACGAGCATTTTTGCCGAAGAGCCGCACACAGTCTGAGGACAGGCTCCTGGGTCCACTGCGTGTAGGACTTGTGCTGGCAATCCTGAGCAGTCTGAGCACTGAGCATGCTGCATGAAGACTCGGGGCCAAGCTACCCACACAGGCTGTAGAACATCTGACTCGGCCCTCAGTTCCCAGTGGAAACCTGGCGGGTACTTGTCCGATCTCTCATCTGAATCCTCAGGCATGGGGTGAGGTAAGGATCTGCTGCTAGCTTTTCCCAGGGTCACTGGTTGTCTCAGTGTGGTCTGTTTGTAAGCCCACCCTCAGCACTTTGAGATGAGATTTCTCCTGTGTCATATATCAAGTTTCCATCTATTTCCCACTTTTCAACTCTGTTCTACTGGGGCACCCACCTGCCCATGTCCAGCACGCGCTGCTATAAGAATATTTACTATGTTCCTTCTCTGCTGAGGCAGTTCCCTCTCATCTCTTCTTTTCCAAGAACCTTCCTCGTTATTCTTGCATGCTTATTTGCAAGAACTAAATGAGCATATGAACTTTAAGAGCTTGACTAGCGCTGGGAAAAATTTTTTTGTTGGTTTACTGTGACTCCATCAACTTTATAAATTAGCTTAGGGAGAACTGCCATCCAGGGGCTCCCATGTCACCCCATCCAAGAAGGACTCTCTCTCTCGGAGAGGACCTCAGTGCCTTTCAGGAGAACTTCAAAGCTCTCTTACAGGTTTTGCATATTTTCTGTTAAGTTTCTTCCAAATTATCTTTTTGTGGCCCCTGTACATGAATTTTTCTCTTCCCGTGTATTTTCCAACTGGTCAGTCTGCCTAAATGTAGGCTAATGCTTGTTTCTTCAAGTTTAATTTACATGCAGTGAAAATGGGACCATTCATTCAGTTTTGACTAAATTATATCAAGACACAGAACATTTCCAACCCTGTGCAGGGACCCTACACGTCCCTTCCCATCCACCTAAGGCCGGTGATTTTTCTATTGTGATCTGAAAATCTAGTAGGTCTTTACCTATCGGAGTGATAATGGATGAAAAGGTGGCTATAGCTGAATTAACGAATCTATCACACAAATATGTAGAGCCCCTAATTACACAAATATGTAGAGCCCCTGACTCGGATCAGCGGAGGGTCATGTCCCAGAGCTCTTGTGCACTACTGGACACCTGATCATTCGACCTCTTCAGATAACTTGGGGGCCCTCTCAGTCTGAGCTACTTGCTCGAAGGCATGGAACCAGGGCTCAGATGCGTCTGGAATCCTTCCCCTTACGGCCCCTTCCCAGTGGGTTCCACAGGCAGAGGCAAGAAGCTGGAGAAGAGGAGGAAGCGGTGGGCAGGGCGGGACCCACGGCTGCTCTCCCATCAGCCAAGTTCCTAGGCGCTGGCTGCGTCAGCCCCCTGCTGGTGTCGTGAACCAGCCTTACTGCTCGTCAGGTGAAAGCGGTCAAGTCCTCTTTGTACAGCATGCGAATGTTTACGAGGGAAGCTACTTTACATAACAGCCAGAGCATTAACTGTAACATCCAGAAACACTAAAATGTGTTCTTCTGAATACCTGATTTAAAACGCCCAAGCTAACACATGACAACACACTGACCAGCCAAGGGAAGATGAGGCTGCTCCTTCCCAAAGGTGGGGCAGCTCTGCATTCCCAAGAGCCTCCTCTCGAGCTGTTGAAAGCATAGAGAAGTTTGAGTTGTGACTTCTTCCAGGATCTTCTATTCAAAAGAGCAGAGCAGCTGCTGAGACAGGTTTCCCTGGCACAGAACGCCTCCCTGCGCTGCCTGCTCTGGCGACAGGGAGCGGGGAGTGCCGGTGACAACAACCGGGTGTGATCTGCAGATGCACTCAGACAAGTGAAACTACAAGTGTTCCAATCAACAGCTTCCTCTATTGTCCTGTTTCTAATTTAAGGGCAACTGATGCCAAAACACGTGACTTCCTACAATTTGCTATGTGGAAAAGCTGGCTGTAAACTTAATGTCATCAAAAAGTTAACTGCAGAGTAATTTTTCATAGGCACCCAAGCTTCAATTAGAGTTTGAGATTCTACTTAATAGTCATACATTCAAAAGTAATGCAATTACAAAATTCAGTGATCCACGCTTCCTGGAAAACAGTCCCAGAGGCGCCAACACATATCTGCAATAGGACTCCAACACGCCCTTTCACAGCCCCACACGCACACGCAGGCACCTGCGGTGTCCGGGTGCTGTAGGTGTGCAGCATATGCTTTATGGTGGCCAGCTTGTGGCAACAGCTGCTTGATCTGTACACCCACCACTTAACAACAGGCATCCCTGCCCCCAGAAAACCCACTACGATTACTAGCATTCCTCCTGAAATGTTGTCAAGCGTTGTCAGGGCCCTCAGGGACCCCTGTCTAATGTTTTCTACAAAGTCTCCGTTACCACCAGCTCTTCTCCTACTTGCCAGGCGGCCAAGGAACACCAACCTGTGGACCACCACAGAAGCCAGGGAAGCCAGAGAAACAGCAGCAGGTAGTGAACACCAGCCTTTGGAACAAAAGCACCGAAAGATGTAAACGCGACTCAAGTCCAAAGCATCCTTGACAAAGAATGAATAAAGTATTCTGACAATCTGTTTCCTGAAAAGCATGTAAGAAATCCCATTGATTTCCAACATAAAATCTATGGTGTGTCAAGAGACTGAGAAGACAAGCCACAGACAGGGAGAAAATATCTGCAAAAAACACATCTGATGAGGGACTGGTATCCAAAATACACAACAAACTCAACAGTAAGAAAATGAACAACTTGATTAAAAAATGGGCAGAAAACCTGAACAGGTATCTCACCAAAGAAGATGCACAGGTGGCATGTAAGCATATGAAGAGATGCTACCCAGCACATATCATCAGGGAAATGCAAATTAAAACAACAGTGAGATTCCCACCATACAACTGTTAGAATCACCAAAATCCAGAACACTGACATCACCGAGGCTTGGCAGTTTCTTACAAATCAAACGCACTCTCTCCACAGAATACAGCCACGGTGCTCCTTTCTTACTTGACCCAAGAGCTGAACTTACGTCCACACAAAAGCTGCCCATGGATCATTATGGCAGCTTTATTCGTAATTGCCAGCCTGAAACAACCCACATGTTCTTCAGTAGATGGGTAGATAAATAATGCAGATAAGGAATGTTACTCGGTGTTAAAAAGAAATGGCGTGGAAGAACCTCCCTGCTCACCCCCGAGGGAAAGCAGCTGACCCGAAAGGCGACATGCTGTGCGATTCCCACCCTCTGGCCCCGGAAGGGCCACACTGCGGGGACAGTGATAGTCAGTGGCTATCGGGGTCAGGAGGGGAGGGTGGCCAGCGGGAGCGCAGAGGGACTTGAGGGCGGTGAAACCACTCTGGGTGGCACTATGGGGACGGACACGTGTCACACACATTCCACGGAGCGTGCACCACGAGGAGCGGGCCTGAAGCCAAGCCGTGGACTCTGGGTGATGACGACGTGGCCACGTGGGTCCAGGACGGGGATGCTGCTAACGGGGGAGGCAGTGTGAGGACGGGGTACACAGGAGCTCTGTCCTTGATGCTCAACTTTGCTGTGAACCTAAACCTGTTCTAAAAGATAAAGTGAACTCCGGGAGTTCACAAGGTCATGAATGGGGCTGTTTTCATGAAGGCCCCAGAGCTCTCTGGCTCCTTCTGCCATGCAAAAACACCAAGAGAAAATGGCTACAAATCGGGAAGCAGGCCCTCAACAATGGAAAGCTGGCGGGTCCGCAAGAACCTTGACCGGGGACACTGTAGCCTCCAGAACTGGGGAGAAGTACCTGTCTTCGCATCAGGTCTCAGGGAAGGCCCGAGAGTCTACAGTGCTCTCGGCACAACCAAGTAGGAGACCTTACTGCAGGTACCGTGGCCACACAGCTGGTTACCTGGGCCTGTCCAATGGCCAGTCTTGCCCTGACAAGATGTGGCCCTGCCCCTTTCCACCTGGACAAGTGATCGAAGGCCTAACGTGACTTACATCTTTTAACAACCCAGCCTTTAGGCCATTTGTGTCACAAGACATAGTCAAAGACACTTCAGAAACCAAACATGACATGCATCAGACTCCACTACATCTGTGTATGTTAAGGTATTCCGAGTATTAAGAGACTGAATCAAGGGAAGTCTGGAAGAGGGCCCCCGGGAACACGGGATGAACATATTGCTGCACTCTAACAAGCCAGTCTCACGGACGTGTTTCTCAACAGATTAGAATCGCAGCAATGGGCAGGAGTAGCCTGTCCCGGCCCTGCCCTCTGGTGACATGGCTGGCGGGTGCCTGGGCCCCTTCCCCTTGTCCAGCCCTCTGGCCCACTGAACTCCAGGCTGCTCCCTGGGGCAGGAGGCCATGTCAAAGGGCTTATCGCAGGGCCTGTGACGGCTCAACGTAGCCCATGTGTTTGAGGCCAGACTGGACCTTGCTACACCCTCTCCATCTGAGAACTTGGAGCCCAGGGTACAAGACCCTCGGAGAGGGATCCTGAGGCAGGCGGCCCCTCCTTCAGGCCCCATCAGATGGGAGCACCCAACACCAGGGACTCTGCCACTGCCCACCCCGCACCCCAGTGAGGGGCGACCAGCCTGGGCCACCCTGTGCCCCACCTGCTCCATCCCCATGCCAAGGGCATCTTGCCACATAAGCTCCTAGATGGCTTTAAGGAAATGAATAGTGAGCATGGAAGGTGGAAGACCAGGCTGACCCGGAATCACTCCATTAAAAAAACAAAACTTAAAAAAAAACTTTTAGAAATTCTGCCCTTTGGAGAGCAAGGTAATCACAGCTCAGAGAAAACCCGTTTCCCTCCTGAGCAGGGGCAGAAGCCAGCGTGCTGACGCTCAGTCAGGATGATTGCTTTAATGCCTTAGAAATGGCATGTTGCAATCTAAGCCCACTTTCAAAACACACACACTCAATAACTATTTTTTTTAAAAAGTCACCACGCCCTCAAGATAAATCAGAGCAACTCACAATTTCACACCTACGTGCAGTTTCTCAGTCACTACACTTTAATGACACAGAGCACAAGTGCAGTGGCTCTTGTGTGTGACCTGGTCCTGGAGCCTGAAGCGCTGCATGTCACATTTCACACTCAGTGTCCTCCACCCCATCACCCCACCTGCCAGGGCTCTCGGTACCCTGCGTCCAAGCCAGCGGTCTGGTGGACTTGTCCCAGACCAGCAGGCAGACCGGCACAGAGACCACCTGGGACACCTTCTCTGTGGCAAACTGTAGGTACCTGTGGGTAAAATTGTAATATTTCTAGAATATCTTGCCTGGCTTTAGTACATATGTGTATCAACCGGCGCTCAAGGGTGGAGAGGAGGTATGGCTTTAGTGCATTTGCATTCCTCAGGGGTGGAGAGAAGTTCATCTCCATGTCAGTGGGTAATTACCTGGGCACCTGAGAGATGAGGAGGAGGGCCAGTTTTGCTTCTGCTGGAGGAGGAAAGAGAGAGGGCCCTGAACTGCAGTTGGTAAGCAATAAATGGATTTTAAACTTTATTTCACCCTTTGACTGATTTTGGTATTAGAGGTATTTTGCCCCAGGATTTCCTCTCCCTGCACTTACAGTACCAAAGGGTCTGCCCCCAGAGCTGGTCCCCACAGACTGGCCCAGGAAATCTGTGCTCATCGGCCCGGCCTACTGCACGATCTATGACCCCAGGGACAATGGCACACGGGGAACCTAAGTGCACAGGTAAAGTCTTCCCAGGCACCGTGCCACAACTGCAGCACACGTGTCCTCTCCCAGCACGAGCGGCAGGGCCCCCCATCACTGAGGCCGCAGACCATGTTCAAGGGGCTGATGGCAAGGCTGCTGCTGTGCAGAGAAATGCTGTCCACTCCAGGGCCCAGGTTCTCTCTGCCTGCACCCACATCTGGAGCCACTCTTCCATCTGCAGACTGTCAACACAGCCTCAGGGTCCGCCAGGAGCCTAGGGCCAAGGGACAGGCACAGTGGTTGCTTCCGCGCAGCTGCAGGCCTGCCCCAACACCCAGAACTGCAGCTCTTGGGTAACACACAGCGGATGTGGTGAAGAAATGGGAACCAACAGGAGCCCCAGTGGTGCCAGCCCATTCCCACCTAGGCCAGGAGCCGGGGGGAGCTCCGTGTCTCTCCCCCAGTTATTGCTGCACCCTGACAGCTGCCAGGGAGGCCCTGGTCAGCTCTGATGCCAGCTGTACAGTGAGCCCACACTCCACAAACACGTCCCACCACCCACGCGGACATGGAACGCGACAGCTCCAGGGCCACCAGGGCCCCAGGCCACCCCACCCTCCCTTGCAGGGCAGCTGTGGCTCGGGACCATGGAGAAGCAGGGCGCCAGACAAAACAGCACAACGGCATGCACACGGAGCTGAACAGGCAGGCTCTCAACAAGTCAAATCAATGTACTTATCCTCCCTAAATTTCAGGGGCTAAGGTATCAGGATGGAAATCAAGCATCTCTTTATACAGAATTGGTTTTCATCTTGGAAAGAAACAGTTACCAAGTACGAAGGAGACAGAGCCCCCAGCATCCAGAAAACACGGAACGCAGCTCATTCAGGAGGAAACTGCCCTGAGACAGGGACAAACCGCCCCCAGAAGAAAACACTGTGCGATATTTGCGTTCTGTTAAAGTATAGCAAGACTTGTCACTTAAGTTTTAACCTCTGACCCTTGCAGAGTTTTCACGATCTGCTCAATCAGCTGAGTAGGGCTGTTTTTGTTTCTTTAATTAAAAAGCAGCAAGGGTTTCCCCTCCCCTTTGTCAATGTCCCTGGCATTGATTTGCTAGTTTAATCTGCTGGTCAGGATAAAGCTTGGCTACCATGGAAACAGCAGCACACTCTTCAACGCAGCTCCGGAATTCCGGCAAGTCCCCAAAGCAAGCTCTGGCTCAGCATATGCCCAGCAAGTGGTCACCCTAGGATAAACTTGTAGCCGCTCCACCGGCCAGCAAGACCAGGTACAAACAGGCTCTTCTCTTTGGAAAAGCGAGGCAGGCCGTGACCTGCAGGGGACACTCTTAACAACCAAATGGTAACAAATAATAAAAATTCCTCTCACTACATATATATAATTGGGAACTGACCACAAAGACAGGGGCATAATTAAGGAAGACCACTAAGACCGCCACAATGTAATGAAACCTTTGATGGTACTTACTTATAAACTAAATCAAAGCGGTTTCCAGATTCTAAATTTACCCTAAGGCCAAAGAGGAGTCAGTGCTACAAGGGCAGGAGTGGAAACAAGTTAGCTATTTAGCATATGGGAAAGGTAATGATAGTTTGCATTTCAGGTAAACACAAAATGTCAGTGTTTTTGAAGAGGGGATGTATGAAATGCACTTGAGAAATAGTAAAAAAAAAACTAGTTTTTTTTTAAAAAGGTAAAGTTTTGGTGAATGAACAGAATTTATAAGTGGCCTTAGCCTGGGGTTTATTCTTACTTTCTAAGACAAAAAGCACAGACAACAAGCCCGGCAGTCTTCAGTCACCCTCCTGACACACCCGAGGCTCGGCTGTGGGGCATCAGTCTTCAGCCATGGCACAAGTCATGTCTGCACGGTTCACAGGACAGCACAGTATTGCCAACCAAGTCTAAAGGCCTCCCGCAACACCCTGCAAGGGCGCTACACCTTCACGGGCCCCTCTTCAGCCTCATGAACTCCTCACTCACCTACAGTAGGTTTTACCATGAGGAGAAGGTAGTCCAGGAGAGTCCCCAGGGGCAGCCACCTTTTCCCAGCACAGCTCCTCTGGCTCCAGTCTAGAGGCTCCTAAAGGCCAGCGGAGGCCTGCCAGCATGGGATAGGACGGGGCTGGGCCGCCACCACTTTCTCGGCCCAGGCAGAGACACTCTTGCACAAGGGGAAGGGGGATGGGCGCCTGCTCAGTTTCTTTACTGGCATGAGTCACACCAGAAACCCCAGAATCTCTCTTCCACCTCTACTGAGACAAGTAACCCCTTAACCTGGAGACCCCCGGTTTTCAGTGGTGAAGAGGCCCAGTTTCATACCTGAACAACGAATACCCCTGCTCTGGAAAACTCAGCTATTCAGAACCAGTACTTTCTTGGGATTACGGTCTCGCTAAAACAAGACTGTCACCTCCTGTGGAGTTAACTGACAGTCCTGGCACCTGAAAATAATGACCCCTGAGAAACTGCAGTCCTGGTCAAAACGGGTCAAAGCCTTAACATGTGAGCTCCCTTTGATTCAACTCCAGTCTTTTAGACCTCTTCCTGAGAATACAGAGCCACAGGTTTGTATATTAAGAGGCACAAAAAGTACGTAGGGTCCAGAAAGATTGTCCAATGAAAGCACAGCACACCTAGGGAGATAATCAGGTCCCGACGAGGCCATAACGGGGCACGCTCCCCTGTGAGACACCAGAGGGCCTGCTCGCCCGCCCCCTGCCACGCAGGGCTGCACCTGCAAGCGGAGAGGCTCTCACCAGAACCCAACTACACTGGCACCTGACCGCACACTTCAGCCCTCTGAACTGTGAGAAATAAATGTTATTTAAGCCAAAAATAAATCAAGTATGGTGTATCCATACACAAAATCATGCTGTGTCATTACCTGGTGATATGGAAACATGCCTAATATTAAATAGGTTATAAATCAGATACACCTTATGATCCCATGAAGTGTGTTATAAAAGTGTTGATGCAGGAAAAAGGCATGATCTCTGGGTGATTCCTACTTACATTCTTTCTGCCTCCATTTGACTAAAACTTCATTTCTACTGAATAAGAGCAGTTAGTATCTTTAAAAATCTATTTCCTGGTTGCCCTATCCAAATTATGTGTAAGATCTCCATATGGGGCATGGTGCTCAGTGTTTTCCCATGACAGGGTTTAATCTCAGGCAGCCCAGACAGTGCCAACAGAAGCCTGCGACGCCAAGCAGCCCCTCAGAGGGGCCGGGGGAGGGCAACAGGACCGACGTTCTGAAAAGCCACCTGTGGATCAGGGTGCTTCTGGCAAGCCACTGGGCTGGCCCAGACTCGAAGCTGATAACCAGGAACCATTGCCAAAGCTTTCCCCAACCTGACAGCAGCATTAAAGCGACAGACTGCTCTATAATCCTACCTAGGAAAGCAGCCGATGCCTACCAAATGTTTTGGGAGCTGGAGGCTATTCATTCCTCCTGTATCCCTGGCAGGGTACTTCCCTCTGCCCCCACCCCAGTTCGCAAACACAATCAGGGCTCTGCCTTCAACAGCACCCACCTTCACCCTCTTGTAGCTCAGATTTTGCTCGGCACTGCTCCCCACTGACTGGGTCAAGCACTCACCTGTGACAAAGCTGCTTGCTTTGTTCACTGGATTCTCCCACAACGCACTGCACTCAAGGGTGCCCACGGGTCAGCCTCCAGCACCGAGCCCGGTGCCCATCAAGGAGAAAGAGAAGCCACTGATCTCTGCTCTTGGCCCCAGGTTGAGAGGCAAGAGCAATGAGCTCTAGTCCAAGGTCTGACAGCTGAACAGGCTCACGCGGGAGGAAGAAGCTCTTCTTGTCCAGGTGAAGGCACCTCCTTCCCTGCCAGCATCCCAAACAGGCTAGGCTCCCAAGGCTGGAGGCCTCATGTGGGTTTCTCAGCTGACAACACCTACAGGGACCTTTCCAACTCATCAGTATGTGGGGGCTGCCATCCCCCAGCCTAAGCACTGCCCTCCAGCATCAGACTACGGCCCAGGAGCCAGCAGGTGGATGCTGTGGCCAGCCAGTACGCCAGCACAAACCACTGGGAAAGAGCCTGGGCCAGGGCAGGGCGGGGGGCCTGGGGTTCCCAGGCACCCGACTCCAGGTGAGCATGTGGTAGAGCTGGACAGTTCTGAGCATGCCCACCTGGGGGCTACAATCAACGCCCCACTTACAAAACAACACCTCACACTGGTTGGCACAAATCCACGCCCAGCAAGCCAGCTGCAGCCACCGCCTGGGAGACTGGCAAGCCCCTCCCTCCAGGCTCACCTCATCTGGAGGTCTGGTGCCGATGCCAAATGACTGGGATGTCAATACGACCAGAGGCTACAGGTACAAGCGTAAGTACAAAGCATCCCCACTGACTTTCCTCAGTGACGCTTGAGCACTAAGCTGGACAAAAAAGTTCATGAAACTGGAGCACAAGAGTCTCCAAACCTACAAAAGTAATTAGTGCCAAGCTACTCTGGACACAATGGAGTCCTCCAACAATACATAAATACACTATTTACTTTCTGTAAACCCAGCGTGTCAGCAGGACCGAATGTGCTGTAACAAGCAGGCACCACATGAGCTGGAAGGAACAGGATTTCAATAGGGTAATTTCACCTCTACTGGAGAAAAATGGTCATTCACTCAACAGCTCACAGAACTGCTGCCGGGGGGCACACTTCTGCCTCCCCAGGCCGGCCAGCATGAGGCGTTGCATTCCCACAGCCCTGATACCAGACAGCAGGTGCTTTCAGCATCTTGGCAACAGGTGTTAACTACAAACATGCAGCATGAGCACCTTAGATATGATGAGTTTTCAGATGCATTACAAATGAATTTAAGGGGCAGCATTTCCATTTGGGAAGATGAACAAGTTCTGGAGACAAATGGTGGGATGGTTGCAGAACACTGGAAATGTATATGTAATGCCACAGAATCACACTCTTAGAAAGGCTGAAAGGGTACTTTCATATTAGGTGTACTTAATCACAATAAAAAGTAAATAAATGTAACGAGGAACTAATCCGGAAAGTGATCTGCAACCTCATATGAACAAGGAAGTTCCTAGAGGAACTCAGTGCATCCCCAAACAACTCAGCCAATCTTTTAAACACAGATTTGGAAACCCAAAGGGTCACTGGGGCATGGGCAGGGATGTAAACCTGTGTGGCAGTGTAGTGACAGCAGGAAGACACAGGGCACACTGCGGTCACCAGCAGCTCAGAGTGCGGGCCACACGTCTCAGGGCACGAGTGAGGACAAAGGAGGGAGACACAGGCAGAGAAGGAACAGCAAACTGGCAGACAGGGAGGTCAGCTGACCCAGGAGGAAGTGCTGGGCCCGACTAAGGTCCCCACAGGGCACAAACACCACTGCACAGGGGCTGTGTGGGCCCTGGGTGCTCAGGCAGGGGTCCCTGTGGCCTGTTTGCTGAATGCCCACAGCACACTTCACTGTCTCTAGCCTCCTGGGCAGCCCACTTTGGCCCCTCTGCCCTCACAAGGCCAGGCACGTGAGCCCCACCCAGGCTAACGCCCTCACCTGGGCCCCCAGCCCCTGGGAGAGTGTCCCTCACCTCTAGACCTCCCTCTCCCGTGCTCAAACCCCCGGCCATGCCCAAATGATGGCAACCACCCGCGGACACTCGGCAGGACTCTGTCTCCAGCCTCTGCCGGCAGTTCTCACCCACGCCTGCCCAAGGCCGCTGCCAAGGCCAGCCTCCACCCCACCTCTTGTCATGGCCAGGCAGGGCTAACGGATGTGGGCTCAGTCCCCACCCTCCCGGGAGGCATCTCCACCTCTGACCCACCCACCTAAGGGTCCAGGAGGGCTGCCTGGTTGAAGAAACAGGTTCTAAAGATTCAGGAGGTGGCTTTTTCTGAAAAATAACACCCTCCAGAAAGATTTTTATTTTCTTTAGCAAGTTCACTATCAGTGTTGTTTTCCTTCAGACCCGAAATCTCCCGATCACACATAAACTAAACTGTCCCCACATTCTTGTTATTTATAGTACTTTTTCTTTCATGGTGAGGCCAGCTTTCCCTCTGGAAGGAGGTGCCTCTAGCTTTAAAGGGATAATTAATAAAAAGGTAGGGCTGCACGTACAAAAGCCCACATTCCTGAAAAGCCTGCCAATCATAAAATGAGTAACACCTGAATGCATTACAAACCGCTCCCAGTGCCAGGCTCCCCTCCCCTGCACATGCCCAATGCTAGCCAGTAACAAACAAAAACCACATGGATGAAGATCTCTTTACAAGAAAGGCCAAAACAATTCCATCTGTGAACAAAAACTAAACTGTTAAATTAAAGGTTGCAAGTTCAAACACAATCTGGCTATTGTAAACAATGCCTCAGTTTATCAATGTAACAATAACTCTCTTTCAAAGCTTGATAAAGTTCTCTGCAAACACTCAGCCCTCCAGCATTTTTAAGATGCTTTGCAGGATAAATATTAGCTTGGGACTTGCCTACAGGAGAAGGGAGAGCTGACGGAGCAGCAGCTGAAGGGTAGTAAGTGGCTGGCCAGCGCTCCCCATGGAGGCCAGGAGACAGCTCAATGCCCCCCAGCAAAGGAGGGCAGGGCTACAGCTCTGTCTCCTCATGGGGGCTTGGTACCAGGCCCTCCACAAATAAGCCACCCAGCAGGAGGGACTGAAGGTGGAGTCAGTGAAAGCAGAGGTTTTAAGATGACTATTGGGATGAAAGAGAACAAGGCACGTTATGGCTTAAGTTTGACGTAAACTTAATTTCTTGAGACACAACGAAGCAGCCTGGGTAACCAACTGCAGAAGAGCAAGGAGAGGGGCCAGCCGCTGAAGCCACGTGACCCTGTCGCCAGCAGCCACTCCAAACGCCAGGCTGGGTGCAATGAGTCTATGCTGCCAATCCCTCGCCAGACACCAGATGCTACTTACCCTTCACTTCCCCTGGGGGTCCTTCTGTTTCATACAGTAGCTCCAACCCAGTGGGGACTGGGAGGGAACTCAGCCGCAGCACAGGGGCACCAGGACGTTCCCCGACAAGCGGCCTAGTCAGTGGGGCCGCGCGAGCACGCAGGGCCTAAGGGACCACTATGGGCAGTCTCACAAGTCCAGGTGGGGAGGCAGGCCCAGGAAGAGGGGGCTCAGTCACCTTCCATGGGGCCAGCTCTCAGGACCCCACCCTGCCCCTTCTGAAACAATGCCGCCTGCGACACACTTCCCCAGTACCTCAGGAATTAATGTGAAACCAGTTGAGCTTTCTAACTTGACTGCAGGGAAATAAGTGGACAACGAAGTCGAGAGTCCCAAGTGCAGTTTCTGTAACAGTGGAGACGGACGCTCAGCCCTCGCCTTCCCCATCTGCAAGTGGGGCCCACCGCCTGCAGAGTGCTTTGAGGATTGATGAGGCAGGTGATCACCACTGCAACTAAGGGCAGCAGTCCTCAGTGTGGGGCTGCTGCTTGCATGCTGTAAAAGTGAAGCAGAACCGGGGCCATTACATTCACATGAGAGTGAGGGAAACTCCCTGGGTGAATTGAATCCTTTGTTCAACTCCATTGCAGAGGATGCATTATTCAGGTACTCAGCCCTAAATGAGGTGAATAACAAAAACAAACAGAAAATCAAATAGAATTTAAGTTACTGAACATGGTCTAACTTTTGGTGGAATGCCCTAGAAGAACAAAAGAGTAATCTAATAATGGTAATTCCATTGGGTCTGAGGATTTTTACTCAGAGGTATCACTAAAAGGGATAAATTTGTTGGAAAAAATTTAGGTTAATAAGTGTTTCTACTCAGTTATCAGAAACAAAGTGCAGACTGCAATTTTCCTGTGAGGAAGATAGAGTGCCTTAACCCTACACCACCGCCTGCCTTCATTTTGCACAGCGCCTCCCAGGCTAGGAACACTGACCACTGAGGACGGAGGCCAGCTACGCAGACGGGCGTACCGGCGAGCAGGACGAATGGCAGTGTGCAGGGCTACCCTCAGCAGCCCAGCCACCGGCAGGCAGGCAACACACACACAGAGAAACTGCCTTACGGCCTGGGAGAGGGTCCCTCCCTTTAAGGCACCTAAATATGGGGAATGGGAGGGCGTGGAGGGAAGCCATCTCATTGAAGGCATAGCCAGGGAAAGCCACTGAGATCCCTCTCCAGAGACACTGGGTGTCAGAGGTGGAGGAGCCCATGTGACGGCCAAGGACAGCAGGTAGCCTGGACCCAGGCACCGGGCGGGCAGTGGACAGAGCCCAGAGGTTTTAGACTTGATCTTCAGCAGGAGTGAGACAGCTGGCTCACTCCACTGTGCACACTGCTATGTGCCAGGCATTTTCCAGCTATGGAGACAGTAGGACCTGCCCCTGCAGGGGCTCAGGCCACAACAACCCCCTACAGAGGCCGGGAGGGAAGAGGTTCTGTGGGAGTTCTGCTGCAGATGGTGGTGCTATAGGGAGGAGCAGGAGCTCAGACTCCTGGGTGGGCCACGGGCCTCCAAGGAGCCCACAGCAAATCAAAGAATGGGCGTGAAACCCCTTTAGAAATGGGACAGTGCCTGAAATTTATCAGGCTTCAGGTCCAAGGCCAGGAAACTGGGAAGGTGCTCAGACATGGTCAGGGCTCAACGGACCTCAGAAGAAATGGGGCCTGAGAAGCCAGGGGCTCCTGGCATCAGCAACAGGGACAACGGGCAGCGTCCTCTTGCCGTTCCAGGTGCCCCCTTGCTGGGGATCCTCAAAGCTCCTGAAAACTGGCCCTCCCCCCGAGCAGGCCTGAAGGCCTCCGGCAGCCCCTTCTGCATGCTCACCTGTCCTGACAAGAACTCACAAGCAAGCTCAATGCCATGCTCCAGTGACCACTGACACCGGTCCCCTAGCCTGTCAGTCCTCCTGGCTCTTGGCTGTCCCCACCTCCACCTGGAGCACCCCCGGCAGACTCATTCCTCCCCCAGACCTGAGGCAGCCTTGCTAGTGTCCCCAGCGTGAGGCACAGCCAGGACACGAGGGGCACTGGGACATTTCTCCACCCAGCCCCTCCTCTCCCTGCCACCCACCCCTCCTATCTCCCCCGTTCATGCCTTCCTTGTCCCTCCAAATTACCAAACTTCCATTTGGTCACCATCCAAGGTCCTTGCTACATGTAACAGATGGCCTCTGAGATGTCAACCACCTCCCTATGGGTCTGGGATGACATCACATGAGTGCTGTGTCCCTTTGGTGCCCCCACAGGCCTGAGGCCTGAGCTAGTTTCCTTCCTCAAGCTCCAAGGTTCTTCACTGTCTGAGGGCCTGGAAGTATGACAAGGTGGATGAGGCTGGAGCTGGAGATGCAGAAGAGGCTCTGCCTGGCATCAGCCAGCAGGGTGGGCCCGGGCATGGGGGGAGGCAGCAGATCCCAGCCGGCCTCCCCGCAGGCATCTCTGCCAAGGCCGCAGGTGTGGGGAAGCACGGGTAAACCACTCCGACCACTGCCACTGCAGCCGGCTTACCAGCACGAGTCGAAGCCACTGCTACCCCATCCCACAGCCTCTCCACCAAATGACACCCTTCGGCCTGAGCTTACGCAGAGCCCTGGGGAGCCTGGGGAGCTAAGCCCAAGATGCTGCAAGGATACCAAGAGCCTCAGTGATGGGGAAGTGAGGGGGGCACCTAGGACTTCTCTACACAGGCAAGCAGGCAGCCTGCCTCCAAACAGGCCCATGTCTAATGTCATGGAAGATTCCCTCAGCCTGAAAGCTCTGGGCCTCCCTCCAGCTCCTGCCTGGAGCCCTGCTGCTGGCGGGAAAGAAGGCAGGATGGAAAACAACAAGGACACTCTTGACACTGCAGCTAGAATGTCCCAACTCCTCCAGAAATTCCAGGCATTCGTGCCAGCGCCAACCCGGCCCACACCAAACGGCGGCTGGCCCTTGGCTGCCCAAGCACAAAGCTGCAGGGCCTGTCCTGCGGCAACTGCTCCACGGCCTGAAGGTCCAGGAGATGGGCAGCAGAGCAGACACAGGCCACGTCCGGCTGGCACTCTGGCCTGGAGACCTGCTGGCAGAGTGAGCCGCCCCGGCTGCAGCAGGACACCGCAGTGGGGTGAGCATCGCAGAGTGACAGCTCCAAGCCCGAGCATGCCACACAGCAGCCAGGACACCAATGTGGGCCCTGCACCCACCCAGTAATGCAGAGCCCCCAGCTGCATGGGACACAAACAACACTCCTCTGGAGCCGGGGTCACTTGCCAAGAGTGCAGCATCAGACACAGGATGTGTCCCTGTTGATCTGAATAGTCAGGACTTGCTTTAACAACGGCTGGAGTGACACCTTCTTCCCTGGTTTTTACCTGTGCTATGCCTGTAAACACTCCTTTACCCTGAGGTCAGCGACTACAGTGACCTTCCCCAATGCTGACATTTGTGCTCTGCAAGGCGAGAGTCCCGGGAGAGCTGGAGACCATGAGGGAAGCTGAGCGGGCAGAAAGTGGGGCCAGATCATGGCTGAGGCTGGGGCAGGTGTCACCTGGAGGCTGTGGGCTCAGGGGAGGAGGGCCGCGCGCAGCATGCCCTGCCGGCCCAGATGGAAAGTTGGCCAGGGCTGGCGAGGATGCCTGGTGTCTATAAAAACGTTCCTCCCGGGGGAGATGCTGGAAACAGAGACTCCAAGATACTTTCATTCTTTTCCTTATTTGCCACTGAAAAATAAGCTGTTCTTCCAATTCTGAAATGGAATACGGGTCAAAACCTTCTACAGTGAACAGTGACCCAAAGAGAAAGGTCACCAGATCCAAAATATTTCTCGTTTGGCCAGTGGCTCAAAGTAACTATTATGTTTATTTGGTTATAGCAGAACTCTTCGGGGGGATAAAAACCTAATTCAACACCAAGTCAGCCCTAAATTCCATTTGTCTAGATTCTGTAAGCAGGGCTGATGCACGAACCTTCCCCTCTCTCTGTGGGTGGTCCTGGGTGCTGGCCCCCCAACCTCAGTCACTCTTCTGTCCCCAGCCTGGCATCATATGGGAGAAAATAACCACACATTTAGCTGTGCCTGTCCCATGCACCCACCGGGTGCCCAGCAACTCGGCAAGGCTGACTCCAAGAGAACAGGTGGTCTGCGAAGGCCTGAGCAGGACCACAAACAGGGCTAGACATGGGACAGGCTCCAAAAGGGGCTTCCACACCCCCCGCCCCCCCCCGCCCCAGGATGGCCCCTCCCTGGTGCCAGAGGCCCGGGGAGTGAGAGCAAACGTCAGTTCCTGTCTCTGCCTCGAGGTTCTGGGCCTTACACCTGGGACAGCAGCCCTGGAGCAGTGATGACACACAGCATCTCAGCAGGCCATCTTCCGGCCACAGCACCTCAAAGGCTTCCACTTCCTTCCTCACTACTCTCCTCACTCCTTGGAGTCCATCACCTCCAGCCACACCAGGCCCCTGCCTGTCCTGGACTATAGGTGCTTCTCCTTCATTCACACACATTCGCACAACCTTTTACGAAACCACCCGTGAATCCCCACCTCAGGGTGACAAGGGTGACAGGCCTTGTGCTCAGCCCAGGCCAGAGGGTGGCCCATTTTCTGCAGAAGGACCCACCTCAAAAGACTGAAGACACCCCCAAGGGTAAGCCCACCAAGCCAGCTCCCGACAGACGTGTCTTTAGAACTCCTGTGAGGCCTTCATCTAGTCACTGCACACCTATGTCTGTTTTCACCTAAGGTAGTTTCCAAAGACGTTGGGCACACCCTAGTTAGGAAAACACTGCCCCAGAAAACAAGGACCAACAGACGAGATGGGGAGGTAGAATAAGGATGCATGGTGGAAAGCCCATGACAGCTGGTACCAGACACTGAAAAGGCAGAGGAAAGGGCAGCTGTGCGCAGATGCGCTCACTTCCAGTGGCTCACCCCAGTGAGCAGCCTTTAGTGCCCAGGATGTTCACAAACACAAGCTCAGTCTTCCCCACATAAGAGTGGCCACCAAAGGTCCCTAGAGGAGCTAAATGGGTTTTAGCAATGATTCCATGTGGGCATCCTTAATATTCTAGAACCAGAGGGAGCTGTTCACCTCCAACATCAGTCCAGACAAAGGCAGGAGTCTGCGAGACACCTCCTCAAGAAAACACCAAGGCCGTCGGCGTGAAGGAGTGGGTGTGTCATGCAGGGCAGTGCGTGTGGGGGGGTCCCTGGTGGTCCTCTCTGTCACTATGTCCTGCCGCACCAGCTCGGTGAGCTGTGACTCACTGGGGAGCCCCAGTCAGATCCCTGTCCTGGGCCTCTCCTGGGTGACAGCTGCCTCAAGAAGACATGGGCCCTTGGAGAGCCCATGCTGGGACCCCCAGCATACCTGTGCCCCCACCCTGCCCCCGGAGGACAGAGTCTGCCCTCATGACCCCTCTTCCTGTCCATCTCTCTTGGGCACAAGGCAGGAGAACGGTGGTGGCTTATGGCACGTGTCACCAGCCAGCCTCCCCTGAGCCTGTGTGCACCCCTGGGAAGCTCACAGCCCGAGGCAGGCTAACACTGCCATCTATTTTGTACCGCCACGAGCCTCCTGGACACATTCTCCACTTGCCCACCTCAGATCTTTTCCAAAACAGAGTGAGTTCAGAGTAAAGCACCAGTTCAAAAGCAAGTTTCCCCATCGAGGCACATTTGGACAGTAAACTGAGTCTCTGCACCCAACCCAGTTCCGCTCACGCCAACCTGGGCAGCCAGGAGGCTCCCTGGCCTGACTGTCCACTTACTAGGAGCCCCCACCCACACAGCTGCCTCTATCTTGTCCCTGCCCTCCCCCCAGCAAGTTGAGGACTATCGGGAAGACAAAAGGAGCTGTTCTGTACCCCAGCAGCGAGGCCAGCTGAACCCAAGCCACGGAGTGGTGCCAGTGGGGCATCAGTGGTCTGCCACAGGCCCCACTTTCATTCACACTTTATCGCCGGGCAGTCCAAACATCAGGAAGGCACAGGCAGTGGGGCAAGGCCCCGGAGCCCCACATGACCCTAAGGGTCACCTACATCTGTAGGCTGTGAGCAAGAGGCAGTGCAGTCCGAGCACCTGCACCTTCCCGTCCACGAGCTTTGACCCTACAGTTTAAAACCACATGCCACGGGTGTCATCCTCACAGGAGAAAGGCCTTCAGGGCCAGCAAGAAACCTGTAATAGGCACTCTATAAACTCAACACATCTTGCTCTTTCTTTAAGACTAATTTTAACAGGGAGAAGACATAACTGTGGCTAAGAAACCTTTCCTTGAGGACATAATTCACAGCATCATGACTCAGCTGCCCCAACGGCCCGACAGGTGAGGTCACCTGGATGTGTAATGGTGTTTTCACCAAGGAATGTCCTACACCTGGGGCAATTAGAGCAGGCTGCGCACCTTCCCTGGGGACACCCCTCCACCCCCGCCCTCCCCACTGACCAGGGACCCACCTCTCCAAGGCTCTCAGAGCCCTAGGCTGGTCCCTATTAAATACTCTTCATGGAATGCCAGGATTTCCAAAACCCTTCCAGGAAACATTCCCATGGCCAGGACCCCGGCCTTCTGGCCTCGCTGGCTGAACAGCCAATGAAAGGCAGTGAACTACAAATATGAAAAATATTTATGCATTTGCTTAAAAAAGTTACTCTTTGGGGCTTCTCGTAAATCTATTAGGAAAAAAACTGAGGCCACAAAAGGTTCACCGTGCCACCTTTCACCCAGTCACCCTCCTCAAGGGCTGCCGGGTGCAGCAGGCTCACTGCTGGGCTGAAGGCCACTTGGCCAGGGCTGCTCAGTGCCAGGGGCTCAGACCGACAGCCAGGGGGACTGCTAGCACCTCCAGCTTCCATGGCACCAGCAGAAAGGCACCCGCAGGCTCCCAGGGCACAGTGCACAAGGGTGCAAGGCATGAAGCCCCAGGCACTGTCCCCACCCTCTTGGGCCAGCACATGGTCACACCCAGGCCACTCCAGGCCCATGCCATTTCCACAGCTCCTTTCCACAGGCCCCACCCCCCACTCCAAGAATTCCAGCCCTCCCACCCGGACTTCAACTCCCTCCTCCAGGCCCCCCTGCAGCAGCTCATCTGTCCCCTGCACAGCACAGGGGACCCAGCCTGCACACAGAAGCAGCCGATGTGCAGTGATGCCCACCAGAACCACATGTTCACACTGGGGCTTTCTGTTCACAACCTTCTGGATTCCACAGCACCTGCCAGGACAGGCAACCAAACATGTCCCTCCAGGCCAGCTGCGGGCACTCCCACCAGCCTCCTCTGGCCCTGCCTCCCTCTGTGCCAGCCCAGCTTGGCTGGGACAGCCCTGCAGTTTGGAAGGCCGGGTCTGCCCTGCCCATGAACTAGGGCATGCGCTCCAGCATCCCACACAGTGTGGCCTGCCTCCAGGATGTCCTCCAATTTCCCCTACTGGCCCTTATCCCCTTCCTTGTGAACCGCAAGGTCTCTGCATAGATATTATATCTTCAACTGCTTGGTGTAGGTGCGTTAAATGTGGCTGAAACTCCAAAAGTACTTCCTGTGAGCCACTGACTAGTCTATGCTCTTCCTATAGAGTAACTCAGTCCTTACAATAGTCCAGAGCAGTGAATGCCATTACCGGCCTCACTGACACACGAAGAAACTGAGGCACTAAGCCACTTGCACAAAGACGCAGGATTGGACCTGCTGGGCCCACAGTGGACGGGACAGCAGCCATGCTCAGGGTGTGTCCTCCCATGCTGCTTGAGGTGCTTAACACAGTAACCCTCCAGGCTGGGAAACACAGCAGGAGGCAGAGGGGACAGGTGAGAGCCCCATCCTGGTCCCATTTTGCAGGAATCCTCCTCGTCCAAATGAAGATGGCAGGCAGGCAACCAGACTCTGACTAGAATCACGAGGCGTGGTCCAGTCTGGATTAGATCTGAGTCACAACCTGGAGGAGCTCAGAGGGGATGAAGGAGAAGCACCGTGCACACACTGTGGGAACCGTCTAAGGAAGAGCAGGGCTGTGCCAGGCTGAAGGGGCTGTGCTTGCTCGTCCATGGAAGAATTAAAACCTGCTTTGTCAAAAGTCATAGTATAAAACGGTCCTTTACTGCACCTTCCACGTAAAACAACCGACCATTACAGGAACATGCAGCATCCCAAAGACGGCATTTGACTCATGGCTTCCCACTAAGACAGGATTCTATCTTTACTACTGGTCTGTTCATACTAAAGCCGTGTTCTCTTCATCCGAAGAGTATGAAGACATGATTTTATAAACGGGTGGGACTCTGGGCTCTTCTCAGCTTAGAAGAGGGGGGCTGGCCTGGCACGACAGCAGAAGCCACAGGGGAAAGGGTCACACACCTGTGGGGCCCCTGGTGGCTGCGGCCTCTGCAGAGGGGCCTCGAGGGAGGCTGGCTGTTGAGTGCTGGAGTAAGCCGGCAGCCCTGGGTCCTCCAGCCCAGCCAGGGACATGGGACTCAGGACTCAGGTCCTCTGAACCAGGTGCCAGCCACACACCTTCTCTGCTCATGGGCTCAGGATGCAGAGGGGGCCATGGGCTCCTGGCTCTGCAGCTCCAGACCCTCGATCACCATCCTCCTGGGAAACATGCCATCTCCCTCACTTCATTAATGAAAATGAACTAGTGGAGAACCCAGACCCTGACAACTGGGCATCACCCCCAAACAGCTTTAATAAATAAAACATATAGTATATGTTATACACAATACTTTGCATTGTAAATCACTGTGTGATTAACATACATATGTGTTACAATAATGCACTGTAATACACCGATCTGTATATCATGACATACTATCATGCCACATACACAAAAACACATTTAAGTTCAGGGTGCTCTGCATGCAGCCATGCACATCTGGCTACGGGATTAGGTAGGAGTGTGAAGGCAGAGGCCGACCCTGGGGGTCCTCTTCCGGGACGGCTCCATGCTGGCGCCAAGGCTTCCAGGCTGCAGCTCCAAGCCGGCCTCTCCCCTGAGGCGTGGCGCAGGGTTGGGATTCACCGCAGCACTCCCAGCCTTATCTCAGTGCAACGCTGCTTAATTCTCTAGGACAACCTTGACTCTCTGTGGCTCTCACTGCTAATTTTAACTATCCTACATTTCCCCACAAAGTAAACTGGAGCATCCCAATGTCACCATGACTGCATTCCCGGAGCCACACAAGACGGCAGGAAGCCACAGAGGGATTCAGACTCGCTAGTGCCTCAGAGAGGGGCCCCGTGTCCGTGGTGGTCACAACAACAAGGAAACACAAACCACCCTCCTAGGGGGTTTATCTCTACCAACACTCCTCAGGGAGCGTCCAGCCCAAGGCCAGCACCAGGCCAGCAGCCCGCCCGCTTCCGGAGCGGCCAACCGCGCAGGCTCACAGACCTCAGGCTGTGTACCCGGGCCTTGGCATTGTGGAGGCTGACCAGGCAGCCCCCCTGCAGGTCTGCAGCCTCAGCTCCATGCAGGGGTTCCTCGGTGGGGACCCAGAGACAGGGGCCACAGAGGGGAACCACCCTGGGATGGGTGTTAGGAGACCCTAAATTTACAAAATGGTGTCTTATTGCACTTTTGTGAGAAAGCGGTCCACAGCTTTCACTAGATTTTCAAAGGAATCCATGACCCAAGAGAGACTCAGTAACCCACTGAGAGAAACGGGAGGCGGGGGACAGCGCCTCACCTGGCCACGGGGACCTGTGCCGTGATGCGGCTGCCACTGCATCTCTGCGGAGCTTTCAAGTTGCATCTTCCTTCTGCAGTGTCCTTTAGAATTCAGGGTCATACAAAAGAAAAAGGGCAGATAGGAACAAAGCAGAATTTAGGAAGAACTAAGGGCTGAACCAGATTATCAGAGCTGATGATTTTCTGGAGTTCAAACACCTGATGTCATAAAGGGATGATCAAACCATAATTCCTAGACTTGATCCCACAGGAATGGACAAAAGCATGAACCCCTGCAAGTGAATGGCTGTCGTCCTGTCAAATAAAATGGTCAGGCCATGGCATCCGGAGTCGAGTCTTAGGCAAACGTTACCTACTTGGCCCACCAGGGTGGTAATAAGCTTGTTTTGAACCTTCTGCATTTGGTATTACCTCATTCATTTTGAAAAGTAACCCAGGACAGACTGAGCTGGGGAAAGGCTGAACAAGAAAAAACAGGCCAGCAAAACACTGGTCTCAGGTTTCATAACCAAAACACGAGCCATGCTCCAGATAAAACCTTAATCTGATCTGTGTGCAGCATTTAAACAGAGGCCTGGGCGCCGCCTCCCTGCCTCAGACCCAGAGAAGCGTGTCTAGCTTTGGAGGGGGCGCTGCCGTCTGCCAGTGCTCATCAGACCAGACTCCCTCCCTTGTCACCTCTCACTGTGCCCCTACAGTGCACACACTGGGGGGTTCAGACTGCCCTCACATTGCTTCAAGGCCATCCTGCAGATAATAGGTGCCTATCTACAACCCTGGGAAAGGACAAAGTGGCCCAAGCCCACCCACTTGCAATGAACACGTCCAAGCATGCTCACAGCTGTGCCCTGCACCAAGAAGTCCACTCAGCCTATTTCTTCGCTGCCCTGACCGATGCAGTTTCTGCCTCTGCCACCTCACCAAGACCCCACATCACCATAAACTCACAGACACCAGTTCCCACCAAGCAGGGAACCATGCCAGGTGGCCAAAAGGCCAGGAGGCTAGTTACCCACACATGCACAATCACCCTGGGGCTGAGCAGGAGAGTGCAGGGCAGGCAATGGTTTCCCGGGCTCCTGCCCTGACAGGTCACCAGCCACTGACCAGGCCCCCATGGAAAGCTACCCCCTCTCTACAGCCTTTCCCCACCTCCCTGCCCCACAGGGTGGCCCTCCACCACGCCCCAAGCATGGAGGACTCCCAGCTGGAGCCAGGCCCTGGGTGGCAAGGTGGGGTCCCCCTCTTTGCTGGTGTCCCTTAACCCTACCCTTTGTATGGCCCTTTCTAATTCTCTGTTCTACTGGCAGAAGCCATCCGCTTCCTGCCAACAGCAAGACACAGCAGATACAGTGACCAGATGACTAACGTTCCCCCATGACACTGGCGCACACGGACATGGGCCACCAAAGCTGGCAACGGTAAGAGCTGTGACCTCTATCACGAAGGAATGACTCTACAACATTCTCGATCAATTCATCAAACCAAGACCAGAAACTGATTCTCCACTGGAAGACAGCAGGATGGGCAAGCAAATTCCAGACATTCAGAGAGAGGCCTATGCACATACAACCTGTAGGGCCCCAACTGCATACAAATCATCAGAAATGGGCACCAGGCCCCCATGTGTGCAGTTGTTTGCATTCACTGTGGAGAAAATGGAATGTAAAGGCAATGCCATGTAAGCTGGACAAGGAGCCCTACTGACCCTAACCAGCAATTCACTGTAAAGACAGCAAGCTGCTTATCGCACCCCACGGGTGAAGCAAAAGGAAGAAACCTGCATGGTCCTACAGTCTGAGGTGTGACACCAGCCGCACGACAGCCAGGCGTCCCCTCTGGCCTCGGTGCTGTGGGAGCACATGGGCCTAGAAATGTGTATAGCACAGTTTTGCTACTAATTAATGTAAATCTAGACAAGATCTTCCTGGTATGAAAATCTGAAGATGAAAAAGTGAGAAAGAAAAACTTGAGAAAGGATGAGAAATCCTGGTTTTGGGATTCTGACCAGCTGCGGCAGGAGGAGGAACCAAGCCAGACCGGGCTCCGACCACAAGCGGCCCAAGCCCACAGCCCCTCCACTCCCCCTGCCTGAGCACGGCATTGGGCCAGGGCGGACAGGCAGGGCCAGGCCAGGCTCAGGACACAGGCTACCCTCAGAAACCGATGGTGAGCAGTCAGGAGTCACTGGATGGAGCTCCTGCCTCCCACCGCAGGGGCAGGGGCCTGTCTGCTCTGGCTGTTACCCCCCCACGCTGGCCCAGGGCCTGGCACACAATAAGAGCTCATCGATGCCAGTGGGGTGCTGAGGGGCAGCCGAGGGGCAGCTGTGTGACAGGATGACCCACGTCCTGCACGGCAAGTGCTTACTGAATGGAGCCAGTGTTAGCGGGACCCACCCCCCTCCTGGCAGGACAGGAGACCTGCACACAGCCCAGACAGCGAGGCACTGCCCCCAAGGCCTGGCTTTGGAGAGCATAGGTCAGCACGCAGAGGGGGCTGCTCATGGACCTGCTTCTTAGACTCGGAGGGCGCCCAGGAATGTAGGGGCCAGGAGCTTTCCAAGGCCGGGCAGCACTAGACAAGAGTCTACTCCAAGGTCGCTGTTTGCTGAGCACCTCCCACAGCCAGCCCACATGCAGGCCTCCCTCACTCAGTCTCCTAGGGCATGGTTCACAGTGAGGAAGGAGGAGGGGAAACAGCAGGTAAGGGACCCAGACCCCCGACAGGGCAGGGGCACCAGGCCCAGAGGTGTGTCTTGTATGGGCAAAGGGGGCTGGGATCCTAGGGAGTGAAGCAGGACTAGGCCACAGGCCCCGGACCACGGAGGGATTCAGATGCAGACAACAGCATGGAAGCCACACTGAGTCAGCTGGGGAGCACAGGCTGGTAGCAAGGGCACGCAAGTACTCTCAAGGGTCATGGTGGTGCCCGAGCTTCCACGGCCCTCACATGGCCCATGCATACCCAGGACCATCAGATGCCCGTTTTTCAAGGGCCCACAGGTCAGGCAGCAGATCTCACGTCACAGTGTCTAAGGCAGGCAGCAGGGTCCAGTCTGTGGCACTTGGGTGCCTCACTGCCTCCCGCCTCAGTACAATCAGCTGGTGGGTTATTGCCCAAGGCACGAGGCCGGAATTCCCAGGGATCCACTTTCCAGTTAGGTGACCAGCAGCCCGTCTCCTGACCCCACCAATAAAGATAAGAGTTTCTCATTTTAAAAATGGAGGTAACTCATCACAGGTGCTCTTTCAAGTTTAAATGTTATCAGCATGTTATCAGAATCTGTGTGTAAAACCACAGAGCACTCAGCAGAGCACATGCCGATGGAACGCCTCGAGTCCCTCCCACCGGCTCTCATGCAATGGAATCCAGACAGAAAGCTGGTCTGGAGTACCGATCTTCCCTCGGTGACCCCTGGGGGTGTCCAGAGGGTGGGGACCAAACAGGCCTAGGTCAGCAGCTGCAACAGCACAGGTCGCACACCTCCGCGCTGCCAAGGGAGTGTGCACACTGGTGAGAGAGGGCAGACCCAAGAGGATGGAGGGCACAGTGGAGGCAGTGGGGCCCCAGGGGCACACAGCCTGAGCAAGGCAGGAGCGGTCTGTTCATCTGCAGATGTACACTGTGCACACAGTGCTGAAGGCTGCCCCTTTCATGAGGACCTCACCAGTGCACAGTCCGGGCAGCCAGTGTGGAGCAGCTCTCCTGCATGCAAGGCTCTGAGGAAGTCAAGGACTGCACACCAGCCAGCGGCGTGCCTGGGGTCCACCCCAGTGTCACTCTGGCTCTGGCGCAGGGCCCCTGCTCCTGCTACCAGTCCAGTCCGTCAGCCTCTGACAAGGCCACCATCCCTGGCTGCCTCACTTACTAAAACAGATGCAGCTGACGGCCCACCCCACCTCCACCGTCCAAAGCAGCAACCCTGTCCTCAGGCCCTGGGTTTTGTTTCTTCCTAAGCCAGTTATAAGAGCCTCCACTTTCAAGAAGTCCTCCCTACAGTGTAGCACAGAGAAGACAAGTAGGGACTGTGGCATCTTACTACAGTGATGGACAGTGGCTGCAATGGGGTATGGGGAGGGACTCGATAATAAGGGTGAATGTAGTAACCACATTGTTTTTGTCATGAAACCTTCACAAGAGTATATATCAATGATACCTTAATAAAATAAATAGATAAATAAAAAGAAGTCCTCCCTAAATAGCCTCACCTGAAGATGGTAATAATGATCTTGTGCGTTCAACGAGCAGACCATCACTCTTTGTATATTATTTTTCAGCTCACACCTCTCTGCTTAGGCCACAATTACTTCTGTAATTGTACTTCTCAATTACAGTGAGAGTACTTCTCCCACTGTCACTAGTACACTTTTTAGCAGAGACATTCAGCCATGAGATAGAATGCCAGACAGGTTCCTTAAGGTCTCCAGGCATCAGTTTTCTTGTCTATGAAACGGGCACCCCACCACTTCTGTGCCGTGGCCAGCAAATTCAGAACTCTGGACCTGGGTGGCCCCTGGTTCATGCTCACAGGTGCCTGTTGAAGAAGATGCCCGTGGGATTCCTTGGGGCTGAAGACCCCATACACACATACACAGGAAGGACAGGTGGCACCCAGACACACCCACTCAAAGCACAACACTACCAGGCTCCAATGGTGACTCCGTTCACCCCACTCTACTGGAAATACACCCAGTTCAGGGATGGCCTCGCTAAGAAGCCGGAAATGGTTCCCTTCAGACCTGCCCAGTACAATGCACTGGGTGTTCAGAAAGTATTCACATCACAGCTGCCCTCTGCCCCTCCACCTAGGCTATCAAAGCCAAGGGCACATGGGTTCCCATGGAAAGAGAACAGGTGGGCACAGAGACAGGAACTCTCTGCAGCCCTCAGAGCCCCACCTGCAGGGGAGCAAGCAGTGCCCTTGGGGAGGGCAAGCCTGTGGCCCCTGTCCAGTGTGAAGTGCTCCAAGCCCCGGCTGACAGTGTGGCCAGAATAAGTCCCCAGGTGGACAGGGTTCTGAGGGGACCATGGGGAAATCCACAAGCAATTGGTTAGAAGCTATTTTCCAAAACCATATCATAACCAGGCAGAAACCACCGCTTGCCTTTACTTGGCTTCAAGACTCTCCCAGACCCATAAGACTTAATCAAAAAGCTATCTAAACTTTACAACCACAAACAGACATCATCCATGGGCCTCTTATCAGCTACAGCCTCACTGCTGTAGAAGCTGCTGTCAGGCGTCAACCAAGGCCTGATAACCGGCTGGCTGACCCCGTGGCCCAGAACCAGCCCTCAGATGCTTTGGCTAGCCAGAGGCAGAAAGCCTCTCTCTTCCCTGTTCTGAGTTACTGGCATGCCTGCTGCCTGCTTAGTTCACTTGTAGAAAATCAGTCCCAATTTTATTTTACATATGACTTGTATTAAACACTTCATTTTGTTTAAAGTTACTTTCACAGTCACAGTATTGATGAGAAAAACAATACCCCAATCTGCAAAAAACATTCTCAGCACACCTGTAAACCCAGCTTCTATATAGGCAGTGGCGTCCCACACTGTGGGGTTGGCCCCAAGGCTCACTCCCAGGCTCAGCCACTTACTGGGTGGCACGGGACAAGTTACTTAACCTCTCTGCACTTCCTTTTCCTCTCTGTAAATCCTAGGTAATAAAGTACAGCCGTTATCAGCTTCTGTAGAGAATGAGGCTGATTGCTCTGTACAGGACCTCTACATTTACATCTAGGCACCTGCCACGGGCCAGAAACAAACGCTCACTAAAATCCCCAAGTTTAACACAGAACTCAAAGCTCAGAGCAATGGGTGGTTTCTGGGCCAAGGTCACAAAGCCTGGGATGGCCCAGCCTGGGATATAAATGCTCCCTGTATGACGCCAGGCTCTGTAACGTTTCTACTGCAGAATAAAAGGCAGAGGGGTCCTCCCTTTACACTGTAGACATCGGAATAATTCAGGAATGAGCCAGCCATGCTTTAAACAGCCCTGAGTTTTCCTCAGCTTCCCTGTCCCACTTGGCTCACCAAATGTTGGAAAATCAAAGAGCCAGACAGCTTCCACTCTGCAACCCACCATTCCCAGCACTAAATCAGAGCTGCCTGCCAAAGGGCACACTGGCTGAGGGGCCAGCAGCCCGGTCTGTGGCCAGGAAGGCCTGGCTCCATCCAGCAGAGGGCGGTGCAGAGGGCCAAAGGGGCCACATTTCCAACTCCAAGCTTTTACTGCAGGCGGTTTCACATAAATGGTATGAAAACAAACAAACAAACTGTAATGGCAGTCAGCATGACGGGCTGGGAGATTCGTGTACTGGAGTAAAGCCCCATGAGTGCAGTTTCTAGAACTGAACCCCACTGTAAAGGATGACCAGCATGCCCCTGCTCTTCCTCAGCAGCCTAAGCCTTTCTATGAGCCTTTTAAGAGCCTGAAAACTTGATTTTTGTATCAAGGTCCAAAATGCCAAGAAAGTATAAATAAGGATTTACTTGTGCTTTAGAGATTAATGGAGACTACTTCTTTAGAGCAACCTCATCCTGTTCTCCTCAGGGGTAAGGGGTTGCACGGCCTCTCCTGGTTCCATTCTTCACTCTTCAGATAAACCACAGGGTTCCTGGAACATGACCCTGGAAGCAGCTCCTGTTGTTACTCATCCCTAGGTACAAAGGCACTGCCTCACACTCTGAGGACTTTTTGTAAGTCCAAATTCATGGTGAAGCCTTTTCTTAAGTGGATTCTTAATGGCCAGCCCTGAGGACAGAAGACAGGTCGAACTTGAAGCTGACCTGTGTTAGCCAAACTGAGTTGGGAGAGTAGCTAGCTCTCTTTCCTCATAAAGCTGGATTAGGCCAGAGACTCCTAATTACTTGGACTCTCCCTGTCTGTCATAAAATTATTGCATAATACAAAGTTCTACAGCTCTCCATTTAAAGCATTTTGTTTCTGGGTGTGAATGGTATTTTGCTGCTGTTTTTTGATTATTGAACTTATTTTCATATCAAGTTTCTATTGGCTTTCAGGCTAAAAATAGGAAACATTTATGCTCTGCATGCATCTCCAGCTCACCTAAGTGAAGATGAGGCCAGGACTTCCCAACAGGGGAGGAAGTCTCTGGGAACAGACACCAACTTCACCCCAGCGTCTCAGGGCTAAGCAAACCCCAAGCAGGCAGGCTCCTGCACCCCGAGCCTCTCATCCACCTGGGGCCCTCACCCTAGAGAGAAGTGGACAGCTGCCCACCTTCTCCCAGAAGGCACTCATGAGAAGGGAGGGCAGCAGAGAAGATTTGCTGGATTCCTGCAGGGTGAAAACCCCTCCAGAATCCTAGCCAAGCTGTCTTTTCTGCTTCTAACACATCCTTCTGGAAAATTAACATTTAACTCAGGGCACAATTCCATAGGCTTAAATGTTAACCCAACCAAAAGGAAGTGCACTGCCACTAACCAAAACGTGTGCTGAGATGTAACCTCTTGGGCCCTTGGACACAGCACATCTAGAAAACACCATCAAAGGACACACAGATGACCACTGATGTCATAATTTAATGATGTGGCAAGCGCTTCACCCCCATCCACCAAGCACACACCACACAGCAGATGCACTTTAAAATGTGTGCAAATGCACAGGTGCCTGCAGGTTCGCAGGTGTGTGACTCAGACTGAATTTAATTTACAGATCCTCAATGTCCTTCCACACTTATTCCTAAGACTGAACTGCCTGAGAGACAGGGGTGGAAGTCCCAGCCCTCAGTGGGCACTAGCTCTTCGTCCCTCACAGGGGTGAGGAACCCCTCTCATGGAAGGGTCCAGCTCGCCCTACCTGGCTCCTCTATTTGAGACCCCTCAAATGGACCCACACCCAGCTCGTTAAGACATGGCCTGCCAGCGCATTTCTGTGTTGTGCACTCAGGAATTATTTATCAAGGTCGATGATACATTTCTACTTCTGTGATCAATTCTGTACCAATATTACACGGACAAACACTTCTTCTGAACTGATTAACATAGCCTTATGGGCACAGAAATGTTTTACATTTGTATGTATATAAATTCTTCTATGTATATTTATGTCACAGAGATGTGTGAAGAATGACCATTAAAAATCTTTCAAGTATAAAGGCAGGTGACATGAGAATAATATTCCATGAGGGAAAACAGAGCAGACACAGCAGTTCAGGAAGAAGGAAAAGAGATACATGCTACATTGTTCAGACCAGTCAGCTCCTGTTTTTCAAAGGGTGATGGTGGGTATCAAATCATTGGAGTATTTAACATCGGATAGCCTTTAAGGGGAACTGAAGTTATTTTAAGGTCCTATATTTACAATATACTATAAATTACATCTTTTAGAGCTATTTAAAATTAGCAAGAAAAAAGTTTAGATGTCAACTTTATAACATGCCCACAGGTTTCAAAGTTATCTTAGAGAGCATGAGTAAAAATGTCTCAAGACTTCTGCTTTAAGGTAACAGAACCCTGAAACATTACTAATGTAGCCAGTTATGAATATGAAAGCCCTGTCTTCTACCCCGTTGTGTCCAAGGCACTCATTAAACAAGTTCACCTCCAGTACAGATGTCAAAACCCCTCCCCTCAAAATAGCGGATGGAAAAGTAGCCCTTCGCCAAGCCATTCCAAACCAAAAATCATACTCTTTTTGGATTTTCCTTTTCCTAACATGCTGACTTAAAATGTTGGCAATGAGGAGCCCACACATTGTTTTCTGGCCTTTCCACGTCCAAGCGATTACTCGAAATTGTGCCCTAAGTTTGAAAGCACAGGGACCAATACATATGGGCCAGGTAATCACGCTCCAACTCTTCTTTATCATCTGCTTTAAGGGTCTGCTATGTATTCTGCACTCCAGATTTTCCTCTCTTTGAAATGGGAAAAATTTGGTCGCTAACCAATTCAACTGGGTCCAGGATTCAGAGACTGAACCCCAGGACAGCAAACTCCAAGATCTCTAAAGAGGCTGAACCCCAGAATCCCAGGTTGGAAGGCACTTTTTAAATGTGGCAAAAGAAAGCACCTCTCGGGCACTGGTTCAGGAATGCAGTTTTCTTCTCACTGCCAGCAAAATCCTTCAACAGGTTTGGGAGGATGAAAACACCAACGACCTAGGTCTGAACAATGCTTCCCTTAACCTGGGCTTGGGGCCAAAGCAGAGGTGGGAGGGTAAGGTAGCTGAGCTCAGTAACTCAAAAAAGCTTGGCAAACCTGCCAGCTGCGAAAGCATCCCACCTCCAATGGCCAGCACCTCCTTCCTGCCCTTGGGGGAAACACCCAGCACAATGTCCCCCCACAGACCCTGCCATTGACCCTACATGACCTGCTTTATCTCCAGTTCCCAATAAGCCCAACAGAACTCAGAGCCTTTGTCTGCAGCTTTAGGGTTCGGTTTCATTGCTCATAATCTCTCCCACAAAAAGCAGCAGTGTGCTTAGCTCAGGACAGCTCAGGACAAGTGCACTCAACACATGACCTGGAATGACTGCTCAAGCCTTTGGGCACCGACATCCCATCGGCAAGGCCACCGCGCGAACACAGGTTTAAAAGGAGGAGAACTAAGTGGACTACGCCGTTGTCCTTCAAGTCTGTGGATGTTCTAATCTTCCTAAAATGCCTCCTCTAAAAGTCACTTGCCAAGGAAGCAGGCTCATCAACACTACTGGGTCCCCACTAAACATTTCCAATGTTACCGCTACCCAAATGGCAGTGGGCTGAATGACTACTGTGGAGCTGGTAAAGCCTGACTTTTGGCAAGCTTCCTTCTGGTTTGAGGAAGGGAAGCTTCCTTTGCACACAGCAAGAAGGTCCAGTCTACAGTTTGGTGAAACCGCCTTATTTCACAAAGGCTTAGCATTTGATACCTTAAAAAAAAAAAAGCCCACTTGAAGCACATTTTGGAAGTTCCATGTTTAAAAAGGTCCTTGTTCATTGATTTTGGTGGGGTAATTAAGCTAATCTAAACAAGGGGACCTTGTCTGGGCAGGGGTGGGGGAGGCGCAGGGGCGGGCGGTCTCTGCTGGAGCCCTGCTGATGGTGGTGGTGGCGCGGGCGCCTGCTCCGGGTCCCTCCCACCCCTTCCTCTCCGTGCGGCTCTTCAGCTGGGAGGCTTTTTCCCTCGGTCAGATTTCCACTCAGCAAAGCGAAAATGCTCTCATGTTTCCTGGCTCGGAGTCGAGGCAACCATCCTAATGGGGTCTCGCTGGTGCACCTTCATCAACAGAATTACGTTGTGATCAGAAAATCTGGGAACTAGAGACGCAGAGAAAGTGAGCGTGGAGGAGCGTCCTCACCCGCCTTCTGCAGGAACGCGGCTTGCAGTGCATTCCGGCTCCACAAATTACAGACCCAGCTCTGACGGGGTGTTCCCCGCGAGGGCACTGGCAATTTAGGGTTGTCTGCCACCTACTGCACCTACTCCGAGCCAGGCCAAGCGGCTGTTAGTCACGACCCACCCCTGCGGGCTACACAGGCGTGGGCTTCGGGGCCTCAGGACAAGAGGAAGGGAAGGCACAGAGTGTGGGCGGGTGACGGGGACCAGGGGGAACCACGTTCAGAAAATGACGGCACAGCCGGGACCCCAGCGTGGCCCTCCGCTCTCTCCCCAACAGTCCCCCTGAGAACACAGAAAAAACAAAACACACCAAGCGACCCAGACACCGGCTAAGACCCTTTCTCTGGCCCCTCTTCTCTACTGGGGGCGAGGCAGCCGCTGTGGCCGCAGCCCCTCCTCCCCTGCAGACCTGCAGGGCGGGACCTCTCGCCTCCCAGAGGGCAGGGTCCCGTTTCCAGGCTCCTCCCACCCCTTCTGACCTCCCCTTCTCTCCAATAAGCAAAGTTGGAGAGCAGAGAGCTCCAGGACATTAAAGCTGCAAGCCACCTTGGAGGTCACCCGGTCCACGGGGCTCCGCTGGCAGGATGCGACACCGGCCCAGGCTGCAGTAGCCGTACGCCTCTGCCAGGAAGCAGCCAACTCTCCCAGGCCCCAAGAAGCCTCCCAGGGGGAGGCCCGGTCTACACAAACCCACCACTAAATACCTAATGTGCATTTCAAATGCATCTCAAGTGAGCCACTTCTTTCCTTTACAGCTGCTGACCATGAAAACAATTAGCCCGAATGGCACTGAAATTCCCGATTTTCAAGACAGGTAATTTTCTATTACCCCACCCTCTCACCAGAAAGCACCTGAGTTCCTTATCCTGCCTGGTTCTCTCCACCTGGGGCCTGCAGAGCTCAGGGCCACAATCACTGCCTCACCCCATCTTTAAAGGGACTTCGCAAGACCTCTCCCGAGCAGCAAACTCTTACTCTTTCTTTAAATATGTAATTCGGATCCAGCAGAAAGTGAGGAAATCACATTTCTTAAGGAAGGCTAAGGGTTACTGTCTCTGATGCCCTATTATTTGTCACACTTCTTAAATCAGTGACCCACCCTCCAGCGTTTTATTTTCTTCCTTTTTCTCCTATAAGCAAAAAACAGAGATGAAAGGTTCCTCAACACCCTACCTGTCCGCTGTCAATGGGAGATGGGGGTGAAACTGCTGGGCGCAAGCACAGCGCTGGGCAGGTCGGGTCTTCACCAAGAGACAGGGTTGGATTCTGACAATCATTTTGACTGCACAATTGCTTCACTCACTCATCTTTTAAATCTTTCCCCCTTCCCAGACCTTAGGCTAGGAGACACCCTAATAACCAGGAGCCCCAAGGCCCCTCTTAGAATCAGCTGAGAGATCTGACAGGGCTGGGTGGCTCAGCCCAACCCATCAGTGCCCCAAGTGGAAAAACAAAAATATCTCATACTCTCTGGGAGATCAAATGCCCCTTCCCACTAACCCCAGCCACTCCCGACCTTCTAGAATCACAAGTCGCTAACCAGAATGCTGTGCTTTTTCCACCCCCACCCCCCATTTTGACATATCTCCCCTGGAAAAGTCCTCAGCTGGAATGTACTCCCCCGGAACCCAATCAAGAACACCACACCTTGGGGAGGAACGGGTTAAGCTCAGGAGCTCCCGGAGGAGCTGTCAGGGACTGGGACTGCAGCGCCGGGAAGCAGGGCACTGTGCAGGGCAGGGGCTGTGGACCTGGATGCACAGATGTACTGGCCCCTCCTCCAGGGACAAGCTTGGCCATACGAAATTAGAGTATCTGCAAAGGGACAGACCAGAGGACAGTGAAGATAAGGCAAAAACGCGAGCCCAGCCCAGGGGCAGCTCGGCGTCCAGAGGTGTGGAGCCCTGGCTGGGGGAGTCTGAGCTGGCGGGAGGAGGCCCAGGCACAGGGGATAGAGGCTGAACTCTCAGAAGTTGGAGGTATCAGGCCGAGGGGGCAAGGGCAGGGTCGGGAGCAAGGGGGCGAGGAGCCAGCCTTTCCTCCGGGTAGAGATGTCCGAGGAAGCGGGGGTGGGGGATGCCGAGGGGTGTGACGGGGGTACCTGGCGCTGGGAAGGTGCACACGGAGGGGAGGGGGCCCAGGATGCTACAAGAGGCTACCCAGACCGGGACAAGAAGGGGCAGGTGCAGCCGGGGAGAGAGAGGAGCGGCCCAGGATGGCGGGCGTCCCGGGGGCAAGCGGCGCCAGGCGGGGCTGTGGGATCCCCTGAACCGGGAGGAGATGCCTCGGAGGACCGGGGGCGAGCTGGGGCTCGAGGTCGCGGCCGCGTAGCAGTGAGGGAGGCGGCAGGTGCCTGAGCCCAGGTGCGGGGCGCCCGGGGCGGGCCCGGGTGCCGGGCGGGCGGGCGGCCGCTCACCTGTCTCCTCGGCCGGGGCCGCGGGGGCGGCGGCGCGGGGGCGGCCGGGCCGGGCCGGGCGGGGCGGTGGGGCGCGGAGCCCCGGGAGCTCAGGGAAGCGGAGGCTCCCGGGGCCCGGCTGCGGCTGCTCTTCGGCCGGCCGGCCGGGCGGTCAGGCAACGGCGACGCGAGAGCAGAGGGAGCTTCGCAAGGCTTCAGTCGGCGCGCTGGGACAACGCCGCTTTATCGGGTCGGAAACAGCCGCCGCGCGCCGCTTCCGCTGACGCAGCGCCGGCCTGCGCTCATGACTATGCAGCAGCCGCCGCGGGGGGCAAGGGCGGGGCCGATTACACGAGCGCCCATTGGTCAAGTCTCGCCCCGCCCACCGCTACGCCTCCGCCCCACCGACCGATGCCCCGCCCCCACCGTCCGAGTCCCGCCTCCCTTCTAGGGGGAGGGGCGCCCGCGCGCCCCCTGCACTGGCTCCTGGGCTCGGCCCCCTCCCTGCCCCACTCACCCCTCTCCCTCCTTCTCGCCAAACGCGCTGGTCGCTGAGGGGCCGAGCTAGCCGCGTCGTCCCCCACCACACTAGCCCCTTGATGAGCCCCGTCTTCCCACCACCCCGCCCCAGCCCGTAACTGCAGTGCGGGCTCCGCCCCACGTGCCGCAGCAAGCACTCTCCTGGTCTCCACCTCCCCGTCTCCTTCCTCAAACCCCCTACCTCGCCTTGGGTCACCTTCCGCTCCCCACTCCCCTCCCACCTCCTGCGCCCTGCGGCATCCTCCCCCTCTTCCAGCCGGTGAGCGGCCTGGAGAGCTGGGCAGCGCCGCACTGGGGCCTCCCACTCACCATGATCCATGCCAGGAGCGCCGATCTGGTGTCACCCTGCAAGCAGAATGGCTATAATCCCTAGAATAGGGCTGCTGGGAACCCAGGGGAACTAGGCGTGGGGGAGGCATCTTGACAGAGAACAGATGATATAATGGGCTGAGGTCAGACAGCCCTGCACCCTTGCCAGGGTTTAAGTGGCTTTGGACAAATTACTTCACCTCACAGAGCCTGGGTGTCGTCTGTAACACAGAGATCACAAGACCCATCTCATGGGACTGCTGAAGGGATTCAGAAGTAAAGGGTGCCCAGCACAGCCTCAGGAGCAGTTCCAGTGGGGAAATCTGACAATATCAAGTGTTGGCAAGGAAGTGGAGCAACTGGAACTCTCATACACTTCTGGTGGAGATGCAAAGGGATGCAACCACTTTGGAAATCTGTTTAAAAGTATTTGATTGTATGCAAGCCCTATAACTTAGCAATTCCCCTCCTAGATACGTACCTTATATGATCCTATTTCTCTTCACAGCATCACTCTTTATAATAAGCAAAAACTGGAAATGACCCAAATGCCCACCAATGATAGAACAGATACATAAACTGTGTTATAGTCACACAATGGAATGACAGCAATGAAAATAAATAATACAACTATACACAATATAGATGCTATATGGATGACTCTTTTGAACAATTCCAAGTGAGGAAAAAAGCCAAACCCCAAAGCATGTAGGATTTCATGTAGAAGTGTATATATGGTGGTACAAATCAGGCCAGTGGCTCGCTTTAGAGGAAGGGGTGACAGAGCCAGGAAGGGGACATGAAGTGACTGTCTGGGGGGCTAGTACGATTCTGTTTCTTGATCTGGGTGCTGGCTACATGGGTGTGTGTGTGATACTTTAGTGAGGGTCGAGTAGGAACATCAGTAGTGTATATATAATGAGCCAAAGTATCATCTGATGCATTGTGGGTGTTCATAACTGCCTGTCTACCTCCTCTATTGGGTCTTTGGCTCTTATGGCCAGAGGATGGAGGCAAAGGTGATTCCAGCCGTTTTCTGTGCCAAATGTGTGACCTTGAATACCTCATTTAACCTCTAAGAGTCCTCATCGGTAAAGGAGACTTCTAATAACACGTGACTTACAAGTCATGAGGATTAATGAGGCTTTTTAAAAAGACTTGATACAGCAAGGAGCACAGAATAAGGATTTACTAACTCTGTTTAATTACCCAGTAAACACTAAATGCTGGTATTTATTGAATCTTCATTTTCGTTCATTCAGCAACCAACCAGTGATGGCCTACTATGTGCCGTGTGTTGTGCCAGTTCTGGGACTAGAGCTGGCAATGAGATCTGCTCTGTCTGCTTAAGGGTCCCGTAGTGAAGCAGGAAACACATACAGATGAGGGAATGCTTCCAAGCTGCTGCATGCGTGGATCCCAAAGCAGGATCTGACTCACAGTGGGTGCTCCATAAATGTCTCTGAAAGTAAAGTGAGCGCATATATGAAAGTGTATGTATAAGGTTTCATGTGATGAAATTTGGAAGGATGTTTCTAAGCCTAAGATGTGGAAACATCAGATTACTTTACTTCTGCAATCTGGAGAGACTGGACAGAGAGTAAGGTTAAGGAAAAGCACATCCCCTCTGGGCACATGCCCCAACCTTGCATGTGTGTGTGTACATGTGTGTACGAGTGGCCGCATCCAGCTGCTGCTTCCAAGAAGGGTGCTGTGGACTGAATGTTTGTGTCCCTGCAAAATTCACGTGGAAGCCCTAACCACCAGTGGGATGATAATCGGAGGTGGGGCCTTTGGGAGGTAATTAGGTCATGAGGGTAGAGCCCTACTGATGGGATTAGTGCCCTTATAAAAAGGGACTGAGAAAGCTTGCTTTCTCTGTGCATGCTCACCACTGTAACCAGGAGGGGGCCCTCCCCAGAGCCCCACTGCATGGGCACCCTGATCTAAGATTTCTCAGTGTCTAGAACTGGGAGAAGTAAGTGTTTATTCTTTGAGCCACCTAGTATGCGGTACTCTCGTTAGAGCAGCCTGAGCTAATGGAGACAAAGACAATGTGCTGGGGGCTGTAGCCCTTCCATTCAGCTACCCAAAGGTCCCCGCACATGGCTTCTCCTCACTCCGTCCTTGACTGGTTAGGCCCCCAGTCGTGTGAGGAAAGAACTTGACACTTGGGAAGCCCTCTTACCCCAGAGTCAGAAAGACCTGGACTCTAGCCTAGCTCCAGAGCAGACGTGCCTGGGCACTTACCTGTCACAGGTGTGCAACCTGGGCAGTTGCACAGGCCCAGTGCCCAGAAGAGCTCCACACGTGGTTTACTGCATTGCTGTCACTGTCTTTAAATTCTGAATAATTGGTAACAAATTATGGAGCTGATCCTGTGTCCTCATTAGTAAGCACGTTGACCACTTTTGGGGACTGAGGCTCGAAAACATCTCCACTGCTGATTGTGCAACCATGCCTTCTTCTCACCTCAGCTGGGGACCCTTGGAATAAGGCTGTGTTCCTTTCAGCCTTGGCCCCAGGGCTGTACTCTGACCATTTCTAGAGGTTTGCCAGAAATAGCCTCCTGCCAGAAGCCCTCCTATATGTCCTGCCTTAGAGGAATGTGTGGATCCCTCCTGTGAGTTCTGAGGCACTCTGCCCCTTTGCAAACCACTCCCCACCATAACTGGGCATTGTCTGTCCCCATGGTGGTCTTTGAGCCCTGTGCAAAGGGCTGGCACCTGGTCAGGTTCACTGCTGTACCTCAGAGCCCACCCACAGTGGGGCTGTAGACATGTGGGATGGAAAGAAAGAGAAAAGGAATATCTTAACGAGGACCCATGGAGAGACTGTAGGAGGGCCATGGACCCTGAAATGAGCTGGCATGGCCGAGGGCCGGCCCCAGCCCTGCCGTGTGCCTTTGTTGGCCCAAGGCTTTCATCTTTGTCTTGTTGCTCCGGGTTCAGGACACCGGAAGCAGAAGACATGAGGCCCCTGTGATATTTAGTGCCCTTGTGCCAGGTGCCAGAAGGCAGGTGGAGGATGGGAGCGCTGGCCTGAGAGAGGTGGGAGGCCAGGGCAGGGCAGGGCTCAGGGCATGTCAGGGTTTGGGAAATGGAGGCATCATCAGCCCACAGGTGAGAGGGTCAAAGGGCCCAGGTTTGAAATGGACTTCACTGTAAATGAACCTCAATCTGTGAGATGGAGAGGATCTTACCTGGGGAGGGTGGGGTCAGACAGGCGCCCACCTGCCTGGGCTGAAACCTGGCCCTGCTGCTGACCAGCTCCCTGACCTTGGGCAGCTCCCCTCAGCTCCTGGAAGGGGAGGATGGCAGTTCTTGCTGTGAGAAATGGATGAGTTAGTATCCGTCAGCGTGAGCCAGCGCCACCTCAGTGGCCTAGACAATGACCTTTGGTTCAGGCCTTTCTGTGATGACAGACAATAAGTCCGCTCATTCATTGAGGGCTGCTGTGTGCCAGGCCCCTTCCCCAACCTGCTGGCCTCTTTGGAGAGCCGAGATGAGGAGGACTGTCCTGAGACTACTGCACTCGTGTTTGGAGAGCTCAAGGAGGGGAAAGAGCCGGGGGCTGACGCAGAATCCCAGCGGGCCGCCTCCTTGGTGGACCCTTCCTCTGCTCATTAGCAAATCTTTTTAAATTAAAGTATCATTGGTATACAGTCTTATGAAGGTTTCACTCTCCTTTGTTTTATAAGCAACAAATGCTTTTTAAACCATATTCTTTTGCAAAACTCCAATATCTCAATTAACATATGCATTTATCACCAGATATTTCTGTGCACCCGTTCTGAGCCAGGTCAAGTTCCACAGGCATCCTCTGATTTCCAGACACTATGATTTCCAGCTGTGTCTACCTGACAGCTGCCCTCCCTCCCCACTTCCTGCTTCCCTGTCAGCCCTGCTTAGGTGTGCTAGAGAGAGTGGGGAGCATGGGGCAGAATTCCAGCTCTGCCACTCCCTGCTGCCTGACCTTGGGAAAAATACCTAATCTCTGTGAATCCACAGCAAAATGGAGAGGACGGACTTCCCAGAGGGTGGGGTGCAGACTTCCTTGAATGCCCACACCCTGAAGGCCCCAGCCATTAAGCAAGGCAGAGCCCCCAGTGACCTATGGTGGGACCTGAGACCCGAGAGGACAATGCCTGGCAGGCGCCCCGGGCAGTGAGGGGCCTTCAGGGCAGCCTCAGCCCCGAGGGGGTCATGGGTCCATGACAGGACTTCCAGGTGCTGGAACTGGTGGGAAAGCACAGGCTCTCTGGGGTCACAGAGGTGCCTATGGTCCTAAGACTCCTCCAGGGCCTATGGCAACCCAGAGCTATAGAGGTGCCTGGGGACACACGGCTGCTCAGAGTCACACAGCCCCCTGAGGTCACACAGACATCCAAGGTCACACAGCTTCCCAGGGTCACACAGCCACATGGAGTCATACAGCTTCCTGGGTCAAAATGGCCTTCCAGGGTCGTATGACCTCTTGGGGGGGGTCTTGTGGCCATCTGGGGTCATACAGCTTCTTGGGGTCTTGAGGCTTCTGAGGGTGCTGTGGCTTCCTGGAGTCACACCATTGCCTGTGGTGACACAACTGCCAGGAGTTATATGGCTACCTGGTCATAGGGTGACCCAGTGTCATATGGCCACTGGACGTCATATAGCTACCTGGGTCATATGGACACTTGGGGTCACTGGTATGCCTCATTGGAAGTTCAGGCTCCTTCCAGGCCATTCTATCACCTGTGTCCTGGATGCGCCCCATGCCCTCCCAAGCCTTAGTGTCTACAGCTTTGGTGTGGACAGAATGTTTCTAGAACACAGGGCTGGAGTGAGGAGTGTATGAGGAAATGATTGTGTGGGGCCTGGAGACACACAGGCCAATCCTGCTGGGGAAAACCAGCTGTGGTCAGCTCAGCACTCACCCTGCCAGCCTGGGTGGCTTCCCCAGAAGGGAGCTGGGGCAGGTATTCACCCGGAAGTTGGGAGGAAAGGGGGATGCCAGAAGACCCCTGGCTTGTTTGGGGTGGCAGGCCATGTGTGCAAGCGGCAGCAGGCTGCGCTCCGGCTTGGGGAGGGCACATGTGTGTCCCTGTGCAACGCCTTATTCTGTAGTCAGCTTATGTTCTGCAATTAAACCTGAAGAGTAAATAAATAAAACAGTAAAATAAGACACCAGCTTCAGCCAGGCTGGAGGGCCTCAGATGCCAGCTAGGGAATTTGGCCTCTTTCCCAAGGGTAAGGGAGCTGGGATGTCTTGAAACAGCTGGATCAGAGAGCCTGGTGAGGCAGCAGCTGCCCCACACCGGGGAGGAGGTGGGGAAGGGGCCGCCATCCTGCAGTCACTAAAGACCAGCATCCTTTCCTCTAGTCCCCAGTGCCACTGCCTCTCAGCCCCTCCCAGCCCACTCAGCACCTTTGAAGAAGCCGCTGTCTTGCCCTCTCCCAGTCTCCCTCAGGGTTTTTCCTTCTTAACAAGGGGCAATGCTTATCCACAAAGAGGCACATTGCTGAGGAGGGCTTTCTGGGCCCTGTGGCCTACTGTCACAAGGGAGGACATTTACCTGTGGGTGGTAGAGCCCTCCTTAAGCCTTAAGGCAGGCACAGACCCCTACACATACCCTGCAGCTGGGACGTCAGCCTCTCAAGGACCTTCCTGGTGTGGGCCTGAGGAATGGTTGGTGAACAGGGCTCCCTCCTGTCTGAACCCCTGTGGGGCCTGCAGTTACTGTGGAATGCCCCAAATATGGGGCAGCTGAAGTGCTGGAGGAAGGGCCACTGGTGCCGAGGGGCCTTCTTCAGAGGGGTCCAGGAGTCTGAGAGTGGAGACAGCTCGGCACTAGGCTGCCTGGGCTCTGGTCCCAGCTTTACTCCTCCCTAGCCAGTTTCACACTGGGCCCCACACTCAGAAGGAGCCCATGCTTGGCTTAATGCTCTGCTGTTGCCGTTTTGTGCACAAGGGGACTAAAGTCTTCATTTTATGCTGAGACTACAAGTGATGCTGTGAATGAATTTTTTTGCTCCTCTGCGCCTTAGTCTTCTAATCTTCAAGATGGGTGCATGGGCTTAGTGCTAATTCTTGTCCAGCTTGGACTCGAGGGTCTGGGGCAGGGTGAGGAATGATCGGGTCCAGCCTGGTCAAGGGGCCTCATGCCCACGGCGGCCCTGTGCTCGGCACGTTAGCGCTCCTGTGGGCTAGGAGAGGAGGCAGGCTCAGAGAGGGAAGGTGGCGGGCCTGGTGTCATGCAGTGGGCAAGCGGCTGAGCTGGGATGTGAACCTAGGCTGCCTGGCTCTGAGTCCTTGTGCCCTCTGCCCAAGGTTGACCCAGCCTGTAAGAGTGTGGAGGGGCCATGGCATCCCTCTGGCATCATCAGGACAGGGAGGGAGTGAGGGTCAGGGTCCCTTCAGCCCAGCCATGAACCAAAGGACCAGGGTGACCTGGAGGGGAGGCAGAGAGGCAGCCACCCATGCCAGGTGGCAGGGTGGGGCATCTGGCAAGACTTCCCAGAATGAAGGGTGAAGGCAGGTGATGTGTGGGGCCACCCCACCCAGGGCCCCTGGCGTAGGCCCCACCTGCGGATGTCAACAAGGGCAGGACGAACCTCTGGAGTGCTCTGGCCAGGTCCTGGCCGTCAGCCAAGCATCCACCTCAGGACTCCCACACCACACCTGCTTGTTCTGAAGCCTCTGGGCCCTCTGGCTCAACTCTCTCCTCGTGCCTTTGCCCACACTGTTCCTGCCACTGGCAATGCTTTCCTCTTCCTGGGGTCTGTCCACCTGTCCCAGGTGTGCCCCTCCACCACCCAGGACGCAGTGATCCTCGGCTCCCCCAGCAACACAGCAAAAGCAAAGCCGGGCTTTGATTGTGTCCTGAATCACCATCCACAGAGCGCCTTCACTTTACAAGGCACTTTCCCTGTCCACGGTCTCACTGGAGCCTCACAGGAACCCTACGGGGTTAGACGGTCTTTGTCCTCATTTTGTAGATGGGGACCCGAGAGGCAATGGAAGAGCCTGAGCTCACATGGGGGAGCAGTTGCACCAGTGGCCAATACTGAGACCTCCCATGGGCTGGCCGACATGATTTCTATTCATTCGTTCACTCATTTATTCAATAAATGTTGACGGAGGCATTACTGTGTCAGGCATGGTCAAGGACGCTGTGGAACCAGCAACAAAGAAAACAGACCACTACGACCCATCCTCCTGGAATCTGCATCTAGTGGGGAGACAAACAAGAGCAAGTAATGTGGTCAGTTAGGTAGTGCAGCTGCTAGAAAGCGCTGGAAGAGGGGAAGTGCGGGTGGGCAGGGCAGGCAAGATCCCTTGTGGAGAGGAGAAGCCTGAAGAGGGAGGGGGCACCCTGAGGGTATCCACCCCTGAAGCCAGCCTGCTCTCCTCTGGGGACTGGGCATCCTCCCAAAGTACACAGGGGCCTCCCTGGATGCTTCAAGGCCGCTCGCCTGTCGGGCCCTTAGCCTCACTCTAGCACCAGGCTCTTGTCCTGTGACCCTCTTGGCCACGCAGGAGGGCGGGACCCGCCTTGCCCTGTTCCTGGGGCCCAGTTCCTGGGCTGGGCCTGGCACATGTCCACACCTGGCCAGTGTATGAAGGAACAGCAGGCGAGAGCATGTGTGGGCAGGAAGCAGGTGCCCCTGGTCTAGGGTGCCGGGGTTGGTATCAGAGGGCTTCATCCGCCTCCCCAGGCCATACAGGAAACAGCACACTCTTCAGACAAGAGCCCAGTTGGGCCTCATTCTGGTTCTGCTGTCTGTTCGTTCCCACGCCAGTGTGTGCATTTTCTAACCCCTCAGTCCTCAGATTAATATGGATGGTCTGTGATGTACCAGGGTCTCCCTGAGCCTGTGGTACTGCAGACTTGAGTCCTTGCTCCCAAGGGGCTTATGTTCTAATGGAGAGAAAAGTAACTAATAGATGTTAGCAGCATCCCCCCCACCCCCACCGACTACCAAGGAAATGTGGGGGCGGAGGCGGTGGGGCGAGGAAGAGGGACGGGGTGCTTCTGTCACAGCACGCAGCCGGGAAGGCCTCCTGAGGGGTGTGGGAGCAGGAGGGCCTGGGTAGAGGCAGGGCAGGGAGCTGCAGGGTGCCTGTGTGCTTAGACTCTGAGGGGGATGGCGGCAAGCCGGTTAAGCCCTGAAGCCCCAGGATGGCCTGGGGCCACCTGGCCCTGGGAGGAGATGGGGGTGGGGGTGGGGGCAGAACAGTTGGATCAAGGAGGGAACCCTGTTGGAGGCTGCCTGGGGCAGGGTGGGGGTCATCTGACCTGGAGGCGGGAGAGCCTGAGAGAAGTCTCGGGGGGTGACTGGAGTCCAGAGCCAAGAAGCGCAGGCTGCAGGGAGGGCTGACGCCGTTTCTGAGGTGGTAGTGCCCGGAGGCCTGTTTTCTGTGGTGTTTGCTGAGCTCCTCTAGCTCCGAGGAGCTTGGAGGGTTTGGGCCCAGGTCCCAGGGTCATCCCCTCCACAGCATGCTGGGAGGCGGGGAGGGAGCCACGAGGGTGACTGAACAGCGGCCGGTTGGGAAGGGTGGAGGCACAGCCGCAAGAGAGGAGTGGGCCACTCGGCCCCCCCATAATCTGCAGTCCTAGACCCACCTCCGATGTGGGCTCAGAGCTGACCAGGGTGGAACTGAGCAGAAGCCTCTTTCTCCAGGCTGCCTGGTGAGGAAGGAGTGGGGCAGATGCCAAAGGGTCATGACTAGTAAACGGTGTCAGGCTCCGTCAGGGAGCACATGGAGTCAGGGCTCAGTCAGTAAAACCAGAGCCAGGGATAAGTTGAGGGTAGGATCAGGGCCCAACCTATAACCAGGCTCAGGATTCAATGTCTGACCAGGTCAGGTTTCAGAACGGCAGCAAGGAGCAGGGCTCAGGGCGTGACAAGGGACAAGCCTCAGTCCCTGAGCAAGGTCAGGTTCCGCCTGTGCCCGGCATCAGGGTTTCGTGTGTCCGTAGGATTCAGTTCCGTGTGGATCAGGGAGGGCTCAGTCTGTGACTGATGACGGGACTCGGCTTGGGGCGGGGGCTGGTCTGGCCGCTGTGGCGGGGAGGGCCCCACGGTGCGGGCTGGCAGGTCCCTTCTCTTTGCATGTTCAGCCCCATCCATCTCTCTCTCTTTCATTTAAGAATCACCTGCTTTGTGCCAGGCGCAGCGTTAGGGGCTTCCGACTCAGGGTCTCTCTGCTGTGGTCCCTGCCCTAAAGGACCTCCCATCTAGGGGCTCACTAGAGAGTTTCAGGTGTTCTGAGGTCCAGGAGAAGGCTGTGAGGCTGCTCCACTTGAGGGACTGGGCGGGAGGGCATCCCAGGCAGAGAGCTCTGCTTGAGCAAAGCCTTGGATGCTGGTCAGCTCAGAGCAGGGGCGTTTGGCTGCTGAGGTGAGCCCTCGGCTGGCTGGGGCCGCCTGTTTTCTGAGAGCACATTTCAGGCTAGAAGCCAGGCTTGCACAGGTTGAGGCAGCCCAGCCTGTTCCCACCAGGGGACAGAGCAATATCTCTGGTGGGTGCTCCCTGCCCCAGAGGCCACCCACCTTGGGTGGACCAGAAAGCAGAAGACAATGGAAAGGAATGGGAGTGCGTGAGGCTACAGGCCTAGCTGGCAGGAGGGGGCGGGTGGGCGAGAAAGGGCGGGTAGCGGCCAGGGCAGCAGAGTGGGCAAGGGTGTGTGTGGATGGCCCTGGGGGGACCACGGATAGCAAGGGACACACAGTGGGGGTCTGGGAAACCAGTGGAACTTGGTGGCAAGGCTGCCAGCGGGGCCTCATCTCTGAGTACTCGACTGACTGGCCATGTCCTGCAGCCTGGGGGCCTCCTCCCCACCTTGAGCTTGCAGGCCTTGTCCTTGGGGACCTCCTGGCCCTCTGTTCTGCCATCTGTGCAGGGTATACGGGCCTGGGAGGTGGGCCTCCTCGCCTGCTGGGCCCAGGCCTCCCGCCTGCCCCAGAACTTCGGCTTTGGCATCTGGTCTGGCCCACTTGGCATCCACCATCACAGAGCTGAAGAGCCATTGCTTTCAAGCACAGTGGGACCGGGTCTTGCCCCTGCTTTACACCCTTCTGGTTCTCCTGCCCTGACCCCTGAACCAAGCCACCAGCTACTCCAGAACTCTCCCACAGCCTGACCCATGTGACTCCCACCCCTGAGGGCAGTCCCTGGCCCGAGGCAGGGCTCTAGGGGTGACAGCAGGGCTGTCAGAGGGTTGGGGTCTGTCTCTGGGACCAGCCGCAGGGGAGGGAGAACTCTGAGGCCCAAAAGCAGGGAGGGCTATGGGTGCAGGCACAGGTGGGAGGTGGTGGGCTCAGAGGAGGAGGCCCAGGCCCTCAGACAGGCCGGAGCAGCAGGGGCAGGTGTGGTTGTGGTGCCCCAGGCCAGGGCTCTGCAGCCGCAACTGCTCAACCAATCCTCAAAGGTCCCACTTCCTTGGCCCTGGTGCTGCTATTATTCCCTTTGCTCAGATGGAAACTGAGGCCCAGGGCAGTTAAGTGATATGTCCAAATCCACCCCAGCCACTGGACAGAACCAGGGCTAGACTCCAGACTGGCTGACCCTGGAGCTGGACTTCCAAACCCCAAAACCTGTCCGGATACCAAGAATGGAACCTGGTGCTGTGCAAAGGACCAGACGTGGGTGCACCATGCCTGATCTCAGAGGCGACTGGGCCATAAAGGGGTTGGGGATTATGCCCTGGCGCTCTCCCAGGCCCCCGGAGAGCCCTACCTGCTGCCCCCACACCTGCTCAGGCACCTGGCACTGGCATGACCCGCTATCTCATAGACATGTGTCATTTCAGCCTGAACTACCCACAGCTGGCAGTTACTGAGCATGCCCTCCGTGCTGAGCCCTTCTCATGCCTTGCTCAGTGAGCATCGCTCTGTAACCTGAGGCCCACATTCTGATTTCTAAGGACCGACGCAGAAGCAAGGCTGAGAGTCCAGTGACCCGGCCCCGCTGTGGGTAACAGCAGAGCTGTGACCCCTCTGTCTGCTGCCCCAGGCTGTCCTCAGGGCCAGGAACAAGGTCACTCTCGTCCTGCAGGGCTTGGGTGTAGGGATGGAACAAGGCCCACCCAGTTCTTGCCCAACTTGCTGGGTTGGTTTGGCCCTGCCAGTGCCCCACGCCTGGGGAGCCTGCCCATGCCACCCTCCCTGATGGCTCTAAGAGAAGGGACTTTCAGAGTTGGCCGTGCCCATGGGGACTGCAGGCCCTTGGGATACCCTCCTTAGTCTCCAGAGAGCAGGCATACAGTGATGGCCACCCAGGACCCAACAGCCCCTGAGGCAGGTGTGTCCTGGGAAGCCCTGCTTGGGAGGCAGAGAGCTCTGTCTGTGACATGGACAGGTCATGCTGGAAGTCGGGGCCTCAGTTCCACATCTGCAGCTTAGGTAATGGTCATCCCTCATAGAGGCCGGGGAAAGGGTCCATGGAGTGATGGGTTCTGTGCACAGGCCCAGCCCCCTAGTTTTGGGGTTGAAGTCAAAGGGCAAGGGCTGAGATTAGGTGCAGATGTTCAAGTCTCCTCCACCCTCCACTTGCTGTGCAGACAGCTGCTTCCCCTCTCCATGCCTTGGTTTCCCCACGCATAATAGCAGTTGGTGCTCACAAAGGTGGTTGGGAGCATTTGATTCTCTGATGCCACCAAGAGAGACCTGTCAGGTGGGGGTACCCTGGGGCATGAGAAGGGTATCTGCACCCACACGTAAGCATTCTGCCCTTAGACCTCTAGGTGAACATACTCACATGAGTGTGCATGCACAAATGCGTGCACAACCACGGGGCACGCTTGGCTGCCACACACTCACCTACTTGTGCCCCCAGATCCGGTCCATATGCCCCACTCCGTGAGAGTGCCCGCAGCCTCCCACTGCACGCACGGTACACATGCCTGTCCTCCCCCTCCTTCACTCATGCAGGCTCCTGGGTGTCCCACACCTGAGTCCCCAGCACACCTGAAAGCTGGCACAGACTTCCACTTTGCTTTCTGTCTGCCACTGCTTTCCCGGACACCTGCTTTCGCAGCTCATACCTGCTGAGAGTCGGCTTGGGCCTGAGGGCTTAGGAAGCTTCGGAGGCATAGGAGCCAGCCAGGTGCTGAGTGCGGACCCTCTTTCCTGCTACTGGAGGGGTCCCCACAAACTGAGGTCAGCCCTGCCATGGTTCCCCACCTGTGACCCCTGCAGAATGCCTTTGGGCCGGCAGAGGTTCCGTTTACCTGCACCTGATGCCCTGCGGACCCCAGGCCAAGCAGCAGCCCCAGGGGTCTCCAGGAGCCCCTCCCTTCTGGGTGCCGGCCTGTCTCTCTTCTCGGGGCACACAGCCACACGCTACTTTTGCCACCTGGCATCTTGGCTCTGACACTCACCACTGTATGACCTTGGGCTCCCTCTGCCGCAGTCTCCTCGCCTGTAAAATGGGGACACCGACAGTACCCACCTGTGGCTGGGGGGAAGGTGAGTGAACGAAGTCCTGGTCACACTGTGGGGCCACCCAGGGCAGGGGTCCTCCTGATCCCAGTGGGACTGTTGTCAGCTCTGGAGTCAGAGATCCTGGGGTCGCCTGAATGAGGCTTCTTCTTGTCTCCAAGACTTCTTCAAAGACACTGTGCCCCTTCTCCAGGAGTCTGCCAACAGCGGGTGTGACTGTGACCACATGCACAACCTGGACTTTTGGCCGTCACCTGGCCAAGCCTCAGCATTCTCATCTGTGAGACGGGACGGCATTGCGGCCACAGGGCTTGTGGGACGATGTAAGAGGTGTTTACGTGAAACACCCTTGATAAAGGAGAGCAAGGATGGAGACAGCAGGGTGAGACACAAACTCCTTATCCCCAAGGTCATGGTACTCCTGACACACGAGCCCCTTCTGGAAGTTTCTCAGACTCTTGAGGCTAATGGGGAAATTTGAGTGTTTGGTCCAGGTCTGTGCAGTGTGACCCCCTTGGTGGCCACACCATGGCATGTGTGTGTGGCCTACCTTGTCTGACTCTGAGCTCTTTGGGGCAGGGAGGGGTCCTGTGCATCACTTGGCAGGCCTTCGTTGTTGAGCTCAAAAGAGCGGAGGAAAAGCAGTAATAAAGACAACCAGCCTGGCCCTAAGCCCTACCTAACGTCCCACGAGTTCCCTGTGTGACCCCCAGTAACACCCGAGACAGAGCTGCTGCCGCCCCCCTTCCCAGAGGAGGGGCAGAGCCCCATGGCTGAGCCAGCTGCCTGGTCCCACTGTCTGCCATGGCCTGGCCCTGAGCCTCCTGTGGCAGTGTGGGGCCTGCCATCCACCAGGATTCCACTTCCACGAGCCTCACTGGCGCTACAGCCCTCCCAGGCGGCGAGGGCAAGGCAGGGCCACCTGTGAAGGAGGAAACTGGCTCCAGGAGGTGAAGGGCTCAGGGAGGAAGGTCATGGGGCCTTGACCCAGTCCGTGTGATCTCTTGGCTACTGCCAGAGAGCCACTTGGTTCTCTGCGCCTTAGTTTCCTCACCTGTGAGATGGGGCAGGTTTGTCGTACACGAGCAAGGACCCAGCCAGAGCTTGCTGCATTTTGAGTTACTCCAATGCAGGTTCACTGAGGCATCCTGGCGTGGGTGGTGTTTGAGCCAGGGGGTAAGGAAGGGCTGGTCTCTGTTAACGGACAACATGGGGAAAGTGTTCCCGGTGAAGGAACAGCATGAGCAAAAATATCAAATTCCGGAGAGCCGATCACAGCCAGGCAGTCCCCTGGGAGAGCTGGAGCCTGACTAGGTGGGGCTGGAGGGTGCCGGTGACTGTGGGAGGCCCCTCATCAGCACTGCGAGGTGCCCAGAGAGGGCTCACTGTCAGTATGACCACCCTCCCAACTGTGCCCCATGCTCCTTCTGCCAGAATGCCATGTGGCCCTGCACATGCGCTCCACTCCATCCAAACTGAGCTAAAATGCACCCTCACTCACAGCTTTCCTCACCCCCACCCAGATGTGAGTGTGGGAGCAAAGCCCACTCGGACCAGCTCAAGATCCACAGGCCGAGGGAGCTGCCAACTCCACAACTGGGATTCAGAGGCAGACAGGGCCTGGGGAACAAGGATCGCTAGGCTGCCTGCAGCCAGACCCGGGAGCCACCCTGCTCTGCCTGTCACTGTGCCTGTTCATGTTAGCAGCTTGTCAGTCCCACGCAGGAATTTTTTTTAAGTATGAGAGAGACTGGCCTGAGCTCAGAAGAGCTGGACAACGATCTGCAGTGGGGTTTCCAGTGGCCCACTCCCCACAAAGCTCCTGGGGGTGCTCACCATTTGCCTTCCTGTCCGGATGCTCCTGGGTGCTGTCAATCCTTATAACAGCTCGGTGGGCGGGTGGGTGCGCTGAGGGGAGAGGAGGCCCGCCCGGGTCACAGCCTGGAGGAAAACAGCACCCTGGCCCTGGAGTGGGGGGCAGGAGGGAAGGTGCCCAGGCTGCTCCACAGGCAGGGTGGGACCTGGGCCTGGCTGTGGGAACCATCACCTGGGATCTGGAGAAGAAACATCGGTATGTGGGCACCCACGGCCAATTAGTCGGGGAGGAGGAGACTGTTGCAATGATCCAGATTTTGAAATGTGACTTCGATAACCATCCTGGTGAACTTGATTCACCCACAGGCTGGGATCCACCTTCTCTGGGGCCTAGACACTCCTTTGCTCCAGTAACACTGCAGCCCCTGCACCCTGCAGGGTCCTGCCTGGGCCTCCCTCATCTGTGAAATGCGATCGTGAGTCTTCCCTGTTGGGGGTGTTATGGGTTGAATTGTGTCCCCCTACCATTGTTCTGTTCAGATCCCAACCCCCAGGACCTCAGAGGTGACCTTATCAGGAGATGGGGTCTTTACAGAGATGATCTATTTAGAGTGAGGCCCCTGGGTGGCCTTAATCCACTGTGACCAGTGTCCTCATAGGAAGGGAAACTTTGGTTGCAGGTACACAGGGAGAAAGCCATGAGGATTCTCAGCTGGCGTCTGAAACAGATTCTCCTTCCAGTTGACTTCTGGAGCCAACCCTGCTGCCCCCTTGACCTCAGACTTCCCGCCTCGGGAACCGTGAGACAGTAACAGCGTGCTGTTTCAGCTGACCAGTCCGTGGCATTTGTTACGGCAGCCTGGGCTGACTAATACAGAGAGGTTACCATCATTTAGATGAATGCATAGGATGTGCTGAGCACAAAGTCTAGCCTCCAGTAAGTGGAGACCATTACATTAACATTGAAAAGCACATCTCACCCTTGAAGAAACAAAACAACTGCCAAGACCCTGTGTTCAGTATTCAGCGCCTGGAGAAAAGCAGGGCTAAAGGATTACCCTGAGCCCCAGCAGGTAAGGGATCGCTGTGTGGGTAGGAACAGACAGCAGTGGCTGGGGGCTGCAGGATCTGCTCCACCACCACTGAGCTCAGCACAGGATGCAGGCTCTAGAGACATTCTTGAAATTCACTGGTTCCGTTGGGAGGTGACCGCCTTGGTGACCCCTACACTAACTCCTCCAACCAAAGGCTCTGGAGCACCTGCAGTGTGCCCCATCCCGTGCCAGAGTGCTCGCCCCTGGTCCTGTGCGGCAGGCCTCATGGTAGGGCTCCCACTTTCCAGATGAGCAACTGAAACTCAGAGGTCAGGTACCTGATCAAGCCCTGCTTGACCCTAGCACCACCATACCATTTCTTCAAGCCCAAGACAGTAGGGCTGCCAGAGTGGGCAGGGGAGGTGGCAGAGGAGCCCTGAGGAAGAGGTGACCCTGCAAAGGAGGACGAAGGGACCAGGGCAGGGCATTCCCAGCAGAGTGAATGCAAGGGTCTGGAGGCGGAGGAGAGGTGGCACAGTGGGGACAGATGGGAGGCGGGGCTAGCAGTGAGAAATGACACTGAGTCTTGAGAAATATCCACACTGGGTGTGAAGGACTTCCTACTAGGGTGCCATGACCTGCTTTAAGCAAGGAAGGGATGGTCTGATCTGGATTTGGAAAGCTCCTGTTGGCGGTGCAGACAGTGCTCTCCAATGTCAGCCACAGAAGTCACTTTAAATTTTCCAGTAGTCATGATATTAAAAAGGAAAAAGAAATCAGTGCAATTTATTTTAATGGTATATGTTACTTAACCTAATATATCCAAAATGACTGGTTGCAGCTCACACAGAAGTCAGCACTGGCTCTGGACTCTGACAAGTGTCTGGTGGGCCAGCAGTGCAGCAGACCTGCCTGAGTTGGTGTCAGGCCAGACAGCTGGTGTCCCCAGCCCGCTGGGTCAACCTCCTGGCCCCTGCCCACCCCCAACTCCAGACTAATGTGAGGCTTCCTGTCCCAGCTGGAGGGTGACCCCAGGCCTGACCCTGGCGGCCCTGGCCGATGAGCCCGGAAGGAAGGCCTCCTCCTTGATGTACTCCACAGCAGGCGTCTGGCAGGGGCTTCCCCGGGGGCCTCCCTGGGGAAGCACTTCACACGCTGGTGGGCATTCAGCCAGGGCAGCTGAAGGAGGCAAGAGCCTCCGAGCAGGAAGGCCCAGCACCCAACACCTGCAACCCCTAAAGGCCTCCCTACAGCACCTGGATGTAGGGGTACACCAGGGATGCGGCCACAACAGCCAGAGCTCTCAGGGAACATACAGGCAGCAGGCCAGTTTCCTCTCCAGCCCAGGCCTCTGCTCCAGGACTTGGGCAGCAAAGAATATGGTCAGAAGGACATCCTAGCTCCATGGCCTGGGTGAGGCGCTCCACTGCATAGAACTTTCAGGTGCTCCTCTGTGAAATGGGGCCGTCGGGACCCCTCTCTCACGGGCCAGGGCAAGAATTCAAGGAGCCCACGTATGTGCCTGTGGAGCCCCACAAGAGAGCTATCTGTGGCCATGTCATGAAAGTTGGGGTTTCAGCAACTCCTTTCTGCTGTGTGGCCTCCTTGGCAACCTAAGCTCTGTCTCAGGACGTAAACTCTACCCGGATCTGGGTGGTAACTCATTCATGCTCCATGTTCATCTTCTGAGTAAGGACCCAGGGTCCTCCAGCTAGCCCACTGTGTCTGGCCTTAGGATATCTTTCTCTCTCCTTCCTTCCCCCAACCCACAAGTATTTACTAAGCACCTCCCATGTGCCAGGCGCTATGCTAGGCACTGGGGGATTTCGCTGGGAACAGAACAGACAGAGCCTTGCCCTCCTGGTGGTGTGGGGGTGGACACTAGTTCCTTGAATGTACAGTGCAGCCGACCCTTGAACAATGCAGGTTCGGGCACTGACCCCCACCCAGTCAAAAATCAGTGTACAGCTTTTGACTCCCCTTACTTCACTGCTAATAGCCTCCTGTTGGTTTTCTGGTAGTAAATTATAAAATAGGCTAGTATGTACATCTATTTTATGTATTCATGACATAGCTAATTTTTTTCTTAAACATTTTAAGATACTTCCAGGCTATCTGCATCATCTGCAAGTTTTTTTCAAATTGCCTCAACTCTGCAAAAAAATCTCCAATGTATTTATTGAAAAAAACAATCCTTGTATAAGCCAACCAGCACAGTTCAAACCTGTGTTGTTCAAGGGTCAACTGTAAATGCAAAGTTGTGACCGCCTTTGGTCCTAAGGGCTGTCATGGGGAGGGCAAATAGCAGAAGGATGGGGGCCCAAGGAGTGACTTCTGATAACTGCAAGAAGCCTGAGCAAGTGAGTGGGGCGGGAAGGTGGAGGCAGGGCGAGAGCAGCAAGTGCCAACGTCCTGTGGCAGAAATTCACTGCAGGGCTGCTGCGGAGGCTGCAGACAAGGACAGCGCTGTGCAGGCAGGCCTCCTGGGTGAGGCTGGGGATGTTGGACATCTCACGTAAGAGTAGTGGGGGCCCGAGGAAAGGGACCAAGCAAGGGACGGCGCGTTCTGATTTAAACACTCAGCCTGGTTCCTGGGGGAGCGGCGGCAGCACGTGTGAGGCCAGGAGCTTGCCAGGACCGCAGGGGCTGAAAGGGGGACGTGGGAGGCCGCGGCACGCAGGAGGCAAGACCCGCCCCGCTCCTGACAGGTTGGCCGGGAAGGCCGGCATGCGTGGGCTCGCAGGCGTCCACTCCCCACTCTGGGATCCTCCCACGTGCGAGGCGCTCTCCCGCGGGCCTCTCAGGCCTCCTCGGATTGGTGGGGCTGGAAAAGGCCCTGCGCATGCTCAGCCCGCAGGCGGCTCACACTCTGCGTATGCCCAACCGGGAGCCCAGCCCGACGGCCGGTGCACCCTGGGTACGTACCTAGCTTTGGGAGCCCGCCCTCTGGAGGGGCTCCCCGTGCGCTGCCCTGCCCTTGGACCCTTGCCGGGAAGTGGGGTGCCCTCTTCGCAGCTCCTCGGGATGCTGCGTCCCATGGTCCTTTGCCCGGTTCTGAGGAGGACCGAGAGAGCCCACGGTGGCCGTCCACCTGAGCACGCACTCCATTATCCGCTTACCCAGGAGTAAGGGCGGCATTGAGAACTAAGTGGGGAACTAAGCTGGGGAAAAGGGGGGCATCACCTGCTAGGTCTTGGCACAGGTGGGTGGTGGTGAGTCGCCACCCGGCCTGCGTGGCAGGTGGGCTGGAGGAGAGCATGGTGGTTGGGTGGAGGTTATTCTCCAGAGCTTGTCACCCCACCTCAAGTCCCACAGTTCCTGCCACCCGTGGGGACTCTCGCTCTCCGCTACAAGCTATGGACCTTGAGGCCTCCGGGGTGGCCGCGCCCACCTTCCCCACAGTCCTAACCCCGCCCCCAGCCCCTGGGAACTGGGACAATTACTTACCATTCCAAGTATATCAGACTTTATTCCACCCCTTTATTCTCAGCTGTCTGTTGCCAGACTGGCCCTTTTGGGAAAAGAAAGCAGAGGAAGGTGGACCCACCACCCAGGAGCCGTGTTTGCTCAACCTGCACGAGACAGGCGTTTGACTGGGGGTGGGGGTGGGGATGGGGATGGGGCCTCTGCCAAGCCTTTAGAGGCTTAACCACAGCTGGACTGTGGGCACAGGTGGAACAGACTGGAAATGAAGGAAAGGGTAAGGAGCCCCACGGGCTTTTCTTCCTGTGCCTGGAGGGCCGAGGGCACCCTCTTCATCCCCTGAGCCTCATTTCCCCAGATGTAATTGGGAGAATGGTGCTCACCTGCCTGCCTGGTGGGGACTGCAGAGCGAGACCTGCTCAGCCTTCCAGTTCCAAGGCCTGGGCCCACACTTAGGGGCTCTGTGGCTGAAGAGCCGGGTGGGCATGGTGTGGCATGGGACAAAGCAAGGGGTGCTGGGGACAGGCTGAGGAGCAGGTGGTGGGCTCTGAGCTGGCACCTGCCTGTTGTCAGCATCGGGGCTCTGACGTAAGGGGATCCTTGTGCTGTGACAGCGCTGGTAGCCAAGGCTCTGGACAGAGGTTCTGGGGGATGGGAGGGTGGCACGCCACTCTGGGAGATGGTCAGGACAATGCTGAGCAGAAACGAGAACTCATGATAAATCCCCTGAGTGGAGGGTAGCACTTGATCGGATAAAATGGGCCGTAAGAGCGAGATCCATCCTGAGGGCCTTGTAATCCCCGTAATCAGCTTTCTGGTGACCTCCCAGACAGTGAGGGGCCATGGTGTGGCCTTTGCAGGGCTTCCCCTTCCCCTGAATGCTGTCATAGTGCCTGAAACCCCAACATTGCTTTGATCCTGTAACCCTTAAGGATTTTTCAGTGTTAAGCAAACACTTATGAGATGCTACCAGCAGCTGACACTTATTAAGAGCATCCTGTGTAGCAGACTTTGTTTTGAGCTTTATTTTTATTTTTTAAATTTTCGTCTCTTATGTGTGCAGGAAATAAATCCTTTTAACAGCCCATTTGCAGACTAGGAAACAGCTCAGAGAGGTTAGAGAACTTGCCCAAGGTCACCCAGCTTGTGGGTGGCAGGGGTAGGAGTGAACCCTGCCTATGTGCTGATGGGGTGGGGGGTGCCCTGATTCATCTTTAGAGCCCCCCAACCCAGCCCTAAAAATAACAGCAGGCCTCTCAAACAGGATGAATGAAGCTGATTAGACAGGCAGCTGAGATGGACGGGAAGAAAGGCTGCTCTTGGGGGTCCCACAGTCCCGGATTCAAACTCTGCTCTGAATGAACTGTGTGCCTTTGAGCAAGTTACTTCACCTCTCTGAGTCTGTGTCCTCCTCTATCAAATGGAATACCAAAATGTAATTAAAATATATGTTGTGAGAACTCAGTGGGATTATCCTGCCAGAGTCTGGGTCCTGTTTAATTTAACAATAAATATTACACTAGCCTGTACATTGATTCCTAGCAAGGGGGACTAGTGTTCTAAGATCAGTGTTTTGAGCAGGGATTAGTGTTGTGAGAGGGCCAAAGTGGGACCCTAGGCATTTGGGAGGCCGTGTTGGGACCCCCCTCTAGGTTTATAGTCTTCCCCATGAGTTAGGAAAAGGTGCCTCCTCTGAGCAGACAGGCCCTTGGTCTCACAGGCTTGGCCCCTCAAAAGAGACCCAGCTCTCCTCTAGGCCCAGAAGGATGACATTTCTCCTCTCCCTCTTCTTCCCATCCCTGAACTGGGGATGGACCACATGACTGTTTCTGGCCAATGGGTTTGTGAGCAGGATCAGGGCTCAGGGTGTGGCTGAGGTCATGGCTCAGCGTGCAGTCAGTGACCAGGATTGGGGCTTAGCCTGTGACCACAGTCAAAGGTCAGTGTGGGGTTGGGGCTGGGGCTCAGTGTGGGATCAACATTAGGATTCAGTGCGCACCAAGATCAGGGTCAGTGTGTGACCAGGGCTCCGCAAGTAACCAAGACCAGGGCATTTCTGAAGCTAGACATCTCAGTGTGATCATGTCCAGCTGGGTCATGAGGGATCGGAAGCCAGGTGTTCAGCCCCACAGGGGCACGCTACCTGAGGCCTGAAGGAGCAGGGTCAGCCACACTAGGTGTTGTCCTCTTACTCATGTTTTAACCTGTTGGCAAGGATTGGGACATGGGGATTATAACACAATCTCAGGCTCCATTCTGTCAGCTGTATTGCCCATGTAGCTGGCCCTGACCCAGACCTACCTGCACATTCTCTGGGCTGCTCCGCAGTCCTAGCCCTCATGCACACACCTGGGCCATGTTGTGGGCAGACACAGCTGGAGAGAGAGTTTGGAGGACCTAAGAAACCTATGCACATGTGTACACATGTACATACTCATGTGCTCGCTCATGCCAGCTTCTGTGCAGGGAGACCGGAAGCTGAAGCAGGCCGGGCTGCAGGTGAGCAGCAGTACTCGGCCGAGGGGCAAGTCCAGTTTGTCTTCAGCTGGGGGCTGCGAGCCAGGGTCAGGAGAGGGTGTGAGGCACCCTGCAGCCCAGGGTGGGCCGGCTGCTAACACCTGTGGGACATTGAGCAGGTCTTTTCATCTCTCTGAGCCTTGGTTTCCCCACCTGTAGCCTGGATGAAGATAAGGGCCCTTTCTCCGGGGTCTTGTGTGGATGACACAAGATCATCATGTGAATGACGTCCACACTGTCCACACCCTGAACCCATGTCCCTTCCTGTGTCGCCTCCTCCAGAGCCCCATGCTGGAGGCTGCCATATTTGGGCCCTGAGCCTCCATGAATAGCTCCTCTGTGTGGGCCCTGAATCAGGTATGTGGGGAGGAGGACCCATCAGGAGTGGGCCCTCACTGAAGGTGCACATGGGGCTCTGGGAGAGACAGGAGAGAACCTGGTAGGTGACCATGCAGCACATTCAGAGCTGTGACGCAGACTAGGACAGGGTGCCGTGGGAGCTTGGGACACAGGGCCAGGGGCTGCCTGTGCTGGGAGAGGCCCAGAGTGGGGGAAAGCTCTGCAGCCAGATGGGGCCAAGCTGCCTTGAAGGATGAGTGAGAGTTCATCAGGGGAAAGGCGTGTGGTGCAGAGGAACAGCAGGTGCAGAGGCATGGTGCAGGAGTGCAAAGTGGCTGGAGCATAATGTGGGCGGCGATCAGGAAGAAGCAGAGCAGGCAGACAGCCCTCCCTCCCCCTGGGCGGACCCCAGACAGGTGGGGAAGTGCCTGAGCCCCTGCTTCAGGTGTCATCCCTGAGGCTCACTCTATCACTCGACAGGGAGCAAGCAGAGCCCAGAGAGGGTGCCAGTTCACCCTGGCTCACACAGCAGAGGGAGCCTGCTGGGATGGGAAAAGGCCGTGCCCTCTCTGGACCTGGCTTCGCTGCAATGGCTGCCACCTGGTGGAGTTGACTCCCGTGAAGGGGCTCCAGCCTCGGTGCTCGCGCATCTCCCCTGCTGCGGCCCTCTTGGATAGCGTGGTGATGTCAGTAGGATGTTGAGGGCTTTTGTGATCACCCCCCAGGAGTACTTCTATGTTTTAAATGGAGGGCAATGCTTAACCCAAGGGCCTGCACATCACCCTGGGCCTTGGCAGGGTCTGCGGGGCCCCATGTGAGCCCAGGGCCCTAGGGCCTGTCCTCTCACAACATATATTTACAGCACGTGTTTGAGCACTGTGAACTAGAAAACTGCCCCCCACTCCGCCCTCCCAGTGAGGCTTGCCTGGGTAGAGCAGAGGGGAGAACAACTGAAGATAAGGAGCACGCCAGATCTGAGAGACCTGGGGAGGTCTGTACTAACATTTCCCGGATGACGACACCCCCCTCACCCCCTGGGTGCCGGCGTCTGTCTGTGAGCGATGCCTGGTGAGGAGGGACACCCGCCTCCCTGACCTTTTTGCTCTGTGGCCCACCTTCTCTGCTGCTCAAAGCCCACGGGCTTTTAATTCAAAAGGCGATCATACAAAATGTTTGCTAAAAATACCCCCATCAAAACATTTGTGAGCATGGTGTGCTGCTGTAGATCTTAAATATTTGTTAAAAATGAGAATATACCCCAAAGAGATTTTCATACAATATGAATTTTTTTAAAGACAGGTTTTAGTCAGCAAAATATCCTTAAAGACCCAAGTGCCTGGGCCCTGGTCTGGGTGGCCCGGCCAGCATGACTTGCATTTCTGGTTCAGTGTGGGGAGAGGTACAGGGTGGGCTCGGGGGCCAGCTGGAGCTGGCTTCTTATCCCTGAGCTGTGCCTCTGGAACTAACCCGCTGAGTGGGGCTCTCCTGCTGCCTTGGGGTCCAGCCCAGGGCATGGTGCTGGTCTGTCTCTCACCTAACCTCGGAGCCCTACGTTTCTCCCTATTTTTTAGAGGGGAAACAGGCCCAGTGTGGTCCCTTCCAGGGCTCAGAGCCATGTCTGAGCCCCAGGCTGGCCCATCCCCAGCAGGCCTCCTCCTGCTCTCTGCCCCAGGATGCCGCGCCCCTGCCACAGTGGGGTTCATGCTGGGCCGTCTGTGGGCACAGCTCACCCTCCCAGCCCAGGGAGGGCTGCAGACCCAGGCCTGCCCAGCAGGGCCCTTAGCAGGACAGGGACAAAGGGAACTAAGGGTCTTCCAGTGCCTGAGAGTCTTGCTCTGTCTCTCTTGAATTCTTTGTCCCTCAGCCTCCCAAAACACGGTCCCTGCGGTCTCCCTGACTCGGGGGGCTGGGGGCTGGTTCTCTCCTGGGCTGTTCTAAGTTGAGGAGCTATGGCTGGTCTTTGAGGTTCCCCCAGGCCCAGAGGTCTGAGTGGAAGCCTCCCTCCCGAGGCAGGGGACAGGTGAGGGTGGGGGTGCAGGAGCAGGGAGGAGGCTGGGGGCCAGGCGAGGGCACTAGCGGGGGCCAGGAAGCAGCCTCTGGTTACTGGCCTGCGTCCGGCTCCTACAGTGGTAGAGCTGGGAAGGAGCTCGGGCCCACAGCTCCACCCCTCCCCAGCCTTAAGAGTGGCCAGGGCACCGAGACCTGTTCATCGAGAGGGACACTGAGGCAGCAGTGAAGCAGGGCGTTGGCAGCTTCTCAGGCTCATGGCCCTGTCCTCCCTGGGCCAAGAGAGGCTCCTTGGCAGGTGGGGGCGGGCAGCCGTTGCTGGGGCCTTGCTGTTCCCATCTGTGAGTCAGCAGTGATGGGAACATTAATTTATTGGAGTGACTGGCACAGCCGAGGCCTTGGGAGTCAAGAAGCCTTTGCCAGGGCTGGGCCAGGGACCCAGGGGTCGGGTCTGGGAAGGTGCCCAGATGCCCCTTCACAGGCACCTAGTCTGTTGGGTGCTAAGCCCTGAGCCCAGCCTGACAGGGAGGCAGGAGAGGAGGGAGGAATGTGACTCCATGTGGTGGGGGCCCCGGGGTGTGTGGGCAGGCTACTCAGCAGCCTGCATGGGCCCTGAGGGGAGCTGGGGCAGAAGGGCCACTGTGGCCCAGGGCGTGGAGGGATGGAGGGGCAGGGGGAGAGGGAAACGGCAGGGCACCTTGATCTTAGGAGTTCTGACTTCTGGACCTTGAGAGAGCACATGTGTGCTGTTTTAATCACCAAATTTGTGGTAATTTAGTACAGTAGCCGTAGGAGCCTAAGACAGGCTTTTCTGGGGCCAAAGGCCAGCCAAGGTCAAGGCTGGTCTGGCTGGAGCCCTGGCCGGCCGCCATCACAGAGCATGGGTGGGCCAATCCTCGAAGCCCTGGTGGTGGTCGCTTGGAGCCCTTAGCTGGCCCCATCCACATGGCATGGCTGTGGAGAGGGGTGGGCTTGGGCTCAGGCTGTCCCGGGGCTGTGACCCCTCAGGCTGTACCCTGGCCCTTCTGAAGGCAGGCCATGGTGTGGGGTCCCTACAGGAGTGACAGGGTCGGGGGTGACATGGAAGTAGGTGGAGTCTACTGACCAGTTTCTAGGGTATTTTAGGATCTCCCAGAAGCGTCCGGAGCCAGTGGTGAGGCCTGCGCTTGGCCCAGCAGCCACTCCGGAACACTTGCTGTGTTGACTCACGTAGCTGGCCATTCGTGAGCGGCTGGCAAGTCACAAACAGCACGCACAGTACGTTTGGTTAATCCTTTCAACAATCCTTTGCTGTGCTGTTATCCCTACTTAAGGACTTTTTAATAGGTATTTTATTGAGGTGAAATTCACATAACATAAAATGAACCAGGTGAAAGTGGATGACTCGGTGGCACTTGCTACGTTCACAATGTCCTGTGACCACCAACTCTATCTAGTTCCAGAACATTCCCATCTCCCTGAAAGGAACCGTGTACCCATTAAGTGGTCACTCCCATGTCCTCCTGAGCCCCTGGCCACTGCCAATGTACTTCCTGTCTCTGGGCTTGTCTGTTCTGGACGTTTCCGGTACATGGAGTCATACGACATGGGCCCTTTTGTGTCCAGCTTCTATCACGCAGCCTAAAGTTGCCCAGGCTTGTCTGCGCTTCATTCCTTTTCTTGGTTGAGTAATATTCCATTTTGATTGTTTATCTGCTCATCTGTTGATGGATGTTTGGCTGCTGTCCCTTCAGCTGTGGTGAATGGCTGGGTGAGGCACTGAAGCAGAGAGGGAGGTGACCTGCTTGGAGCCCAGAGCCGTTTGGGTTGGAGTGGGGGTTTGAACTCCTCTTTTGTGGGGTCCCTGCCGTGCTCTCTCCCGCACCCACTACTCCAGGCCTGGCCTCCTCTTGGGACAGAAGCCTTGACTGGGTCACTTCTGCCCCTCCGGAGTGAGGCTGGAGCAGCAGGCTGGGCTGGGAGGGGCTGGCCAGGGATCGGGGAAGGGCCCCTAGGCTGCGGAAGCAGGTGAGACATCCTGCAGGTGATCTTGCCTGAGGTCCAGAATCGGCAACTTCTACAATTCCAAGGCCTCAGAGTCCTGGGGTCTGAAGACTCTCAAACACTAAGCTTGTAGGTCCCTGGAGACTGAGAGGTCTGAGCACCATGCCTGTCCCCATGCCCTCGCCCGCAGACTTCACTAATGGTCACTAATGGAGCTTCAGCAGGCTGGGCCCTAGCACCTGTTGGGGGGCCTGGGGGTGCTACCGCAGCATGCCTTGCATGAGATCTGTCGGGCCCCTGTCTCCCGCAAACCATCTCCAGCCGATCCCTGCCCTCTCCCAACTCCCCACTCTGCAGCCTCCTTCACACCCACACCCCTTCCCAGTCCCAGGGGGTCCTGCGCTCTCCTGCCTTTCCCACAGAGGCAGAGCCCATGGGCAGTCAGGATGGGCCCCACAGGGAGAACCCCCAAGGGAACGGGCTGTTGGGAGGGTTCTCAGGGAATCCAGGTCGGGAGAAATGGCAGGGCCGAGGGCTTCCCAGGAGGGTGGGGGAGGCTGTCCAGGGTGCCAGCCTTCTTGGCCAGCAGCAGAGAACCTGGTGGAGGACAGGGGCCCTGTGGGCCCTCCCTGGGCAGCCATGTAGCTCTGGGAAGCCCCTGAAGGCTGGTCTTGTAGGTGTCCGGACATCCCGTGCTCAGCCCCTCCCCTACTCATTCACCTTGTCCTCCAGGTGTCAACTGCCCAGGTGAGTCCTCTGGATGGGGGATGGGCTGAGGGGGCAAGGGTGGATGCTCGGCAGCCAGTGGGGAGCCACGGAGCCCACCAGGGCTGCCGCCATGGCCGTGGGAGGCCCCTGTGCAGGCCAGGCAGCACGGGTGGTTTCTAGGCATACAGCGATGGAATCACTCACGCCAGTAGAGGCTCCTCGTCCCCTTCCCCCGATGTCAGTCACGCCTTGGTGCCACTGCACTGGGAAAAGGGGGGCTTGGAACTTGAACTGGGTGCCCCAGGGTTCCCAAGCTAGGCTCTTGGGGCCCTGGGCTCCCTGGGGCAGGGGACCACTTAGCCTGCTCCTGTTCCACCAAGGGGGTCTGTGCTCTCTGCCCAGAAGACAGATTTCCTTCTGCAGCTTGTGCCCCAGCCCCCGGCCTTCCACCCTGGCCTGGGAGCAGGGAGTCCTCTGTGGGAAAGGACAAGCTCTGGGCCTGGAAATAGCCAAGTATGGACAGAAATAACCCTGGCTTCAAAAAGACCATGGAAAATTAAATAGCGAACATTAGCATTTGCCTGGCACTTTCCACAGCCATTATCTCATTGGGAGGCAGTGTTTTTATCCTCGCTTTTAGAGACAAGGGAACTAAGGCCCAGAGAAGGTTACCAGCCTGAGGTTCTTCTGCCAGCAGCCCAGCCTTGGACACCTGCGCTCCCACGTGGCCTGCAGCTCCACACCTTTGAGCTTCCACTTTCACGGTGCCTGCTGCTAGAGAGGCAACCTTGTACTCATCCTTCAAAACCCAGCTGAGTGTCGCTTCCTCTGGAAAGCCTGCCTCAGCCTCTGGTGGGGGTCTCTGGCAGAACCTTGCTGCACTGAATTAGAGCAGTGGGCTTCTTGAGGCAGGGGTTGTGCCCCATTCGTTGCTGCATCCTCCAGTTCTGAGCCGAGCAGCTAGATAGCACCTTGCTAGTAAATGCCTGTTGAATGACTGGTGGATGGACTGTTCTCACTAACATGTGAATGGTGGTAAGTTGAATGCCTGTCCCTTTCCCTGCATTCTCATCACAGCAACCTGAGAAGTTAGCATTAGTATGGCTGTTTTACTTATGAGGTTCAGAGAGGTGAACTCACCTGCCCAAAGGTCACACAGCAGCTAAGGGCTGGACCTGGGATTTGAGCCTAGCCCTGCAAGCCTGGATTTTTCTGGAGAGTGCACTGTGTGCCGGGCACCAGGCTTGGGGTGGGACTCAGGGGTGGGCAGTCTGTCTGCCCAGCTCTCCCCTCCCTTCTCCCCCTGTGCCCTGTGGCCCTTCCTCACACCCAACACCCCCTCTGGGCTCCTCCCAGGCCTGGGGGGGATGTGTGTTCCCAGGAGCGCTGCACCAGCCTTCTCTGCACCAGCCTTCTCTGCACAGATCCTGGGAGGTGCCACCTGCAGCCACCAGGGGGACCTGGGAAAGGTTTATTTGCACAGGAAGGCAAGGCTTGGTGATCCCTGACAGAAGTCTGTGTTTGGGGGACCCACACGGCTGTCTCAGGGGCTCCTGGGGACCTCTGTGAACCACATTCCTCTCTCAGGCTGTTTGCCCACTTCTCATTCCCTTTGAGGGGGTACTTGGCAAGCACTGAGGTCTGAGGCTATCCCTGTGAGAAGCTTGCCCGGGCAGAGACCCCAGCACGGAAGAAGGGAGTGGATGGAAGCTTCTAGAGCCATTACAGTGAAGGAGAATGTAAGAGAGGATCTCAGGATTCTGGTTTAAAGAATGAAGGTTCCAGGATTCCAATGGTGTGTCCCTCTCCGTGGCCACTCCTGCCACCCCTGGGGGAATGAAAGAGGCCACACTGCTCCAGGGCGTGAGCTCCCTGGGGCACCCGGTGGGGAGTGTACAGGGGAGGCCAGCCCCACTGGCCTCTCTCCAGGAATCCAGGCCCTGGGCAGAGCTGGCTGGAGCTGACCTTGTGCCCACCCCACCCACGCCAGGCTGCCCTCCTCAGCTGAGCCAGTGGGGAGCTGCCACCTGCCCTGATGCGGACCCCATGTGCCTGGACAGTGGGCACATGGACACATGGGCAGTATCAGAGCCTAGCTGCTGGGCCAGGGTCTACTGTCTACTGCCTGACCAGAGAGGCCAGGGCCCACCAAGTAACTCACACCCAGTCCAGCCTTTCCCCGGCACCCACCGTCTGTCTGTCTGTCTCCTGCCTCCTCACCGCCTGGCTTCGGGGCAGGTGCCAGCACTGTGGTTGAAACGCACGGCGCTGCTTCTCAGGACGTCCAAGCCCTCGGGCGTGTTTCTCTCTCCTGCCCACACAGTGGGCTCATTGCCACACTGTGTGACTCAGGACAGCTGTCTGACCTTCTCTGGGCTCACAAGATGGCCAGTGAAGTTCTTAACCCGGGGGCCTCATTCAGCCTTGGGGCTTTCAGCTCCCTTAAATCACCTGAAAATGTAGCCTGTGTAGCTGGAAGGAGGCGGCCACGTCTCATAGGGCCCTCGCTGCTCAGAGAAGCCACCATCCCTGTGTGTCATGGAGACACCGGCCTCGTCCACAGCCTGTGAGAAGGGGCTGGCTCACCACCTGCCCTCCCCACTCTGCGGACCCCCACCCGGGCCCCCCTCTGGCAGGGGAGGAGACAGAGATGTGGGGCTGCTGAGTCAGAGGGACCCGGGGCTCCCTGACTGTGTCACTATGACCAGGTGGGTCAGGAAGCTGCAGCTCCCTAGAGCAGCCTTCTGGGATTGCTGGTTCCGGGCTGCCCCTCTGAAGGTCAGGTGGTGGAGGGGACCTGGAAGGTCGCTGCTGTCCCCAGAGCCTGGCGGACTCAGACGCCCAGCTGCCTCGCCCAGGATAGCAGCGCCACCTGGTGGCTCCTGACCACCAGACACCTTTGTCCGGTGGATCAGCTGACCGGGCTGGGGCTGGTGGAGGCGTGGAGGCTTGCCCAAGATCCCTGGCACCGCTGAGAACTCAGAATCCTGCACCTGAGTCCGAGCCCGGATCGTGCCCCCTTAGCTGTGCCCACCAGCCCCTGGTGTGTGCAGGTGCTGGGGAGAGCTTGAAGATGGGGCTCAGCACAGGGGAATGAGCGAGAATGGAGGGGTCGCAGTCATTTGTGACCACGCATGGGTGTTTATGTGGCTTGGTGCGGTCACTCATTATTGGAAAGACACACACGCACACGCAGGCACACAGATATGCATACACATGCATACACACACAAGATGCACACACCACACACAACATATGCACACACATAGTGTGGGCACACAACACACAGACATGCACACATGCACATGTACTGTGCACACACGAATGTAAAAAAATACAACACGTGCACACATGCATAACACAAGACACATATTACACATGTAGCAGTGCCATGCACGCGTGCACATGCACACACAGTACACACATTCACACTATGTACACAACACATATACACATACACACCCGCATACACATACACACATCATATACACATGCACATATACATAACAATATGTGCACACATAACATACACACACACACACACACACACACACTAGTGTTTAATTCTCACTACTGCACCTAAAGGTAGAGGATGTCAGTTATCCTCCCTTGACAAAAGAAACAGTCTCAGGGATGGCACATGGCTAGCTCAAGGTTGGAGAAGCTGGTGTGGCCGAAGGGGCCTGGCATGGGTGGGACACTCCAGTTCCCTGCCTGGGCTCTGTCCCTAGACTACCTGCCCTGGGCTGGGCTGCCACCCCCTTTCCATGAGCCTCTGGCATTAGGGTCCAATGACTGCCCCAGATCCACCCTTATGGCTTAGCTCTGGAGATGACAGGGTGGAGTGGGGATTCAGACCCCTGGACTTCACCCCCAAAGACTATAACTTGACCCTCAAACGCCTTCCCTGACCCCCACAGGCCACTAGGGGGGGCACCCATGGGGGTGGCTGGGGCAGGAAGACGCTCACAGGTCCCAAGCCTCTTCCATGAAAAGGATCCCATGTCTACCTGCATAGTCAGACACATGGAGCACACAGGGGTCAGCTGCCCATCACCCCTCATGGCCCCTGGGTGTAAGGTCTGTCATCCTGGGGCCCTGTGACATTCCTGGACCCTGAAGTTTCAGAGCAGGACAGGTGACTGTGCACCTGGCCCACTCCTCCCGCCCAGTTTACACCCCACCCCTTCTTCCATCTGCGACCCAGGCTTGGGGTGTGGCTAGGAACCCCATGCCTTGTGAGGCTACCTGTCTGCCCAGGATATCCCTGTCCCCCTAGCTGGAAGCTGAGGGGCTGTGGGGGCCGGAGAGGCAGAGCCTCAGGCCAGTTTATAAACACATACAGTGCTTCTCCCATTAGATCCTTGCTGTTAACTAGATGCTGAGGGTCAACACCTCAGGCTGGGGGGCCATCTGTTCTAAGCTCAAGATTACAGCTGAGGAAACCGAGGCCCTAAGAGGTACAAGGACATGGCTGTGGTCTCTTGGGGACGTGCTGCCCCTCCTATGCCATGGCTCCAGCAGGGCGGGGGCCTCCTGCAGTCTGAGCAGTAGGCTTCCGCTCACAGATGGCAGAGCTGAGGCTCCGAGTGGCCCCAGTCAGCAGGGCAGCATGTGAGCCAGGCTGGGACTCGTGTGCATGGTCCTGGGCATAGGCTCATGTCCTCAGTTTCCTCATCTGACATGTGGGTGCAATGTCTTGGCCGGGCTCTCTTGTCCAGGCTCCAGGGGCACCTGCTGTCCGAAGGGCTCTCAGCCATGGCCTCGAGGAGAGGCCCAGCAGGAGGGGCCGGGAGCCAGGCAGGCAAGGTGAGGGTCTGGAGGCAAGGGCTTCGAACACCTCCTCCTCTGTGAAGCCTTCCTGTATATCTCACTTGGCTTGTGCGGTGGGGGGCTCTGAGCTGCCACCCGCCCCGCCTGTGCCACCAGGCTGCAGACTCCCAGGATGCAGGACTCCCCAGGGCCTGCAGAGAAGACAGAGAGACCAACAGGGCAGTCCCTGAGGGCTCTTCAAGGGCCAAGGCTGCTGGTGGGGCAGGGACCCAGTCTGGGGACACGGCTGGGCCATGTGGTCTGTCCTGGAGCGTGGAGGGAGGAGAGGCGAGAAATCGGAATTCATCAGGCTGGTCCTGGCCCTGGAGAGACGAGGGGGGACCTGAAAGGGGGACAGTTGGGCTGGTGCTGGGCAGACTGGTGGGTGGTGGGCCTGTTAGACTGGCCTGCCTGGGAGGCCTGGAGGGCTCGGAGGGGCAGGTGGTCATGTGGAAATGGGGGCGACCCAGGGAAATGGTAGAGGCCACGGCCTGGGCAGAGTGCGTTGGTGCGGCCTTATCCTTGGCCGGTCCTGCCCGGACGCAGCAGTCCATTCCCCCGACGTCCCTCTGCCCCCTCCCCTCCTGTGCCGACGCACTCCCCCCTCTCTGATGGTGCACCTGCCAACTCTGGCTCAGGCCAGGGAGCTGGGGGTAGAGGGGCCTTGACCGCGGGGTCTCGCAGGCCCAGGTGAGGAATTCGAGCTCCTTTTTCAGGTGGCTCTGGGTTTAGGAGGAGTTGGGTGTAGGTGGCGTTGGGTGTAGGAGAGGTTGGACAGCCTTCGGGTGGTCCCAGCACATCCCCAGGCCTCAGTGTCCTCCTCTGTGAACTGGGGAACACAGACCCCTCAGACTTGGGGGCTGTCCCCAGAGGGAGGGCGGGCATCTACGGTGACTGGGTGGGTTTCCCTCTGCCTCCAGTCTCCCTGACCCTAGGCTGGGGAAGGCAGGGTGGGGTCCACAGAGAGCCTTTTGAAGGGGGGGTGGGAAAAGGCAGAGGCCGAAAGTGTGGTGTCTACACCAGGATAGGGGGGTTAGACATCCATCTCTGACAGGTCCCCCACTCCTGCCTCAGGCATCAGAGGCCTCCAGGAAGCTGGGCGGGCGCCGCAGTGACAGCTCCTGCTATTAATGGAGCGTAATCTAAACAGACCTTAATATTTACCTCCAGACGCCTCCGGCCTCAGAGGGTGCCAGACGGGGAGAGGGATGAGCCCGTCCAGCTGACACCCCTTCCCGCCCCACGCTGTGTTTTCCTGGGTAGAGGACAGAGACCGGGCTGTGCGAGGCGGGACCTGGGTGCTCAGCTTGGGGCCCCTCTGGATGCCCAGAACCTCAGTTTCCCCATCTGTGAAATGGGGGCCACAGTGCTGACCGCCTAGGCTTATGGGGAGGTTCAGAGGACCGGACCATGCAGTGGCCCTTCGTGAGCCCACAGGTAGCACTGTGGCACCAGGGAGACGGAGTCTGCCACCTCGCTCATCTCCTCCCTCTCCCTCCCGGTCAACCTTTCGTGATATGACAGGATGCTGGGGGCATTCTGGCTGCCCTGCCCACCTCCACGTCCTCTCCCTGGGCCGGTGGCACTGGGGCCAGAGTGGGGCAAGAACCCCTCATTCTGCTGGTTGGGGTCCATGTCCTCTCCACAAGTCTACCACCCGCGCCCCCAGCCCCTGCCCTGCAGAGCGCTGACTCAAGGCCCCTAAACCTGCCCCCAGCAGTGATGGTGAAACCACAAACCCACTGCCACAGCTCTTCCTGTGGAGCCTCCCTGTCCACAGGACAGGGAGTGGAGTGGAGGGAGGGACACGTAGACCTCCCCCTGGCTCAGCGCCCATGTGACCCCTGCCTGCCAGCCAGGGCGCTGAGTCCAGGGCATGAAGGGAATAAACAGGTTTAATTCAGGATGAGGACTTCTCGTTAAGGAGACTGTTTACATCAGATATAAATACACATGCCGACGTCACTGGGGCTTTAAAAAATCCGGGAAGGGAGGCTATGGGGAGGGGGACACAGACACTTCACACACTGGCCCCTGTGGGACTGAGGACAGTCTGACAGAGGGGGCCAGAGTCGGGGGGAGCCAGCCTCAGGAGGAGGGGGCCAGACAGTGTCTCAGGGGTGAGTCCCAGCCCCTGGCCCCTGCCCTCCAGCTGCAAGGAGAGGAGGGAGAGAGGTGAAGAACGGGGAAACTGAGGCCCACCTAGCAAGGGTTCTCCAAGGTGAGGTCAGCCCGCATTTCTGCCTGGGTGGCCACCCTCTCAAGCTGGAGTGGTGGAAAGCCCCTGGCCCCAGTCTCCCACACCCCCATGTCTTGAGCAGTCCGTGGAGAAGTCAGGTTAGATGGTGGAATTTCAGATGTGGGGACAAGGAGATGGGGCTCGGGTGCCTTCCTGGATTTGGGCCCCAGTTCTGCCCTTGGGCTCTTCTCTTCATAAGCAGTGGGCAGTAATGGGGTAATGGGTGTGACGCAGGGCTGAGGAAACCTGGGACCCAGGAGGGGCCAGTCAGCTGTTCCCCAGGCCTGGGCTCACCTGCCTTAAAGACCCCTCCCCGCAGAGGAAGGCATTGCTCCAGACAGATTGCAACCCCCCGCCCCAAGCACAGCATTCAGCTAGTGTCAGCCACACGCTCCAGTGTGAATTAGAGTGAGGACCAGGAATGGACCTTAGGACTGCTAACCCTGGAGGACAGCCCACAGGTCCCCTGCATGCCGTAGAAGACAGCAAAGCGCATGGGCAGAGACAGGCCCACCAGCAGGTCGGTCACCACCAGGTTGATGGTGTAGATGACCGATGGTGTCTTGGCTTGGGTGTGGCAGCAGAAGACATACAGTGCTGGGACACACCCCTGACACTGGCCCTCCCTCTTCCACCTGGTGCCAGTTCACGGGCCCAGGAGGGACAAGGCCCTGCCTGAAACGGGCCACTGGTGCGGCTCCTCTGAGTCAGCCTCGCTCTTGCCGCCTGGTTCCCCACTCCCAGCTCCCTCCTTTCCCCAGAGCCAGGCCCCTCCTCGGCCTGAGGCAGCTCAGGGTCTCTGGCAGGACTCCCTCTCTGAGCTGGGGGTTGGGGAAGCTCCGGCCCTGCGCCTGGCCCTCAGTCAGGCCAGCATGGTGGCGATACCATCCTGGTGACCAGGCCCACTGCTTCCCAAGCATCCAGGCCCAGGAGGCAGCCCTGGGCCGGGGGCCCAGTTCCCCCCCAACCCAGCAATCCTTGGGCTCCCCTGAGCCATGGGCTAACATCCCCCACCCCAGCAGCCCCACAAAGTCCTGGGGTCAGAGGAGCTGACCCCACTGGGCTCCAGTAGGAGTTGGCAAAGACAGTACTGGCCTTGCAGTACCCAGGCATTCACTCTATGACCCTGGCCCGGAGCGCCTGTCCCCACAGTGCCCCCACTCTCATACAGCAGTCTAGAAAGGACTCGTGGGAGCTTGGATGCAGACATTAGCCCCTCGGGCCTGCAGGGGTCCTACAGCGGCATGAGCCCCTCGGGATGGCAAATACTCAGCATTCAGCCCACCCATCCAACCTGCAGCTCATGGCAGGCACTGCTAATCAGCCAGAGTACAGTGGCCTGAGAATCCTTCCCCGTGGAGTGCCCTGGGCAGCCAGCACCAATTGATCAGTGAGACCCTGATTTGCCATAGGGGCAAAGCAAATGTCTACGCTGTCCTTGACCTAGCATGCCTAGCCCATTCCTGACCTTTGACCCCTTTGCAGGGTCCCGCTGACTAAGCCTCAGGCCCTTTAGACAAGGCCTAGGTGAGGGCATGAGGGTCAGCGCACAGGCTGCGTGGGTGGCCTGAACCCTTGGAGCTTTTGTGCAGGCCAGCTATGCCACCGCTGGGCTCCCGCTCTGCCGCGTGCCGCTGGAAGAGGCCGCGAACTGTGGCTTGGAAGCTGCTGGTGACAAAGCAGTAGACGATGGGGTCCATGCAGCTGTTGAGGCTGCTGAGGGTCACGGCCACGTGGTAGACCACGAGACTGGTGCGGCGAGGCACTCTGGGCCACAACGCCACAGCCACTTGGCGGGCGTGGAAGGGCGTGAAGCAGACGAGGAAGATTACGAGCACGGTGAGCAGCAGCTGCATGGCCCGCACGCGGCGCTGGCGGCCCTGGCTCAGCAGGCCTGGTCGCGACAGTGCGCACATTATGCGGCCCGTGAACACGCTGATGACCAGCAGGGGCAGCAGGAACTCCAGGACGGTCAGCGCGAAGACGCGGCAGCAGGGCCCACCACCCGCCGTCAGCACTGACAGGGTCACGGCACCAGCGGCCAGCCACACGCAGGCGCACACGGCCCTGGCGCAGGCTGGCTGGCGCCAGCGGCGGGACCCATCGGGCCGCACGATGGCCAGGTAGCGGTCCACGCAGATGCAGGTGAGGAAGAGGATGGAGCAGTGCATGTTGAGGAAGTAGCCGAAGACGGGCGGGAAGGCGCATGGCAGGCAGCCCTGCGTGCCGTAGAAGACAGCAAAGCGCATGGGCAGGGACAGGCCCACCAGCAGGTCGGTCACCACCAGGTTGATGGTGTAGATGACCGATGGTGTCTTGGCCTGGGTGCGGCAGCAGAAGACATACAGTGCCAGCCCGTTGAGCACCAGGCCTACCAGGAAGATGATGCCATGCACCGCCATCAGCGCCAGCCACAGGCCTGGGAAGGTGGCATGAAGCTCCTCATCCATGTGGGCAAACAGGTGGAACAGGGGCGTCTCTGGCATGCTCGTGTTGGCCACATCTGCTGTGGCATTGGGGGCTGTCACGGCCAAGGGCCCCGCAGGAGACTCGGAGGGCATGGCAGTGGCCAGCGTGGCCCCGGGCCTGGAAGGAAGGTACACAGGTTACCCCAGGCTTACAGGAGTCCTGCCTGGAGGCCGGTCCAGCTTGGCTCACTGCTCACCGAGAGCCCCAGTACTCCTACCCACTGGGCCCTGAACCACCTGCTCTTCCCACACCCACTGGGCCTGGCACTTGTCAGTGTGGAGTCTTTTTTGCAGGCGGCTAAAGCTCAGAGCCTGTCCTTGCAGTAGCAGGAGACAAAATCCCTTGCCATGAAGGAAGTCTCTCGCCAGGACTGAGTGGGAGACAGAGGCGATGGGCTGCGGGCACAGGTTCAGATGGCGGGCCAGGCACCTGGGGTTGGAGGCTGGGCTGTGATCCCGCCGCTTCCCTTCCTATGGAGCTTTGGGAATCGCTCACTTTCTCTGTGCCTCCAGTCCTAACTGACACGTTTGGGGGTGTGGAGCTGCTGCAAGGATTAACTGAGTACAGCAGCTCCCAGTGGCTGTGCCGGGTAAACACCATTCTGCTCAGACAGAGCCCGGCCCCTGGTCCCCCCACCCCGCTGCCCCCTGACCCACCGGTCAGGGCTCCTGTCTTCTAGGCCACTCCTCTGTCCTCGGCTCGAGAATGGCACCAGGCCAATGCCCTAGGCTGGGCTCCTCACAGGGGGCCTTGCCTAATGGGCCTGGATTGAGGCCCGCTGAAAACCAGCTCCCCAGGCACACCGATTCTCGCCAGCCCTGGAGGCCTGTGATTCCTGACGCCTGGAGCGGGTGTGAGCTAAATAAACTTGCACTCCTGCCTTCCCCCGGCCACGGCCTGTGAGGTGGGGTGGGGGGTGTTGGGGCTGCCCTCTCTGTTTACGTTCCTGTGGAGCTGTTTAACTTGCCAAGATTTATCCCTTTATTTATAAATGAAGGGTTAACAGTCCCCCACCCCCACCCGAGATGGGGCTGATGCTCCAAATAAGGACATTACTGGTTTTTTCATGAGAAAGGAGAAGGCTTTGGGAAGAAGCAGGGAGGAAGGGCGGTCTGTGGGACTTCCTGGGTCACGGGGTGCCCTCCCCCACCTGCAGGGGGAAGGGAAGACCATCCCCTCTTCTTGGTGGCCAGGGGAAGTGAGGCATCCCTGCCAGCAGGTTGGACACTGCCCACTCCCCCTGGGTGGCTCCACAGCCTTGGGCAACAGGGTCCCCCTGGCAGCTTCCGCCCTGTGAACCCAGGACACTGAATCCTGCTGGCTGAGGGACTGGGGGGACCGAATGCTCAGCCTGGCAACGGGGTGGGCACGGCAGAGGAACCACCATGGCAGAGGTGCGTGCTAGCTGAGGCCTGGAGGGAGGCTCCGGCAAGGCAGGCAGCCGCATCTATCCTCGGCCTCAGGGCCGTCAGCAGCTGCCTGAGATCACCCAGCTGTGCCTCTACCTCTGGGGCCTGGCCCTGGGAATTTGCCGAACATTAAAGCTGTTGGGAGGTCACATGCCGGGCCTGTTTGCTGGTCACCCTGCCGCACGCAGGTCCAGGTCCCAGCTCACGGTGTCCTCTGCACAGGGCTGCTCTCCACTCATTACCATTACCGACCTAACAGCAGGGGAATGGCAGTGTGCTGGTGTCTGGGCAGGGGGTGGGAGGGGTGGGGGGCGCCAGGCCAGAGGGACATCTGGGGTGGGGAGAGACCTGTGGGCACCAGGGCGTAGTGAGGGGAAGCGTGGGGCTGCGGCCTCTGCCTGTGAGCCCAGCACCTCAGGCTGTGGGTCTCATCCCCTGGGGAGTGGGGGCCCCAGAAGGTTCCCCAAGGACAGGGTGGCCTCTTAGTGGGTCCCTCTCCTATGAAAAAGTGAGGCGTCCGCAAAGCCCAGAAGAGTGCTGGGACTGGCCCCTGGGGTGCGCGGCAAGTGGCTTTTTGGATTCCTTGCACATACTTCTCAGTTTTCTGATTTGTCTGCACTAGGTCCGCATTAATGCCGCGATCAGAGACGAATAGTAAACATCACAGAACATCTGCTCTGGGAGATGGGCCTAGGAGGATGCCAGCCCAGGGATCCTGCCCTCCCAGGCATCTCCCCAGGCCAGCCTCTCGTGCTGGCCAGCAACTCGCTCGAGGTGCTGGGGGCTCTGGGCCAGGGCTGCAGGACCTGGGTCCTCCAGAGCTCAGGAATGGGCAGTATTCTCAGGACCCCCCCGAGGCCAGACAGGTGAGGAAAGGGGAGATGCCTGCAAACCACATGGGTCACACACAGAGATGTGACCCCAGTTCCATCATGACCTCAATCCGTGTCACACTCTGACCCTGACCCTGGTCACAGGCTGACCCTAATCCTGGTCCACACTGAGCCTGACCCTGGTCACACACTGAGCTCTGGTCCTGGCCACAGCCTCGGCCTCACCCCTGGCTTTCTACTCCCACCGCTTTCTCTTTTCTTTGCTGAGTCTGGTTGTCTCTGTCTATTCAGGACCTCTACCAGCACCCCCAGCGCCCCCACCCCAGCACGCCCGTTGCTCTGCCTCACAGCGCCTAACATACTGAGCTAACCATTCAGTGGCCACCCTGGGGGCACGCACTCATTTTGCTCTGAGGAGCTCAGAGGGCAGGACTCCAGCCCCTGTGCTTAGCCCGTGCAGTTGGGCCTTCTGTGCAGGGTGAGCTGCTGATAGCCGCTGACGAGGCTGCAGGTTGCAGGGGTCCTGCCTCTCTGGGCAGGCGTGTCTGGGCTGAGTGCCCCCTCCCTCCTCGGGCCTCCCCCACGTGACCTCAGGAAGGACTTTCCTTCTGGGGCCTCAGTTTCCCGAGGTCGCCACTGCCTCTGCTCCTCCTGCCCCTCAGTACTCCGCGGGGACGGCTTCCCTCCCCAGGCCCCAAGTCTGCTTTGCTCAGGCGTGTGTGCCTCTGGTGGGCCACTGACATCTCCGCGGGGAGCCCCCACCCACCTTCCACGCTCTCAGCACCCAGGGCTCCTGCCCGCCCTCTGGCCTTGCTCTCTCTCCTCCCACCACCCACACCCCGGGCCTCACACCCCGCCTGCTGGCCAGCCCTGGGCCTGTCCACAGTCCCACGGGAAGATGGAGCTCAGGGCGGTGTGGAGGCGTCACAGCTGGTGATGGCCAGGCCAGTGGGCGTGGGGGGGCATTTGAGCAATAACAGTGACCAGAGGAGGTGCGGACGTTGGGTCCCCCTCCACCCACTGCATCACTCTGGGCTTGTTGATTGGCCTCTCTGAGCCCCAGTCTCCCTGCCAGCAGTGAGGGGTCAGCAGAACCTTCTTCCTGCTGCTCCCGAAGGATTCACAGTGCCCGCTCCTGGGGAGGGCTGGTGCCGTGGGACTGTACCCGCTCAGCCTCCTGGCCTATGTGTGTCTCTGCCACTCACACCGGAAATAACTGAGGCCCTGGGACAGACAGGCCAGGACTCAAACCTGGGTCTGCCTAGGGCGAGCCCACAGCCAGGCCCTTGGTCCTGAGGGAGGGCAGGGGACCCAGGCAAGTGGCCCCCTCTGCTGATAGGCACATGGCGGGCACCCACCCCCCACAAGTCTCCCTCCCTGCTTGGCCACTAAATATAGCTCGGAATGAGGGGAAAGGAGAGAAAGCTCTGCTGCTCTGTAGGGACAGCCTGGCCCCAGGCCCACCCGCCGGGTCTGAGCGGGGAGGCACAGACCGGGCCCTCAGATGGGCCCCAGGTGGTGAGGAAGCAGAGTCCCAGACAGTGGGTCCCGGTCTCACTCAGCCACTCCCGCCCCCGGGACCGGGGCCAGGTCAGGGAGCCTTGCTCGCCTCACCTGCTAAGTGGGGTCACTAGTGCCTTCCACAGCCTGAGGGGCAAAGCATGGCCCTGCCCTGGAGCCAGTCTGAGGCTCTGGCCCCTCCGCCTTCCTGGGCCTGGCTGAGGTGGAACAGAACGCACAGCTGGGGCCAGCTGGCTGAAGCCCAGTGGGCAGGGGCCATGTCCTCATAGTGCCTGGCACAGTGCTGGGCTGGGGCCTGAAAACTGTGCCAGGGGAACCGTCCTGGGCTGGGGGGCTTTGCCCTGCCCAGCAGCCAGGTGCTGCCCACTGCCTCAGCTTGCTGCACCTGCCCACAGCGGGCGCTTCCCCAGGCAGGACGCACAGGATGCACAGGATGCAGGCTCTCCAGGGGCTTTGGGCCTTGGAGCAGAGATGCAAGCAGGCAGGGGGATGCGTGTAGCTGGGGAGAGTCCTAGCTCCGGCCTGGACTGCCTCGCCCACAGCCTGGCTCCATCTCAGAACAGACCATGTGGCGTTACAGTCTCTGAGCCTCAGTTCCCTCCTCTGTGAAGTGGGCAGACTTAGACTCCACGGCTGAGGTTGTCCTGGCGCGTCCTCAGGAGGTGGCACTGAAAGGGTCTGGGGAGGGTCTTGGCGGGTGGGTGGCTGGGAGAGGGGCAAGTTTGAACAAAGTTTTGAGGTAGGAAGAGGGGGACCCCTTGGGAGTAGGACAGCAGGGGCGGGCGTGAGCCAGGCCTTGCAGAGTGACTCCGAGGGCGGGCCTGGGCCTGGGTGGGAGGGAGGGGGCGGGACCGGGGCTGAGCGCCTCCAGACCCCGATGGCCCCTCTCTCGCTCGGCGGCCTTGCTTCCCTGCCTCTCCTCCTCTCCTTCCGGGTCCCACGGGATGGGCCTTTCTCCATCCTGCCCAGGCCTGCTCAGGCCTCAGTCCCCCCATCGACACAGCGGCAAGCCTGGGCCTCTGAACACCTTCACTGCTGAGCGCCCCTGCCCGGGTCTCCGGACCTTCAGGCACCACCCTTCGACACTATTCCAGAGGGCCCACCGGGGAGCAGGGCAGAGGGATGGTGGACCCCTGGGGCTGGGGGCCTGGCTGGCCCCTCGGCCCCCGGGCCCAGGCTCCTGCCACGCTGAGCCCGCGCTCCCCTGGTGGTGGTGACGAGCTCCCGGTGGCTGGTGACTGGCCCACCTGACTCCCCGCCACCAGCCCTGAGACTTCCACCCGCACTTCTCTTGTCCCTGGAGGTGCTGAGCTGGTCGGACGGGAGACTCAAGAGGCCGATGGCCAGATTGTTCTAGAAGAAGCCTGCTAGGAGGGAGGCAGGGCCAAATGAGGAGAGACTGAGTCCTGAGGGGGCTTCTCAAGCTCCTGGGTCCAGCCCTGCCTGAAGCCAGATGCTCTGGGACTTGTCAGCTATAGGAAGCCATGAGCTCCCTCTTCGGCTTGTCACTTTGAGCTGAGTTTCTGTCACTTGGGACTGAAATTATCCTGACTATGCACTTGCATCCACTTGCCTGCTCTCTCAGCTCAGACGCCTCTTCCTTCAGAGAGCCCCCCTGATCGCCTCAAGTGGATTCGCTGCTTCCTCTGGGCTCTCGGAGCGCCCATGGCTCTGTCACTGCCTGGCCACTTGACTGATTTCCCCACCGGCCTGTGAATTGCTGGAGAGGAGAGGCCTGTACAGGCAGTCAGTACATGTCAAGTGAGTGAAAGGGCCTGAGAGTTTAGCCTACACTTCGCTCAGAATGGGGAGCTCACTACTTATCAGGTTAGCCTGCCACATTATAAAACTGCTCCAAGGCAAGAGACACCTTTCTCTATTGTGGCCCACAGGGGCTCCCTCTGGCCCCGGCCCGTGGCACCTGGCCTTTGCATGGCCAGCTCTCTCTGTCCCCACCCAGGGGTCCTGCAGTGGGAGGGAAGTGGGGAGAGACATCTGCATGCCTCCTATTATAGGGGAGGTGGGGATGGTCCATATATTACAAATGAGGACACTGCACACGAGACAGGGGCTTCGGCAACTAGCCTGTGGTCACCAGCAGGGCCTTGGAGCTGGTCCCTGGCTGAGCTGGCCCTAAACTCATGCTTTCCCGCTCAGAACGCTCACCGGGTATTTCCATGGGGCCTCAGTCCTCACAGAGCCCATCTGGGGTTTGTGCTTTCCTCGGCCCCACAGTGTCTACAGCCCAGGCCTTCCTCTTCCAGGTGAGGAAACTAGAACCCGGGCCTGACTCCCTGCTACCCCCTACCCATCATGCACCTGTGGTTCCCTTAGGGGACCCAAGCACTGGGGGCCCTGGCCCTGCCCTGCAGGGTCTCTTGGGTGGGGCACATGGACCCCCTAGTGGAATTCTGGGCACGATAATGGGGGAAGCACAGAAAGGTGGCATCAGAAGGCTTCTGGGAGGAGGAGTGGACTCAGCTGGTGCAGAAGACATGGAAGCCGAGGCCAGGAGCTGCCCTCACGAAGCCTTGAACACCGCAAGGAGCCTGGCTGGATCCAGCTCACTGGGAGGCAGCCTTCTGGCCAGAGGTGACCTTGTAGGCTTCCCTCCAGGCTCCTGCACACTCAGGGCCCTGCCCAGCCTCTGAGCGAGAGTTCTGACCCTGCAGGGGTCCTCTCTGAGCCCCCATCTCTTCTCCTGTGAAGTGGGGACGGCTGTATTATGCTGGCCCACAGTGCGGCCGTGGACCTTAGCTGACCCAGAGCTCCTGGTGCAGGTATACCGAGGTGGGGGTGGGCCAGGTGTTCTTTGTCTGCTGCCCCCTGTTGCACAGTGAGGGTGGTGGGCAGACCCAGAGCCCCGCACATCACAGGCCTGTCAGGGCTTTGCTGAGACCCTCTGCGGGGGCATGGTGGGTTAAGGGTGAAGTTCTTTAACCCCACCCCCAGGCATCCGATCACAACCAGCTTTCAGAGGTGGGGTCCTCCCTCAAGGGGCTTGAGGCCCCAGGTGGGCCCCCTCCAGGCTCGCAGTACCCCGACTTCTGATAACATTCATGCACCCTCTGACCACTGGGAGTTTGCCCAGCGCTCCCTCCACTGGGCTCTTCCTTGCTCTCTCCACTTTCTTCCCGGCATGCTCCTGCCCATCTTCACTTCTTCCTCCTGGCCTCCCCTCCCCAGGAGGCTTCATCAGACGTGGGTGCCCTGGGGGTGGGACTGGCGGGGTGGGCAGAGCTCTTGTCTGCCCCTCTAGCACCAGAGCAGCTCCATCTTTCCTGCTGACTGGATGAACCCCTGAGCAGGGCCCCACCAAGGCCCCAGGGTGAGGCCCACTTCTCGCCTGGTGTTCAATGCCCACCAACCTGGCCTGGCCTCCCTGCAGGCTACTCAGCGCCCTGCAATTGGATTCAGCCCCTGGCCACACTCACTGCCCACCAGTCCTCCCAGCTGGGCGGGGTTGACAGCCCCTCTAGGAAGCCCGCCCAGTCACCCTGACCACCAGGTCCCTGCTTGCCCCGCCTCCCTTCCCCTGACCCCATCTACACTGTGTAGTTGGAGGCTTTATGACTCAGTTCCCTCACCTGGGATGCTGGGAATCATATTTGTTGAATGAGTGAATGAGTAGTAAGTGAATGAATGAAATCCAGCAGAGTGGCTGGAGGTGTGGGGTGGACTAAGAAGCGCCTACAGACACCCCAAGAAGTGCAGAATAACAGAGCCAGCTGCTCCTGGTTTCCCACCTGAACGGAGGCCCTGCCTGGGCCAGAGGCCTGGGTAACCCAAGGTGAGCGGTGCAGGGAGGCAGGAGCATCTTCCCGAAGTCACTGGATGCTGTCCCCTCCTGGGGCGCCCTCTCCACCCATCCTTATGGCCACAATGATGATGGGAGCTGTGTCCACCACCCCCACTCACAGCAACGTGGGCCCTGCTACACAAGGCCAAGCCCCACGAGGCTTAGGGTGCCAGTGCCTGTCATGCCGACCTCCCCTTCCCAGCAGGTGCGGGTGTGTGCCGACATCTCATTGGCTCCTCTCAAAGCCACCCCACCATCCCTGTGTGCTCTCTCTCAGCTGCCCGACTGCCCCAATGATGCCAATCCTATAGCCTGGCTACCACATATGGGACCAGGGCAGCCAGGGCTTGGCCTCAGCCCCAGGACAACAGATGGTTGCCTGGAGTCTGGTCAGGGTCCCACACACTTCCTGCAGCTCCTGCATCAGGGGCTGCGGGGGGGCAGGCGTGGAGGACAGGCCCAGCCTGCCCCCAACAAAGGAGCTCAGAGTATCTGTTGCAGGCCAAGCACCTGCGGGATACTTCATATCCACACAGCGGTTCCAAGTTTCACAGAAGAGGAAGCTGAGGACCAGAGAGGTAAGCGGCATGGACTAGGTCACACAGCATGAAATTGGTGTTGCTGGGAATCAAACCTAGGTCCAGTTGTTGGGGAGCTAGGGTTGGGGTGGGCACACGGGGACAGGAGTTAGTGTCCAAGGGGATTCTGGGGGCAGAGAGGACCTGCATATGCCCGCCCATGCTCCTGGTGCGTGGTCCTCATGGCCTTCCAAGGCCAACATAGCCATTATTGGGGGAACCAGCTGCCTGTTTATTTTCACGATTATTCTTGGTTTCATGGCATCTACTTTAGGACACCGCCTGCTGTTTTTGGCTGGCCTGAGCCTCTGCCCATTCCACCCGGGGATGGCTGGGCCCTCTCTGAGATCTCCACGAGGCTCCAGACTGGCCCTGGGTCCCCTGGCAGGTCCTAAGTGGTGCCAGATGGAACCTAGGCCCCCGAGCAGGCCAGAGCTTCCTGCACCCAGCTCAGGGAGAGGGGTCACGCAGGGGTGCTGGCTGAACACTGCTGAGAAGGACACCTGGGCACCATCATGCCAACTCTGCCTCCCGTTCCGCCGTCTGAGAGTCTTGCAGGGCCCTGGGCCCTGGTGGAAATGCAGGTTTCTCCTGGAGGCTCTGCAAGTCTCGCTCAGCCCTTCCTGCTGCCCTGGTTCAGCCGTCATCTCGTCCTGATGGCGGCTGCTGCAGTGCCCGCCCCTTCCCTTCAACCTAGTCTCTCCAGGGGCAACCGGGACCAGGGTTTGGGGCTGTGCCTGTCTGGCCTCGGCCTGCAGACGCTGTTCCCTCTGCCTGCCATACTGTCTTGGCCTGGATCACCTGCTGAAGGCCCCTTGTACCTGCAGTGCCCACCCACACGGTCCTCCCTGAGGGACCCCTCCCTGGGGGACAGCTGTAATCCCAGTTTATGGGCTGTCTTTGACACAACCCCTCCCAGGGTCTCTCTGACTCCTAAGACACCCCCAAGTCATCGTTGCTGGCCCCATTTTGCCTGTGAGGAAACTGAGGTCTAGGGAGGTTGAGTGGTATGTGTGGGTCAGCCAGGTGGGAATGGAGGAGCTGGGATTTGAAATCTGCACGGTGACCCTCTGCCTGCACCATGCCGCTGAAAGTTTTCACCACAGTCTGCTGTGCAGAGAAGGAACCAGAGGCCTATGGGATGGCAGCTTGCCCCAGGCCACACAGCCCAGTGGCAAGGGAGGGGAGTGGTTAGGACCAAGTGCTTTGGGGCATGACACCTGGCCTTGAACCCTGGTGCTGAGGGCGCAGAGAGTCCCAGACAGATGCAGTTCACATTCCAGGGCTCACAGCTGGGGCAAGGAGTGGGGAGGGGGGTAGAAAGTGTCTGGGGGAGCGGCTCTGGCTGGCCACCAGCAGGAGGAGTCTCGGGAGGGTATGGGGGAGCCGTGTTTCAAGCAGTGGGAGAACAGTGAATGCAAAGGCCTGGGGTGGGGGCTGCGGGAGGCCTGTAGGCCAGCCTGGGTGTGGGATGGCTTTGGCTTATTTCCAGGGCGAGCCCCAGGGTAGGGCCGGGCTCTGTCGGGGCTGTTCTTCAGGTCCCACGGCCACCTCCTGGGAGAGGCTCTCCATGGCCCCATGACCCGAACTCCTCTCATCTTTCCATCTCACTTTATCTTCTTTGCAGATCCCCCCTCCCTGGCAGCTTCATATTTATTTGCTTTCCTGTTTCTTGTTTCTCCTGTACTCAACAGGCAGTGCCAGGGGGGCAGGGCCCCGGGCTGGCCCTGCAGGTGGCAGTTGGTTGAACAGTGAATGGCTTTTAGAGACTTTAGCTTCTTGGAGCCTTGGTTTCCTCCCTGTGGGCATGCTGGGACCCGCCTCATCACGGCAGGGCGTCCCAGGACAAAATGCAACCGGCCTGCGGTGTCCCGCACATGCTCAGAAAACTTCTGCACACACCCTGGGGCTGCAGAAGCAGCAGGGGCTCAGAGAGTGGCAGTGACTTGCCCACAGCCACACAGCCAGGGAGCCTCCGGCAGGGAGGTGGTGCCTTGAGTGACCCTCTGCCTGGGAGTGACCGAATGTTGGCAGAAGAATATGGGGGCCAGTGGGCAGGTCCAGCCGCCTGCCCAAGGGTGGTGTGCTGCCACCAGCCTCTCCATCCCATCCATTCCCAGTCCTGCCCGAGGCCGCACTGCTGCCCCTTGTCTGCCCGCTTGGCACTCTGGCTACAGGCCAGTTCCCACCCCGCCTGCCCCTCTCGGGACCCTATTCCTGCTGCCTTCTCACAGGGCAGTTACTGCCAGTGAGAGCCAGATGGGGGCAGTGCCAGCCCCAAGGTCCACACTGGGGGCTGCATGGGCCAGCAGCCCTGGGCCTCAGTTTCCCTAGCCCTAAAAGGATGGGGGAGGGGCCAGGGCTGGGGCCTTGGGCCTGAGCTGTGGAACTCCACAGGCGGCATGTCCCCTCAGAGCCCATCTCTGCCTGTCTGGGAAGAGTGGTGGCCAAGTTCCCAGAGCTTGTCAAATGTCTCTAGGGTCCCCAAACCCTTTCCCTGGCCTGGCCTCGGGTGCCACCCTGGTGCCTTGACAGGCGGGGAAACAGAGGCCTAGGTCTGACCTTGCAGCAGGTGCTCAGTGGGAGTCCAGTGAGTGAATGAATGAATGGATGAATGAAGGCACAGCGGGGGCTGGGGCCAGGAGGGGTGCCGCGCACCACTTGGGAGCCCGCCCGCCCCAGCCTGGCCAGCTCTCTCCTCTTGCCTGTGGCTCAGCTTCCCCATCTGTACAGTGGCTCCTGCGGGGCTCTGGGCTCCTCTGCCTGGCCCGGGGCGGCTTTTCGGCCCCTCTTCCCCTTTCCCGCCTGCCCGGCTGGGGAGTGAGGACACCCCACGCTGACCAGCTCTGGGAGGCCCAGCCCAGCCCACAGGGGACTCACCGCACTTCGCCTGCTCCCCGGGGCTGGAGACGAGGCGCCGCTGGAGCCTGGGAGGCCTCCCACTGCAGCTCTGCCTCTACTCTGCTGGCTGCCTGGACCGCGCCTGGGCCCTGACGTCAGGCCGGCACTAGGGGCTCCTTTTGGGCAAAGGCAGAGGGAGGAGGGGTGGGGGCGGGGCGGACTCCTTCCGCCCCTGCTGGTCCCAGAGGAGCCTGGTTCCAGGGCCCCGGGGGAAGGAGTTTAGGGCAGCAGAGCCCACAGCCCTGGCCAGACAGAGGGGGAAACTGAGGCACAGAGGGGCGGGGCCGAAGCTGGGCCACCCAGATGGGGAGGGAGGATGGCCCCAGCCCTGGCTCTCTCTCCCCACCAGTGCTTGGTCCGGGAGGCTGCTGGGACCCAGAGAGCAGAGCTGACAGTGGCGTGCTGTCAGCACACAAAGGTCCAGTTTTCTGCCTGGGAGGGACAAATGCATCCCACAGCCCTGCCCCACTGTGGTGGCCCACGCAGGTTCCTGCGCTGCTCTCAGGGAGCTGGGTTGTTTGTTTTGGGTGTGGGTGGGCCTGTGACCTAGGAGGCCCACTCAGTCCTGGGCTTCTGTTAGTGCCCACTTGGGTGTGTCTCTGGGCTGGGTGTGGCTTCACAGGGGCACGTGTGTGTCTGAGCTGGGGCCGGCACCCGCCCAGTGCCCGTGTGTAGCCTGGCATGGCCTCTGTGAGTGCCAAGCTCCCCAGGGACATGTGGGGTCGGGTGTTTGGGAAGACCTGGGCCAGGTGACAAGGACCGGTGGGATGGGGCAGCAGGTTGTCAATCTCAGTGGTCAGGCCTGATCTGCACAGTGGTGGACATCCCTTCCCAGACAGGCCCCTGGCCAGGGTGGAGGCTTGTGGCCAGCCTGGGCCAGTCAGGGTTTCAGGGTCTGTGGGTGGCAGAGGCTAAGTTGCGGGTGTAGGGTCGGGCCTTTGCACAGGCTGTTCCGTCTGCCTGAGTGTCTCCCCTGCCCCAGCGCCTCCCCAGGCTGCCATCTACCCATGTAGCTTATCACCAACATCCCTCAGTCAAGCGCCTGCTGAGCTGGCCTCTGTGGGGTGCCAGGGACATCGGGACGGCCGCTGAGAAGGGGCTCCTGGCCTGGTGGCAGTGCAGCCGCTGGGGAGCGTGCGGCTGGGAGGGTTCTGGCAGGGGCCGATGTAACAGGGGGTGGGCAGCCAGGTGGGCACAGGCTGGGGAGGCCTCCACCTGGACTGCACAGCAGGGTCCCCACGAGCAGAGGGCAGGGATGAACGACAAAGCTGGGAGTTGGCTGAGCCCCTGGAGGCTCACTTATGAGCTGGACAGCTGCTGAGTCACACAGCAGGGCCAGCCAGGCCTCGTGCCCACCTCTGAGGGCCTCGGGGCTCTGCCTGGCCCATGAAGGCTGGTGAACACAAGATGCCATGGGACTGCCTGGGGAGCAGGGTGACAGCCTGGGTCAGCCTCCAGGACCCCTCACCCCAGAGAGGCTCCTCTCTGTCGGACCCAGGAGTCCCAGGGCTGGTGGGGAGGGTGCTGGGGCCTCAGGGTGAGCCTCCTACAGACTTCAGCACAGGGACAATTTCACCCTTGTCACCTCCACAGGCTAGGTCAGGCCAGACTGTGTGTGTGGAGGGGTCAGAGGTCAGATGGCGGCTGGGTCAGGGGTCAGGACCCCTTCCAGCGGGTCTGATTGGAGCAGTGTAGGGCGGTGCTCCTCTCCTGGAGCCCAGCCTGGTGGGGAGCCCTCCCCAAGCCCACAGGCGCCCCCACACCCACGCTGGGCTTGGGAGATTCCACAACACTCTCTCTGGGGCTCACGACCCGCCCGCGGTGCCCAGGCCACACTGCCACCACTGGAGCCTGCCATTCTGAGCCGTTAAGCCACAAATAGCAGCGGGGCCGAGCTGGGGCCGAGGGGGAGGCAGGAGACACTCGGTGACAGCCAGGCCTGTCCCGGCACCAGGCCCGTGCCTGCAGCTCCAGACCTCATCCGTCTCCTGAGTGGCCCTTGTCTCGGTGGCGCTGGGGGACGTAAACATTGCCGGGACCCTGGTCACGTGTCCTGCAGTCTGCCCAGGGTGAGGCTGGCGAAGAGGGTCTTCCGGGGTAGGGGGACACAGGACAGCTCTGTGGGAGGAAGACTCCCACCCAAAGGGGTCTGGGAAGCCCCTAGCCCTGTGGTGACCTGGGGAAGTTAGGTGGCAGCTGCGACTGGGTGGGTGACCTAAAGGTCAATGGCCATGTGTCCCCTTATGTGCTCTGGACTCCATGGCAGGGGCCAGGCACCCATGAGGGAGGGTCAGGGTGGGCAGGGATTTTTCTGCCCCTAAAGAGAGGTGGCCTTGAGTGTCTGGGGCCAGGGGGCCCTTGAGCAGCCCTGGATTCCAGTCTGGCTGGACCACTCACTTATGGGACCCTCAGTGTCTCCCCAAGTGGGGACAACACTGACAGAGAGAGACCCCACGTCAGTCCCCTCCTGTAGGACGCACCCAGTCCCGCCGCGTCACGTGGGACACTGGGCAGGAAGGCCCACCCCCAGCAGATGTGGAGAAAAGGGCCGGGTGTGGGGCTCGAGCAGGCCCACAGCAGCGAGTAGGGGTGTGGGCGGGACAGCAGGAGCTGCTGTCTGGAGGGGGAGTGAGGAGGCCTGGGCTGGGAGGTGCCCTCCTGTCCCCGACCTCGTGTCCTGGAAAGAACTGGGCCTGTTTGGCTGGACAGCTGGGGCTCTGCCACAGCCCTCCTGTGGGAAAGTGTCCAGGGGCCTTAGCACGGGCCTGGCTCAGTTACCGCAGGAACTCACTCTGAAGCCCTGGGGGCCGTCACCCCTGGGACCCCTGGGCCCACCACCCTGGACGTAGCCCCATACTTCCCGGGGCCGCCCTCCCATGCCCCATTTGTCAAGCTAATCTTTGACTTTTACAGGTGGAGAAATTGAGGCCTAGAGGGGGAGAGAGACCTGCCCAAAAACATCCAGCCAAAAGGTCATTGCAGATACTGCTGGGAACCGGGCCCGGGCTTCCGGGCTGCCTCTGGCAGCTGTGCAGCAGCCCTGACTCTTGGACCCACAGTCCACCTGGGTAACTGGGGCAGAGTTGTTTAACCTCCTATCAGACCCAGTGCCTGGGACCATGAGAACAGTCTCCACGTGGGTCCTTGGTGGGCATAGGGTGGGGTTCAGGGTGGGCTTTTGGTGCTGCTAAGGAGAGGCTTGTAGACCTGGCAGAGGCCCCCAGTCCCCCGGAACAATAGGAGGGGCCCCTTCGGGCATGGTAGGGTGGTGCAGGGGCACTGGGCTCATTGATGAAAACCCCTGGGGTGTATCCAACTGGGGAGGGCTTGCTGGAGTGGGAGGCCTGGCCAGCAGGCCCTGCAGGGCCACGGAGCAGGCTTCAGGGAAGGATGGCAGAGCATCGTTCATAGAGGAGCAGTGGTGCTGGCAGGGTTGCGTGCTGAGCTCTGGCTCCATCCCAGGCCCTGCTTTAGGGGTTAAATGTGCATTGTCTTATCTCCACAGCAGCCCCGAAGGGCAGGTGGCATTAGGACCCCACCTTACAGATATGGGAACTGGGGCCACACTAGGCCGCTGACCATGTCACCCAGCTGGAGAGCAGCTGGCGACAGTCAGAGCCAGACCCCTCAGTCCCACAGCACGCTTCCTCCTCCACATCACAGCCCAGGACACAAGTGTCTGCTTCTCTTCCCTCCGCCCTCCAACCCCCAGCCCCTGCACACATGTGCAGCGCTCCGGCCTGTTCCAGCCCATGCGTGTGAGAGCACTTGTTTCACACACGGCCTGCATGTACACATGCACACACTTGCATGTGTACACAAGGCACACACGACACTGACACTGCTGTGCACACATGCATACACAGACACACGTGCGCGCACATGCATACCCCTCCCCAGCCTCCTGGCTTATGTCAGGTCCTCTCGGGAGGCATGTCTGCAGCCCTCTCCCACATGTGCAGGCTGGGGCCTGGCTGGAGAGGACGCATTTCCAAACAGGAAAAGCTCTCTCGGGTGGCAGTAAGTCTTCCCTGTGTCAAACATTCCAACCTGGCCTGGCCCCACTGGCCCCCCCTGGAGTCACACCCGGCTCTGTCTGGCTTGACGGTGGAGGCCACCCGTTCGGCCTACCTTTTATACGTGAGAAGACTGTGGCCCCAGGAGGGGGCTCAGCCCCCAGACTGACTGCTGCTTCAGTGTCCTCTGAGCCTCCCCACAGTCTGAGAGGGGCTCCCCCTCACGGCCCTGGTCCTTCAGCTGTGACTGGCCAGGGGAGGCAGGGGTGCCTCTCGATCCCCCCTGGGTCCCCAGAGCCCAGCCATGTCCAGCTCAGGAGATGCTGGGGGAATGGCAGAGAGGACAGGGGGACAATGGCTGCTGGTCTGAGTGGAGGCATCCCATGTGCCTGGCCCCAGTCCTGAACTCGGACGACCCCAAGGAGTCAGGACAGGGTGGGGGAGCTTTGGGAGCCAGGCCGCGGTGCTCCTGCCACTTTGGGACCTCCTACCAGGGCCGAGGATAGGGCAGGGCTGCTGGACTACTTGGTCACCAGGGTGAGAGACAAAGAAGGCCTGTCTGGGGCCCGACCCCCATTGCCTGCCCCACAGCCTCCTCTGGACTTGGCCCAGGCTGGGAGGGCCCTGGAGGGGCTACAGCAGGTACCCAAGTGAGCCCTGGTCCTCTGTCCTGAGGGCATCGTGGGGTGGGCTGGGCTTGTCACCCTGTATGTCCTAGGCTCTGTGACACAAAACAGTGCGAGTTGGGACCTAGGAGGGTCAGTCACTCAGCAGGTAATGGTGGCCGGTGTGTAACAGTAACAGCTGTCATTTAGGGGGTGCTCACTACGTTCCAGGCATGGGGTGGGGTGCGGCAAGTGTTCCCAAACAACCCTCAGTGGGGGCAACCGTGCTGCCGTCCTCGTTTGGCAGAAGAGGAGCGGGAGGCCCAAGGTCATGCAGCTAGGAACGGGCAGAGCTGGGATTTGATCCCAGGCAGCCGGGACAGGCCTTCAAAGCCCTGAAATTGCTCTGCTGAGTTGGGCCTGCCTTCTCTCCAGAAACCTCGGGAACGGGTCCCCCAGGCAGGGTGGAGAGGACCCCACACCCCGGGAGCCCTGTGCCCAGGTTAGTGTTAAGTTCAAGGTCTCTCCCAGGTTCAGGCCCCTATCCTCAGGTGGCTGACCACCCCAGTCCTGGGGGTCCAGGCCAGCCCCCAAAAGCCGCCTGGGGCTGGGCTGGCCTGGGCTGTAGCTCACAAGGCAGAGCCAGACCAGCTCATCCAGGTCAAAAGCTGGCCACATCCTCTGCAGGGCCTGGGGATCTGATTTCTATTTCAGCCCTTCCCGACCTCTGGACGGCCCCATGGGACTGAAGTAGCTGCGTCTGTCTGTCTGTCTGCTCAGCGCTGGATGCCAAGGCTCTTCTGAGCCGGGCTGCCTTGCTGGCCCTGTGGTGGCATAGGGACGTGGAGGGGGTTGTGCCCACGCAGGGACGCCACAGCAGCAGCTGCTATTCTGACAACCCTGTCCATCATCCCCCACGTAAGGTAGTGAGGCTCCTTGGGCCCAAACAGGGCCCGGATGGGCCTCTGTGTGGGCCTCAGCACTGGGCAGAAGGGAGGCCGATGGCCTCTGAGGAGAGAGACAGGCACCCCAGGCTCCAAACTCACTGACTCTAAGATTCTCTGATTCCAAATGGCCAAGATGCCGCCCCTTTCTGAGAGGCAGGGCTTAAAGGTCCTAGGACAGACCCTCTCCGGGCATCGCCCCCCGCCCCATTCACTACCACAAAAATGCTACCATGAGGCCTTTCCTCACTGTCTCCGGGAAGGCCAAGGTCTTTCCCACCCCCACACCTTTGCCCTGATGTTCTTGCACCTGAAATGCTCTCACTTCTCTGGAGCCAAATCCACCCCGGAGTCAGGCACACCTCTTCCATGGATCCTGCCTTGACTGACTTCTTTCAGGCCAGAATTCTGAGGGTGGTTTCAGCCTGAACCAGTTACCCGGATTTTCCTGGGCCAAGTCTCTCTCTAGCTGGATGTCCAGCTCTTCCCAAGCCAGGCCAGAATTTTGCTTGTTCTCCCTTTCTGATGCTAAGCATATGTGAGGGTATACGGAAGGAGCCCCATAAATGCAACTGTCTCCTCATTTTTCACATGGGCGTAGAGGGCAGGGCTGCAGGCTGGCCTGGCCCTACCGTAGGCATGTGGACCCTTCCTGCCTTCACAGCCCTCCCCGGGAAGCCTGCCAGGGTGGAACGCGATCCTCTTATGGACAGAAGGTCCTGCCTACTGCCTGACCTCATTCTCTCCTGCTGCAGCTGGGTCTCATCCTTGCTGGGTTTTAGAGCCCCTCGCCCTGCCCTCTCCTCTGAGGGGCCAGGCTGTCCCCTCTCAGGTGGTGAAGGGATGTGGTGGGAGGGAAGCCCCTTCAGAACCACCCTCCCTGTTAGAGGCGGGGAAAGTAAGGCTTGGAGGCAGGGCCGAGGCCTCCCGGCTGCTGAGAGGCGGAGCCACGGTCTGACCCAGGCCCTTGGGGATGTGACCCCCGCCCCATTTCTTTGCCCTGAGCCCCCGTTGTGGCTGATGCCTGGGTCGGCCCGCCGCCTGGGGGTGCCCTGGGCACATCCTAGCCTGTCCCTTTTCTCACCTTGGTCTGTCCATTGGAGAAGTGGGGGCGGTGGGAGGGTGTCAGGGTCGCTGTGCATGGAGGACCCTGCCTCCCTCACATGCCCAGGGCCCTGAGGGGCTGGCAGCTGTGGGAACAGGGGCAGGGATGCTGCTTCTGTTGGCCAGGCTTTCCAGACAGTGGTGCCAATTCTCCGGGTTGGCGGACAGGGAGGGCACTGGGAATGGAGTGTCAGGGAGCCGGCGGCACTGGCCACCAGGCTGCCTGGGTAGAGGTGCAGGCCAGATCCCACGGCCCAGGCCCACGATCCTGGAATGCTTCATGCTTTGAGGTGGCAGCAAGTTTGACACAAACGCCCTCAGCTCTATCAATGGCTGGAAGTGGCCTGAGGGCTGGAATCTCTACATTTCCACTCTGTGGCATCTTGTCCATGGCAGAAGAATCAGCGTGTCTGACGGAGGGGGCCTGCCCCTGCTCTCTGGATTGTTGCGTAGTATATGGTATGTATATTTACTGGTTTTCTAAAACCCGAACCAGAAACACATGTGGCCCCAGAAGCTCCAAGAAGCAGCTGATTGTCTCCTGCATTGGTCAGAGGAGCAGTCTGGGGTTGCGCTGTCTGCTCCCTACCAGACTAGAGCCCCCGGCCTTGCCGGTGGGGCACAGTATGAGGTCACCCCCCCACTAAGGAAGCGCCTGCCTCCCGGTATCGGTCTGTTCTGTCCTCAGCCATCTTCCCAGAGGCCTCCAGCAAAGCTCAGCCACCCAACCCCAGCTGGGCATTACTCTCGGTCAGTGCTGGGTGCCAATCCTCTCTGCCTGCTCCCCGAGGATACTTCCCCTGGAGGGGCTGTCTTCTCCTCATGTGGCCCCTCCAGGGCCCTGGCCAGGTCCTCACAAGCTTCGGTGGGGGACACAGTGCCAGCCTCAGGGTGCCTATGACCGGCCGTGCACTTTAGGCCCTCCTCTGTCGGGGTGCAGGAGCCTTGGCTCTGGAAGGGGAGCCGGTCAGCAGGTGCACAGAGCCCAGGCCAGCTGCTGCGCCCGGGCGGGCTCCCTGTGGGGCCTGAAGCACTGCTGCTATTAGGAACACATGTGTGGCAAGTGAGAGAAGCCCCAGGGGGCAGCTGGTCCAAGCCTGGGGAGCAACGTCACCAGGTCGGGTCGTCATCACCAGGTTCTTCTCCACTAACAGAGGACAGGAGGGCTGCTGGGAAGGCAGGACCTCAGAGACCTGCAGCACTGGGCCTCGGGCAAGGGAGCTGACCCCTCACCCCCACCCTGAGTGGAGGCCGCTGGCGGCTCAGAGACCCCCAGTCCGCACAAGCTTTAAGCTGCAGAATGTTTTGGCTGAAGAAATTACACGTGGACCCCACAATGGAAACAGCATAGGGGCTTCCCTGGAGGGGAAGGCACTGGGAATGGAGTGTCAGGGAGCCGGCAGCACTGGCCACCAGGCCGCCTGGGTAGAGGTGGGCTGGGCTGGGCTTGTCACCTTTCCACCTCCTTCATCCCTCAGGGACCCAGCAGAGCCCTAAAGAGCCCTTGCCCAGCAGGTGGGACTGGGGTCTGTGCAGGAGGAGGACAGGGGGCTTCCTCCAGGGCAAGGAGGGTGACCTCTCTGGTGAGGTGGCTGAGGGAGGAGGGTGCTAGCTCTTCAGGCTGCCTTTGGGTGCGGCCTCAGTCACAAGGGAGCTGGGACCAAGGTGGGGGTGGGCTAAATAGGCCTGTGTTTAGAAGCACCTGGCTACCCTGTGCCCTGCCTGCGGGGTGCCTGGGGAGCAGGCAGGCTGGGCATTGCCACAGGTGGGGAAGTGGGTGGCTCTCTCAGACCACTGGAGGACCCGTGGGTCCTGGCCACCAGCCCTGCCTCTGCCTCCACCGGGCATCTGTGTGTGTGGCCAGGTGGGGAGTCAGACAACTCAGAGACAGTCTCCATAGAGGGAAGCTCTAGACTCTTTGGTTCTTTTGGCTGAGAGGCCTGACGTCCTCTGATTTCGGGTGCCGGATCCCCACTCCTGGGTGGCTCCCCTGGATCCATGAAGCCCCAGAACTGGTGTGTGAAATTGTCCATTTGTGCTGTGGGGGTCTGCTTGAGCCTTGAAGGATCCGAGAGCCCATGCAGGTTGGAACCGTGGTGTGGCCCAGTTCCTCCCTGCAGACGGGCAGCGGCCCCTGCGGGCTCACAGAGAGCTGGCAGGTCAGAGCCCGCACAGGCTGAGTGAGCTGCTGGGCACTGCCTCTCTACTCACACACACTGGACCTCCTTCTGGGGCCAATTTCTGTCCCGTGCCTACCCCTTGGCGGGCTGGAGAGATCAGGTGGTGATTCAGGGGTGACAGATTTGGGTTCTAATTCTCCCCTGCTGCCTCCTACCCTAGACAGGTCACTCAGCGTCCCCATGCCTCAGCTCGTCCATTGTATGATGGGGACGACATGCCGGCCCTGCAGCGGGGAATACATGAGGTAACAGATGCGTTTCAGGGTGCAGCTCATGGTGGTGTGGGGTCGAGTGTGTGCGTGTGCATCAGAATTATCTGGGGCCTTGATCGAATACAGAGACCCAGGCCCAGCCCTGGAGAGGCTGATTTAAGTCGTCGGGGCAGGACCCTGGGCCTCAGCATTTTGCACAAAGCTCCCCAGTGATCCTCATGTGCAGCGGGAGGGGACCATCCGCCAGCCTTGGGTCCTGCTGGCACGCTGGGGTGCCGGTCAGAGTGGACCCTGGTTGTCAGCCTGCACAGCCCCCGGGGTCCAGCCTACACCCTGGCAGACACGCAGTCTCTGACAGGTCAGTCTCGGTGGGCACTCCTTCCGCCCCTCCAACCATTCAAGAACAGACATTACTTTGTCCGAGGTAGGTAATTATTTTTCCCCCCATAAATCAAATCCTGTTTAAGTTCCATGGTCTGCTCCTCATCTCCGGCAGGCAGGTTTGTTTAGGGCTGCTGACACTTCCCCCGGGCGCCGCCTCTGCCTCGGGTCCACACTGGGGCTGTCGGCGGAAACTCCAGGCGCTGGAGGGAGGCCTCCAGTTTATTCTGGCTGGAGAGAGGGCAGGACTGCAGCCGCTTCAGGGCACCCTTCCACACGGTGTCTCCAGCAGCGCTGGCTCCGGCCTGTCACCATCCGTCCCCATTTCAGAGACTCAGAGGTCACCCAGCAGGCCAGAGACAGACTGAGACACGGCCCTGGGCTGCCAGGATCCTGCCCCTCAAAGGAGGAACCCGGGAAGCTTCTTGGAGGAGGAGGCTCCTGAATTGGTTGTCTGCGGAGACTGAGGAGGAACCAGCGGGCAGAGGAGGGAAAGGCCTTCCCAGGGCCAGCAGCCCAGGCATGGCCGTCCAAGGAGGGGTGTGGCCAGAGAGCACGCAGCAGGGCAGAGGTGGGGCTTCTGGGCTGCCTGAGAGTCAGTCCTGGCTCCAGCACCTCCCTGCTGTGTGGCCCTCGGCACATTACCTAACTTCTCTGCCTGTCCCCTCACCTCTAGGGAGGGGAGGAGTTGTTTTGACTCGTCAGGGTCATTTTAAGGGTGAAACAGCCTAGGAACACAGGTGGGAGCCATGCTCATGAGTTTGGGCTCTGCCCTGTGGGTAATGGGGACCCATGGCAAGTGGCCTAGCAGTGCCAGAGGTGGACAGACTCCTGAGGCTCTGCCTGGGCTTCCAGACAGTGTGCGGTGCTGAGCTCACAGGTCCTGTCCTGCCTGGCTGGGCAGGAGGTTTCACCTGCCACCCTCTGACCAATCACAGGTCACCTACCCTCCATCCTAGCCGGTGACTGGTTCAGGGGTGCACAAGTCTAGGCTTGTTTAGGCCCATGAGAGGCTCCCAGAGGTGCCTGGTGGGTTCTGTACCCTCTCCTGTCCTTGGAGAAACAAGCAGCCTTTTTGTGACCATGAAGGGAGCCCATCCAAGAATTAGGTGGGGAAGAATCTCAGACAAGCCCAGCTGGAGCCCTGATCATCCTGTGCCTGAAGCCCACACTCCCTTTGTACTTCCTGCTAGGCCAGATTATAACTCTCTTTCCTGGGGAAGCCAGCAGAGGCCTGGTCTCCATCACTTGGTGCTCAAAGTGCCCATTCTCCACATGGTCCCAAGCATCTTCCTAGAGCTTCAATCGAAACATGTCACTCCCTGCTGAAAACTGCCAGGGGCTCCTACCCTTTCCTGACAGCCTATGCTGTGGCCTCCCACTGTGGCCTCTGAGCTCCAGCCTCGCTGGCTCCCTTGCCTGTCCTTGAACACACTGGCACACAGCTGCCTCAGGGCCTTTGCGCTGGCTGTTCCCTTAGCCGGGAAGGCTCCTCCTCAGGTTGAACTGTCCGGGCCAGAGCCTCATGGAGGGCCATGTGAAGATGTCATCTGCCTGCCGACGGGGAGTGGTGGGGACAGCTGGTTTCTGCTGCAGCAGCCATGGCCTGACTCTCGGTGACGCAAAGAGGGAAGGCACGTTTCTCTCTCGTGCCCCATGTCCACTGCACGTCCCAGCACCTGCACCCTGCACCTCCCTCCTCTCGGCACGTGGGCATCTCACCACCTCACATCCTCGCTGGATGAAGGCAGGTGCACGACAGGTCCTGAGAGAGGCCACAGTCACGACACTCACTCTGTACATGGTTGAAATCATTCCATTTTATTAGTAGTGCTGTTGTCAATCACTTACTGGGCCTAACATGTAATTCAGGCCTTATCACAGGTAAGTGCACATAGGAAAAACAGCGTATACAGGGTACTGGCACTATACACGGTTTCAGATCCACTGGAGGCTTGGTACGAATACCTGAGGATGGCAGGCTCCTGCACACTGACTTTTCCTTGTCGGGCTGGGGGGTGAGGATTGTTTAGTGTGGAGGGACAGGACACTACCATCCTCGGCTTACGTCCACTGAGCTCTCTGGCATCTCCCTGTCACAGGTCTGGGTGTGGCCAACTGAAGCTCTTGGACTCCTGGGGAAACTCAGAGGCCTAACTCGGCTTCCCCGGGGAGTTTTATTTTCAAAAAGAGACCTGCTGCTGAGGAACTGGAGAAGTGTGTGAGCAGCTCAGGGCTCTTCCTCAGCCGGCCCACCCAAACAGCCCCAGGGCCTGGTTCGGGGCTCTGTCGTCAGTCTGCTCCACCAGCACCCCTCCTGGGGGCAGGAGCCAGACAAGGTGCCCCCTGTGAGTCTCGTAAACTGGCTCCAAAGTGAATCCCCCGAGGGAGCTTCAGGAGCCAGCGCACCCTGCCAGCCAGCCAGTCTCCCCTCCGCTGGGGCATCTCCTCTCCCATCTGCCCCTGGAAGAGCCCCCCCGATGGGGCTTGGCTACCCCCAGGAATGGAGCACTCACTGCCTTGCTAGGAGTGGGGTCCCCTTTGTTCTTCTCTAAGTCCTGGAGAAACATGGGAGCCCCTGACCCCCAGCATCCTTCTCTAAACACACTCAGTTCCTTGCTTCCTTGGGCCATTGACCTGGCTCTGCGCCCAGCTCCCATGGGCTGCCCCCAAGTGTGTCTTCAACACCCAGGCAGGCAGGCGGCTGAAAGCAGCGGCGTCACGGGTTCCTCAGTTTGCACCGTGTCTGTGCTGTTTCACTTTCGGCAGGTTCCTCTCCCTCTCTGAAGCACGGTTTTCTCCTCTGTTACATGGGGATAAGGAGATACAGCTGGAAAGGTGCCTGGCCCAGTCCTGATGCATGTGGAGTCCTCGGGCAGGTGCCCGCTGCCACCCCAGAACTACACCTCCTAGGCGCCCACCCTAGCCCGTGGCGGATGTCCTGTGTCTCTGTGCCCTTGTACGTGCCGACCCTGCCTGGGCTGCACTGCCTGCCCTGGGGCCTGCAGCAGCCCACAAGCCCTCATGTTGATGCCACCTCAGTGTCTGCCACCCCTGGAGCCCACCATCGCCTGCAGAGCCTGATGGTGACTGGGGGACAGGGCCATTTGGGGCATGAGCCACGGCCGAGGGTAGGCGCTCCAGCCAACGAAGCTGCGATCAATGTCCATTGGGCTCTCCTGGTCAGCGGGGGTGCAGCGTGCAAACTCGGGAGCCGTGGACAGAGCAGGGACAGCTCTGCAGTTTGCACCCTCTGGTTCACAGCATTGCAGAGATTCAGCACGTTTGCCAATAAACATTTGGATACTCCTGTGATGGGGAGCTCACTACATCATCAGGCCATATTTTGAGCCATAGGAGTTTCCTGGGAATAGGGCTCAGCCTCCCGCCAACACGCCCTGTGGGGATCCAGCAGCCCATGGTGGTGTGGGATGGCGGGCGTGAAGAGATGTGGGGTCCCATGCCTCTTCAGAGCGACTGCTGGGAGCTGGGGCTCTGGCGAGCTGTGCTGCCCCCTGGTGGTCACTGCCGCTCTTCTGATCTCTGCATCTCCTGTGTGTCCCCTTGGCTGGGGCCCTGAGAGCCCACTGCTGGTACACAGGGGACAGGGTCAGTGAGTGGATCGCGGCCCTGAGGAGCAGTCAGACACACAGAAATGTGGAGGACGGGGCATCTTCTGGTTCAGGGAGGCCTGACAATGGCTTCCCCTGGCCCCAGGATCCATGTGGGCACTGTGGCGGGATGGGAGGGTCAGGGGCCTCAGTCTATCAGGTTTCCTTCGGCGTGGTCTGCTGCCTCCCAGGAATTGTCACTGCTGGGGCCATGTGACCTCGGGGTGGGGCTTTCTGTTCTGTAGCTGCCTTCTGTCCAATCTCTATGCAGTTAGCACACGCCAGGTTCAGGAGACCTGGACAGACAGGCCCCACCACACAGCTCACCCAATCCCGTATCCCTAGACAACCGGCCAGCTGCCCCCTGCCCTGTCTTGAGTCTGCTGGGGCCTCAGTGGACCCTCAGACCACCCCTCCCCACCCCCAGGAGCTGCTGCTGTCCACACTGCCTGGAGCTCCCCCTTTGAGGCCTGGGCTGGGCTGGGCGGCGTCCACAGCCAGACCCAACTCTTTTGTTCCTCCCTGTCCCCCCCTCCTGTTTCTGCTCCTCCTCCCCACTGGGGGACCTTCATCTAATCTGGCAGAACAGGAATGGGAACTTCAGCAGGGGTGTCGTGGTTTGGGCAAGCTCTGAGCTCTGCGGGTCTTGTCAGGATCTCAAAAGGAAAATGAGGGGCATGTATGGACCCCGTGCCCAGAGACACGAGGGGCTGCAGGGGGCTCGGGGCCCCGAAGGGCCGAAGAGTGCGTTTAAAACTGTGTTGGGGGTGGGGCCCATGGAAGGCAAACCCTTACTCCTCCCTTCCTGACAACTGGGGTGTCTCCACCTTGGTCAGTGATGTCTTGTCACCTTGGGTGGGGCTTCCTCCTCTGTAGACTTAGGTCTTCTACGTGGCGGGGGGTCCTCCGTGGGGTTGAGCTTGTTGAGACACAGTTGGTGGTCTTTCTGCAGGACCCCCACCCCTCACTCCCAACCTGCCAGTGTTCCTGGCTGCACCCTCCTTCCCCAGGCCTCTGGACCTCCCACCCCGACCCTGGACAAGCCCTGACTCCTCTCCCCATCCTGACCCACTGCTGATGCTTCCTCCTCTGGGGAGCCCCCGGCTTTGTCTCAGCAGACACCACCCTCCCTCCTTCCACAGGCAATGCAGCCCCATCTCTCTCTCTCTTTTTTTTTTAATATAATTTATTTTATTATCATTAATTTACAATTACATGCGCAATATCACGATTATTAAACTACGCCTTCATCAGTTCCCCCCCACCAACCCCATTACAGTCACTGTCCATCAGCGTAGTGAGATGCTATAGAATCACTACTTGTCTTCTCTGAGTTGTACTGCCCTCCCCGTGCCCCTCCAACATTACATCTGCTAATCGTAATGTCCCTTCTTCCCCCTTGCCCCTCCCTTCCCGCCCATCCTCCCCAGTCCCTTTCCCTTGGTAACTATTAGTCCGTTCTTGGGTTCTGTGAGTCTGCTGCTGTTTTGTTCCTTCAGTATTTTTTCTTTGTTCTTATACTCCACATATGAGTGAAATCATTTGATACTTGTCTTTTTTGACTTGGCTTATTTCACTGAGCATAATACCCTCTAGCTCCATCCATGTTGTTGCAAATGGTAGGATTTGTTTTCTTCTTATGGCTATAATATTCCATTGTGTATATGTACCACATCTTCTTTATCCATTCATCTACTGATGGACACTTAGGTTGCTTCCATTTCTTGGCTATTGTAAATAGTGCTGCAATAAACATAGAGGTGCATCTGTCCTTTTCAAATTGGGCTGCTGCATTCTTAGGGTAAATTCCTAGGAGTGGAATTCCTGGGTCAAATGGTATTTCTATTTTGAGTTTTTTGAGGAACCTCCATACTGCTTTCCACAATGGTTGAACTAATTTGCATTCCCACCAGCAGTGTGGGAGGGTTCCCTTTTCTCCACATCCTCACCAACATTGTTGTTGTTTGTGTTTTGGATGTTGGCCATCCTCACTGGTGTGAGGTGATATCTCATTGTGGTTTTAATCTGCATTTCTCTGATGATTAGCGATGTGTGGAGCATCTTTTCATGTGCCTGTTGGCCATCTGAATTTCTTCTTTGGAGAAGTGTCTATTCATGTCCTCTGCCCATTTCTTAATTGGATTATTTGCTTTCTGTTTGTTAAGGTGCATGAGTTCTTTATATATTTTTGGATGTCAACCCTTTATCAGATACGTTTTTTATGAATATATTCTCCCATACTGTAGGATGTCTTTTTATTCTACTGATGGTGTCCTTTGCTGTACAGAAGCTTTTCAGCTTCATATAGTCCCACTTGTTCATTTTTGCTTTTGTTTCCCTTGCCCGGGGAGATATGTTCAAGAAGAAGTTGCTCATGTTTATGTCCAGGAGATTTTTGCCTATGTTTTTTTCTAAGAGTTTTCTGGTTTCATGTCTTACATTCAAGTCTTTGATCCACCTTGAGTTACCTTTGTGTATGGGGCTAGACAGTAGTCCAGTTTCATTCTCTTACATGTAGCTGTCCAGTTTTTCCAACACCAGCTGCTGAAGAGGCTGTCATCTCCCCCATTGTATATCCAAGGCTCCTTTATCAAATATTAATTGACTGTATATGTTTGGGTTAATGTTTGGATTTTCTGTTCTGTTCCACTGGTCTGTGGGTCTATTTTTGTGCCAATACCAAATTGTCTTGATTACTGTGGCTTTGTAGTAGAGCTTGAAGTCAGGGAGCGTACTTCCCCCTGTTTTATTCCTCCTTCTCAGGATTGCTTTGGCTATTCGGGGTCTTTTGTGGTTCCATATGAATTTTAGAATTATTTGTTCCAGTTCATTGAAGAAAGCTGTTAGTAGTTTGATAGGGATTGCATTGAATCTGTAGATTGCTTTAGGTAGTATAGCCATTTTGACAATATTGATTCTTCCTAGCCAAGAGCATGGGATGCATTTCCATTTGTTAGTGTCCTCTTTAATTTCTCTTAGGAGTGTCTTGTAGTTTTCAGAGTACAGGTCTTTCGCTTCCTTCGTTAGGTTTATTCCTAGGTATTTTATTCTTTTTGATGCAATTGTGAATGGAATTGTTTTCTGATTTCTCTTTCTGTTAGTTCATCATTAGTGTATAGGAAAGCAACAGATTTCTGTGTGTTAATTTTGTATCCTGCAACTTTGCTGAATTCAGATATTAGTTCTAGTAGTTTTGGTATGGAATCTTTAGGGTTTTTTATGTGCAGTATCATGTCATCTGCAAATAGTGACAATTTGACTTCTTCTTTACCAATCTGGATGCCTTGTATGTCTTTGTTTTGTCTGATTGCTGTGGCTAGGACCTCCAGTACTATGTTGAATAACAGTGGAGAGAGTGGGCATCACTGTCTTGTTCCCAATCTTAGATGAAAAGCTTTCAGCGTCTCGCCGTTAAGTATGATGTTAGCTGTGGGTTTGTCATATATAGCCTTTATGATGTTGAGGTACTTGCCCTCTATACCCATTTTGATGAGAGTTTTAATCAGGAATGGATGCTGAATTTTGTCAAATGCTTTTCAGCATCTATGGAGATGATCATGTGGTTTTTGTTCTTCTTTTTGTTGATGTGGTGGATGATGTTGATGGATTTTCGAATGTTGTACCATCCTTGCATCCCTGGGATGAATCCCACTTGATCATGGTGTATGATCCTCTTGATGTAATTTTGAATTCGGTTTGCTAATATTTTGTTGAGTATTTTTGCATCTACGTTCATCAGGGATATTGGTCTGTAATTTTCTTTTTGGTGAGGTCTTTTCCAGGTTTTGGTATTAGAGTGATGCTTGCTTCATAGAATGAGTTTGGAAGTATTCCCTCCTCTTCTATTTTTTTGGAAAACTTTAAGGAGAATGGGTGTTATTTCTTCTCTATATGTCTGGTAGAATTCAGAGGTGAATCCATCTGGTCCGGGGGTTTTATTCTTGGGTAGTTTTTGATTACCGATTCAATTTCGTTGCTGGTGATTGGTCTGTTTAGTTTTTCTGTTTCTTGCTTGGTCAGTCTTGGAAGGTTGTATTTTTCTAAGAAGTTGTCCATTTCTTCTATGTTTTCCAGCTTGTTAGTATATAGATTCTCATAATATTCTCTTATGATTCTTTGTGTTTCTGTGTGGTCCATCGTGATTTTTCCTTTCTCATTTCTGATTGTGTTTATGTGTGTAGATTCTCTTTTTCTCTTAATGAGTCTGGCTAGGGGTTTATCTATTTTGTTTATTTTTCAAAGAACCAGCTCTTGGTT